>CM028344.1:69262197-69862197 GCA_016618105.1 Dendrobium huoshanense | reverse complement strand
TATTTCTAGCTAATTTATCGATGGAATTGTGCGGCAATATTCATCATTCATGAGGCATTTTTACCGGCAGATAACCCGTCAGAAATGTCCGCCTGACACGGACTGACGTGTTTGACGGACATTTCTAACATGTTATCCACCGAAACTTCCAGTGAAATTTTTCTGCTGGAAATACATACATTTTCATCGTATATCCAATTCTAACGGACATTCCACCGGAAACTTATAGCAAAATAATAATAATAATAATAAACAACCTCCCTCTTACAATCAAATTAAATTGACATCCACAGCGGATTAGTTACATTTAAGAGATATAAACAGTACTGAAAAAAATATAATTCATATTACTGTAGTGATCTATATTTAGATTTTGTCTCTCGGTTCAAAATAATATATACAATAGTCTTCATAGACTACACAAAATATATATAAGCGAGAGGAACTAAAAGAAAACTAAACTAGCAGTGTTGAAAGAAAACAATACATATTGTCTAGTGTCTTATGCCACAAGGTCCTTACCCTTTTCTGTAAGCATGTAAAAATTACATAATGAACATGGAAGTAATATATTGTAAATCTTATAAGAAAGTGATCAATACTTTAATATATCCTATCTGTATCAGTCACCTATGTTAATTGACAAATTCTATTACAAATCACATCACATTCTATCAGTTAATCAATCGTTTGTCTTTATCATTCAATCATTCGCGTAAGTTTATCAGTTATACAGTTATACATTAAGCAGTAACATAAATTAGTGTCTATAAGATCAATGCCCATACAATATTAATAATCAATATCGATAATAAGTAATTAATATTAGTAATCAGTAATTAATATTCCATCAGATATTCAAATGAAGGTATCTTGTATCTTTCTCCTACCCTTATGACTTACAATCAGTTGCCCTTTATGACTCATAATCAATGTACTCCTTAAAACTCCTCTTGAATAACATGGATTAGTCGTCCCAATTCCTTATAAGTTTTAATCAATCTCCAACTCTTTATAACTCTCATCAATGAATCAGTGAATCTTGAGGTTATCACGTGGGGGTTATCATTTTATAAATTTGATATCAATCAGAATATCCTTTCAGCCACATCAGTATCACATTCTAGTACATATGAGTCATATCGATCATTTCATAAGTATTACATTTCAATATTACCATATCAAATCACAGTACATCACTTTCAAATTTCAACCCATTTTTAATATATATTTTAAGTGCTCATTCCATAAAAATATTCATATACACATTTTTAATGAGTAAAAATATAATAAAATCATGTTAAATTATTTAGAAATGTCAAATCTATAACATATCAAAAGTACATGGTGAAAGCTTATAAAATTAGGAGATAATACATTTTTGACAGATTTAGATGAGGTAAAATTCATAGAATTAAAATCATTGAAAGCATGATTAAGAAGATAGTTACTTACAAAGAATAAAATAATTTTAACAATGGAAAAAAAAAATTAGTCGAAAACTTTTCTCTCTCCTCTTCTCTTTCCTCTTCTCCATCTTCCTTCTCGTCCTCCTTTGGTTTCTTCCCATGCAAGTCGCGCGAACGAGGAAGGGGTGAGGGTAATGGCATATATATTTAGAATAAAAAATATATCTAAGTACTGTTAGCGACCTAGCATCACAATGCTCAAACCTAGCACTGTAGTGCTGCTTCTAGAATTTATAATTATTATAGAAACATAGACTCAAACGTTGTAGCCATGATTTTTGGCGCTGTTGTGCTCACAAACCTAGCAGCGTAGTGTTCACAAGCACAATAACGAAGTGCTCTAGTTCAAACATAAATTTAAAAATTCATATTTTAAAACTATTTCCATTTTTGGGTTGTTACAGGAAGGCCTAGATTCATGGAAAATGCTAAGAGAAGGAGGATTTTCACCTCATCAAAAATTGAGGTCAATAATTGTTAGTAATTATGGGCAGCAAAGTTGACAAATATTGGTGTTTGTGATAATGATGTGCACCACCTTTACAAAATGATAATGGGCATTAACTTTATTGGCATATAAAAGTGGCAAATTTGATAGGCGTTAGCATTTTATATCAATGGTGTACATCAACCATATATATGAAGATCCACATCAATGCTATTGGTGACACAACATGTGATAAAGTTACTAAGTGTGAGTATTTGTCTTAACATAGTGTATCAATTTTATTGGCGATAGTGTGCATCAACATTAGCGATGAAGTTAGTGGAGATGATAGTAAAATGATTATGGAGATTATAGTTGGGCGATAGTGTGTGGATGATTGTGGTAAAGTATGGATAGTTGAGCAATGATGGATAGGCAATGATGATTGAGAGTGATAATCAATGGCATGGCCATGGACTATTGATTGAAGCTCTAGAGTTTTTCTAGTTTCAATTTCTCTTTAATTTCTAATCAAGGTTCAAACACCCCTTTTTTATGTAAAAAATGAGGGTCTATTTGTAAATTCTTAAGTAAAATTTTATAAATTTCAAAATACTCTATTGAACAACCTGTGCCATTTCCCTATATTATATATCATTTTCCTTGGTATTTCAGTATCTTAATATACATATAATAAAGTGATCCCAAGCTCATTGGATTCTTTTAGCAAGCCGCTCATTTTGACTATAAAATACAAGATTTCAGAGATGTTTTGGTCCTTTAATTAGTGTTATAGAACTTTCACTAGGCTTAAATACTTAATTTAGGCTCATATTGAGAATCGTATCAAAACAACTTTGGTGTCTTTGAGCTTATCTCATTGAAATGTTTAGTTTGACTAAAAATTTATGAAAATGAAGTTCATATGAATTTCAATTTATGTTTAAAAACTACTATTTAAAAGATCACATGGAGAAATGTGCTTTGATTAGATGGATTTTTTGGTTGACACATCGAATCTAAATGCTTAATGTAACAAACCTAAAATGGGGGAAACCAAAGGGTCTTACCCAATCTTGAAGTCTCTTAGTAGCTAAAGCTTATAAGTACAATAGATTGTCCTTCCCTTGCAATTGTAAAAGGCAATGGAGAATAACCATAAAGAATTTTCCCAATAGAAACTCTATAGAACTCTATAGTTATAATTGATCATCCTTCATTATAACCGAAGCATGTGTTGATATAATATAAGGACGTATTAGATGTGGTTATTGGACTCGTCTGAAGGAAAATCAAGACGCGTCACGTCATTGTTTTGCTGTGTATCATGACTGTGAACTGTTGTGTACCATGTGATGTGGCGTATTTTGATTCGTCTCCGGACATTCCGGTGACCGCATATTATAATTTCTCCTAATCTAGGGGTAAAGTTCACTGTTTTTGAAGAAGATGGGAAGTCAAATATGAAGGTCGCAAAAGGTCGTTAGTAGCAGCCTTCCTTTTGGAAGGAAGGGATGATTGCTCGACTAAAAAAATTAGTGGTATCAATTTCGGGTCACGGGTCAGGTTCGGGTCAAATCTGGAACTGATCCAGGTTCAAACGGGTCGATCCTAACCCGACCAGGGTAGGAAAATGGGTTGGAAATCCAAACCCCGACCCAACTTGGCGAGTTGCCGGGTTGACCCGACCCGACACGGGTGAGGCCGCGCGGGCGGGTGCTGGCACGAACAAGAGCTTGATGAAATGTGATATGTAATTTAACTATCAATTAAGAGGTTTTGAATTCGAATCTTATATATGTGATATGCGTGATTTTTGAGCTTGATGAACTATTACATTAGAGCCAAAGAAAGTTAAAATACTTTTCTCAGATTATTTCATCAGGACAAGAAAAAAGAAAGTAAATAATCTGAACAATTGACAGTTCACACTGGACCTGCTTTCATGATTGTTTAGGTAAAAAAAGGATATTTTTATAAAGAATATTATATCCTTTGCTTTTTCTTCAGGAATATGGAAGTTTTTTTCCTTATATTCTTGGCTTGGTGGTTAGGGTTACCATTCTATTGTCTTTAGAAGTAATCTGTGTGCTTTGGGATAGTTTATACATTTCTCAACCAACATAATTGCTTGAGAAGACAAAAAAAATTATATGAGAATATATTGATAGTACTTAATTAAGAAGAGTTTTAAATATTAAAACTATTTAAAAATAAATATTATAGAAAAAATTAGTTAGTTATTTATATATTATATTATATTATATTATATTACAAATAATTAATACTAATTTTAATTAAATTTTGATCAAGCTATCTTAGTTTAATTTTTATTATTTGTTTGCTATTATAAGCTACCATGATAGATTTTCTTTTGGGTTAAAGAATTTGAGCAATGATTAGTCTTTGTTAATAGTCAATGGTTTAGGAATTCATATGGATAAAAAAGGTGTTGTTATTAGCTACGGGTGTCAAAAAATTATTTGGATCGTCAGTCCGATCTAAAAGATTCAGGTTCAGATTGATCCATCTAATAAATGAGTTGCTGATTTTTTATCGAAAATGATTATTGTATTTTTTTTTTATTTGTTGGTATTATCGTCTTAAGAAAGGTAGATGTATACCTAAAACGATTTGGTTAGAAAATATTAGAAATGATATTTCTTTATTAGATTTAAATAAGAATTTGACTTTTAACATGACACAATGGAGAAAAAATATTTATGTAGCCGACCACACGTAGTGAGACAAAGACTTGATGATGATGTTGTTGTTGTTAGTATTATCGTCTTAAATTTTTTGAATTAAATTTTTTATAAAATTTATTTGGTTAGATTGGTTGTGGGTTATTTACCACTGCGGCATGCGCAACATCTGTTCACTTAATTCTCTCTCCTCTTGTCCTACGTAGTACGTACGCCTCTTTCCTATCAAACTAGAAAACCCTAATCCGGTCGGCAATCTCCTCCGTGCTTCTGCCCCATTTCCTTCTTTCTGTAGAGGCTTAATCCCTTTCCATGGAAGAAGGCACCGACTTCCATGAATGGGAGATGATCCTGAGCTCGAACATCTCAGACAACCTCAAATCCGTCGAAGTCCTTGACGAGGACACTGAGGACGGAGCCATCAAGGCCGACTACTTTGCCCTTAACTCCGGCGTCCGCAGAAGAAAAGTTCCGTCGGAGGAGGAAAGTGTTGAGGTTGGTAACGATTCCGATAACCCCAGCTGGGTGGACCCGGATTCTGACTCCAGGTTACTCGAAAGCTCTAGAGGGAAGCTAGGTTTTGTTGGAATGAAGCTCCCGGTAGGGAATTCCAATTGTTTTTGGTCAGATCAATCTTCTGATGGGCAGAGATCCCTGCCTGATAGCGAAAAGATGGAGCTTGGGAACTTAGGGGATTCGGTTATGGAAACGGCTTCTGAAGAAACAGATGCTATGTGTGAGAATCTGGGAGGAGAAAGTCAGGGAAATGAGAATTCTAGTGCGCAAGAGATGATACCTGTGGATGTTTGTGCTGATTCTAGCGTGGGTGAGAAGAGGGAGAATGTTTGGTGGAAGATGCCTTTGGAGTTGCTGAAGTTTTGCATTTTCAGGGTAAGGCCTGCTTGGTCGATACCCATAGCTGCGGCTATGGTGGGGATTATTATGCTGGGGAGGAAACTGTATAGGTTGAAGCAGAAGAGCCGGATCATTCCCCTGAAAATTGCTATTGATGACAAGGTGAAGCAAGCATTAAATTTTTTATTGATTGCATTCCATTTTTCAAACGGAGCCTTTAATTATACATTTGGTAAACGTCAAAGATTTACATTCAATGATTTGGGTAAAAAATAATATCGTAGTAATGCAAATCTATTATTAAGTGTGATCAGAGTTTTTAATTAAGCTTCAATCAGTTTTTTAGTTTAATCATGTTCTTGAATCTTTATTTTGTTAATGGTAGCCTTTTTCTGAAATTTCATTAGAACGTGTTTGAAGTTTAGCTTACTTTAAAATTAATTTTCAAACTTTGAGTTTACCCATAAATTGCATGAAATATAATTAGTATCATTAAAATCTTCTCCAAATCATTGCAAATGCGATGAAACATTACTCCTAATTCCAATTTCCAATCAACACTGAAGTTGTTAGTATGCCTATGAAACTTCAATTTTTAAACATTTTACTTCAATTCTTAAAATCTGCGTGGTCATTGAGAAAATGACCAAAATGGTCCATCAACTCTTTGTGAGAACCAAAATGGCCCCAACTATTTGAGGGACCAAGTTGGTCCCTCAAATCCTCCAAATGAGACCTTTTGGTCCTAACATTTAATGTCAAAATTAATGTTGTTAAGTGTGAGGGTAATTTGATCTTTTTTTTTAATTAAAATATTTAATAAATATAATTTTTTAGGGATTATAATTTTTGTGAAAAATTTTATTAAACTTTTTTTTTTTAAAAAAATTATAAATAATTTTAGTTTTAATAATTTAAAAAATAATATTTAAACCTACTGCTTCTTTTGAAATAACTGATTATTTAACTAATAATTTAAGTATTATTTAGTTAGTTTTAATTATAAATTATACTATTAATTATCTTATTAATCACTTAAGAATTCTACGAGTCTCTTCTTCGGCTCCTTCATTGTTGCTCAAGTTCGCTCGTTCGATGTTGTTCCCTTCCTATCATATTGGAAGTTTCAACATTTTGATTGGAAGCAACGATGGGAGCTCACTCTTAGTGAAGGTAACTTTCTCCCTTTTGCGCACTTCTTCGGCCAAATCTCTTAAATTCGATGAACTACATGATTTAGTGAATCCGGGATTTACGTCAAAAAGAGAGAAACAGAGGATTGATTCCACCGTGAGATTTACGGGGCGCTCAAATCCTGCTTGGTAGGATTTAGCATAAATCATGTTGCCAAAAGCCCCTTAGTTCGAGAGAAGTGGACAAGTTAGGTGAGTTGAACAGGGGCGAATCCATGGCTAAGTCCTCCTTCAAGGCTGCAATCGACGGATGTTGGGATTAATTGCAATTGACGGATGCTGGGAATCGACTGCCGGGGGGATCGACGCAATCATTTCTTTGGGGTTGAATTTATGGTCAACTTTGCCAATTATTTCTAGTTTTAAGACCCAAAAAATTATGAACTTGTGGCATTAATGGCGTGAAGGTTGAACTTTATACAACAACTATAATATCAAGTCTTTATTCCATTATGTGAGGTCGGCCACATGAATATTTTTTCTCCATTATGTCTTATTTAGAGTCAAATTCTCATTTAAATTTAATAAAAAAAGACATTTCTAATATTTTATAGTCAAGTATTTTTATGTCCACCTCTACATTTCTTAACATAGATCAAATATAATACTTCAACTCTCCAATCTAAGTCATCGAAAGGCAGACATTTTGTGTGTCGGAACAATTTATGACGGCTCTCTCTAATCTTATCTGCCATTGGAGCTACTCCAACCTTTTCACATGCATACTCATTTTGCATTCTGTCTCTAAGAGTGAAGCCACTCATTCATTTGAGCATCATCATTTCTGAAACACATAACTTATATTTATGCTTTTCTTTTAATGGCCAACATTTTTGCACCATACAACATTGCAGGTCTTACCACCATCTTACAGAATTTTCCCTCAAGTTTGAGGGGTACTTTTCTATCATACAATAGACCTGATGCATTCCTCCATTTCAATCATCTAACATGAATTTTACGAATAATATCCGCTTCTATTTCCCCATCACTTTGAACAAGAGACCCAAAATATTTAAAACCTTTACTCTTATTAATGACTTGATCACCCAAAGTCACAATTCCCCTACTAGATCTGTACTAAAATTATACATCATGTATTCAGTTTTTGATCTACTCAAATGAAAACCTTTAGACTCTAAGGTTGAACTTTATATTTTTCAAAAAACAAAATATAAAAGTTTTTAAACACCCATTAATGTTGTTTGTTTTTAAGACATGAAGTTATATAATTCAAATTTAGTGTAGTGAGAAAGGATTTATAGGTGACATAGATGTTAAGGTAGTAGACAGAGATATAAGATAACAAAGTAGTTATGTGTGCATTTATTGTATTTAGTATCCTTTACTAGCTTTTATGCTGCCAACTTCTTGTGACTTTCTCCATAATGCATTGACATCAATAACATCTTTAGATTTCATATGGATAGAAGCCCAGACACTGCAAGGGAGAACCTGAAATTTAGTTAAAATGGAATCAAATGCTCAACAACATAACTATTTTTTACATGGGGCAAGTCATTTTTTAAAATAGCATGTGAGGCGTGCCTGAAAAATGCCTCGAGCCATACGCCTTAAGATACTTTTGTGAGGCATACGCCTCAATTTGGTTGAGGTGTGTCTCACCTCACCCTATTTATATATATTTTTAATTAAAATGTGCTTAAATCCTAAACTAAAGTCTTGAACAAATCACACCTACACAAACCCTCGAGCCACGATTGCTTCCTCTCGACGGCTTGACCTCTAGCCTGCTGCCTCTGCCGCAGCCTCCATTGTCTTGCATACTATTTCAGATTGGGAAGCATTAGACTCCACTGGTGATGAGGCAGGGGAAGAGCAATTTGTTGCAATGATGACTCAAATGAAGATCCTATCAGTGATGACAACGCAGTGGTTTCTAAGTTGTTTTCATATTATTTCAACTTTCTTTAGAAAATAAATATGGATGATAAGAGAACTGAGAAAGAATGAATTTGGAGTTGAACTTGTTGTTATATGATATTTTTATGCAATTTCTATATTTAATGTTGTATTTCTTTTTTGATATTTGTATTTCATTTCTATTTCACATAATTTATAAGTCGTCATTTTTTGTCTTATGCAATTTTTTGTTTTATATGTATATCAATTTGTTACTTCATAGTTCAATAGAAAGTTAATATGTCATCATTTAATATATTATTTGGTTATTATACAAAAAAAATTGCTTTTGACATTTTGTTTTTCACTTTATGCAATATTTGGATTTTGAGGCTTACGCCTTGCCTTATGGACGGAAAATGCTTCAATACCCAATTGTCCAATTTTAAACTTTGGTGCAAGTTACCCAATTAGTATTTGGGGATGGATCCTATAAAGGTTCCAATTTCTGTAATCTATATTCTATTTAAATATTGGTTGGAGAAAAATCAGCTAGATTAATAATAAGGAGAACAAGGAAATTGCAAGAGACCTAAATAATAGACATGAAATTTATGTGCTCACTTAATATTCACTCACCCATGTGTACAATCACATTGAGAAAAGAATGACACTATAGTAGAATAGGGTACATCAATTTTTTTTACTCAATTTTTTATATTTTGGGAGAATAATAAGGAGCAAACATCAAACTAAGAGATTTGAAGGAGAAGACACTGAAGACCTTGAGTTGATGTTTACATCAGTAGGATATTTTCTTTTACTGTTGAACTTGTCTCCTACACTATTGTGCTTATTTGCTAAATCACCATGCTTGTTTTGAGCACTGCATTGAAATGTTTTATGATGGCCATAAATGAAAGGCCAATTAAATTTTTCTATTTTTCTTCTTTCCGTATCTTTCTTTTTTCACTTATTCTCTCTTTCTTCTTCTTCTTCTCACTCTCTTTTCTTTTTCTTATTGTTTTTTGAGCTTTGGGCCTAATTTTTTTTCTTCAGGCAAGTGAAAGAGCCCAAAGCCATCTCTTTATCTTTTTTTTCTAAAGCAGTCAACCACTTTTTATAAACACAAAATATTGTCTCCAATATTCTCTTTAGGTTTCTTATTTATAATTTTTAAGGAGGTAGCATTTAAAATAAAATAAGTTCAAATTTAATTTTAAACCAATTTATAAATAACAAAATTTTGAAGTTTGGAAACTACTACATATTTTGTTTATGTGGTTGGCAGTACCACTATTTTCCTTGAATACATTATCCAATTGACAACAAGACCATCCAAGCTTTAAACATATGTCATCATACTTTCTAGAATATTTGATTCGCCACCCATATTAGCATCAGCAGACTCTAAAGTCTTATGTAACTCTTGCAATATATATATGGTTGAAGTGATTTCCTTATTGCACATTATCTTTAAAATTTCTAATGCTCATGCTGTTCACCTATGAAGAGCTGCTTCTTAACATTGCTTTTCCTATCTTTGCACAAGTCAGTTTCATGAAATATAATGTTTTTGCTTTTGTTGATCTTTCAATTTTGCTCATCCTAAAATTTATTGCAAAAAATTATCAACCTCATATCCAATTGAACATACTTGAGGTCTAGCTTAAATCTTCCCACATAACCCACATTTATATTATAAAACAAAACATCATTAAATGATAAAGAAACGAAGAGTCTTCTATTAATTAGATAAGATGAATGCTTACAAAGTGCATCCAAAAAAATTCCAGCAATCCTACGTGTAACCTCATGCTTATAATTCTTTCATTCAGGTTGTGCTCATGAGCTCATTAATCCCATTTTGTGATGTTCTTGGAGCTATCCTCTCCATACAGATTGTACTAAAAATATCCTGAACTCCTTACTGCTAACTTTCATTTATAATATGATTCGAAGAACCTGATCTTCATGCCATACTTATTCTCCAATAAACTTTTTCTTCTTTTAGAGGAATCAAACACTTCGGATATACCTTTCAGAAAATAAGCTCATACTTTTTTAGTGGTCATCGGTGAAGGTGCTCTAATAAATTGTGGCATCAAGGTATGCTCCTTGGGATGGTCCTCTAATGCTAGTGTGTATTAGTTCCAACTTCGGAGTTTTGGTTTCCTTTTCAGCTTTTGAAAAATTAGCCTCATTATATTTAAAAAAAAATATAATCACAATAATTAGAGTAAAAATAATTAAGTTTTGGAAGCTTAACTTTTGAACGTTGAAATATCATCATTTTACCGCTTGTATGTCCTTTCCTCAGTATCTGACTCTATTATTGCTCTCAACAGTCCATTATTAGTATGCATTAAAATTGCGCAATATGAGGCTCGCCTTTGCGCAATTCCAGTAAAAAACGCCTCGATGCTTACGCCTCAAGTTTTTTTATAAGGCTTACGCCTCAACTTGGTTGAGATCCGCCTTGAGGCCCACCTCGCCTCACTGGCATGAGTCTTACGCCTCACGCTATATATATATTAAAACTTACATAAATCTTGAAGCAAATGCCCGACATTGAACTCTATAGGAGAGGAGGAAGGGGAGAGAACAGTTCATCATAATGATGATTCAAATGAAGAACCCCTTAGTGATGACAGTACTGATGACTTATGAGTTTTTATGTGATATGTTATGTCATTGCTATTTATTTTTGGAAATTTGAATTATATGTTAATGAAAAGAATACTGGGATTTGGAAAGATAGAATTTTGAGTTGAACTATATTTCATGTTGTCTTATTATTGGGATATTTTGATTTCACTTCATATCTTATGCTTTATTATATTTTATATTATTCATTCATTAGTATATAAAAAAATTATCATTTTACGTTTACGCAATCTTTTGATTTTGAGGCTTACGCCTCAAAACGCCTTGAGGCTTACGCCTCGCCTCACGCATGAAAAATGCCTCAATACCCGGATACACAATTTTAAACATTGTGCACCATTTTTGCTTATCATGCATTTTCATTATTGCACCTTTGGTTTTTTGAAGTGTGGGTATTGATGGCTAAATTATATATTTCATCAAGCTATCCAATGGAGACCTTGCCTCTTAAAGCCTGGAATATATCTCACTTTATGAATATTCTATGTAGACTCTTTGACAATTTTGATTTGACTATCACTAACACCCATAATATTTATAAGAAAGTATTTATTATAATTTCTTATCGAATAATTAGACATGTGCTCTTTGGAACTCACTTGGAATTCTGTTTTGGAGTTCATTGTGCTTTAGCTCTGTAGGCTTGTAAGAATTATTTTTTGTTGCTCCAACTTTCAAGAGTGATGACAAAAAAGCTTGAGGCACTTTGTAATCTAAGTTGATTCTAATCAAACTCAACTGACTTGTAATCATATTGAATTTGTTGATATGCTTTATGATGCACCAACTGTCCTTCATTTGAGGAAATTTAGTGTCAGACGTGTGTCAGACACGAACACATGCTCGACATGCCTGGGACACTTGTTGGACATGGCAATCCACTTCGGATTAAAATAATATTTGAATTAAAACGGACACGCGTGTCCTAATATTTGATAATTAAATTTATTTAAATTACAAAATTTTTATATTTTAATATTCTTTTTCATGTATATCCCCGTATTCACGTCTTAGTGGCGCCCGTATGCTTTAGGGTTTTCATTTTCACGATTATGTCTCCATTGTCTTCTTCCTTTTTGTGACCAGACAAGTGTGGTGAGCCGTCCGAGTGAGCTACTGTTCAATTGAAGCTGGGTATATCCTTGTTCCCTCGTCTTCTTTGTCTTCTCCATTCGTTCATTTTCGACACTTCAATTCTGCAACAAGGCGAGGCCAACCGAGCAGGCGACGTCTCGATCTGAAGCCTGATATGTTTTGATTGAAGCAATTTTCTCATCCTTATCTTAATTTTCGCGTGCAGGCATCTAACTCGCTCGTCTTCTTCATTTTCACAGGCACTAGGCATCTAAGTATTTCGACTCTTGTGCCTACTTTGTCGAAGGTAGAGGAGGGCTCGATTGATCTACTGTTTGATTGAAGCCCGATATATCCCCGTTCTCTCGTCCTCCTCGTCTCCCCTATTCGTTCGTTTTGGACGCTTCGTCAATTTTGCGACGAGGCGAGGCCTACCGAGCAGGCGCCTTCTCAATTCTAAGGCAGAGAAGGGAGTGTGAGGTCTATATGTTCTTTTGTAGTATAATTTATTGGCTTTTTTTATTTCGGCAAGCGAGGTCGCCATATTTATTTAAAGGTAAATATTTTTTTATATATTATATTAATTTACAAATCACATTAAAATTGTAATGTTGTATCCGCACCGTACCTGTGCCCTATATTTTCAAAAATAGCCGTGTCCCGTGTCCATGTCCATGTCCGTGTCACTGTGTTAGTGTCCGCACATCTTAATCAACTACTAAAGCAATTTCTGCCATCCTGAAATTCAATAATTTTCTCATAGAAATGTTTTAATCACTGTAGATGACTTTTCATTCATTTCTAAGAAGCACTTTCAATATTTCATCAATCTAGCTTGCATCTTCTCATGTAATGTGTTGAAGGCAAAGTTTTTGGTAAGTCATAGATGTACAAACCTTAACACTTGTTTGCCTAGGAGATTCCAATCTTCTTTGTTCATGCATGTCAACTATTTATCCAAGATTGGTAGATAAAGTTCATTTTTGCATTTGCTCTCTTCAATTTGTATCTATTAGGTGTTGTTTGGTTGATAATATTTTGAGTGTGAAGCAGACGCAGTGGTTTTTAAATTTTGGGCATTTTACTTTTTAGTGAATTTCAACTACACAGCTTGGGTAAAAGTGTTGTTGAACCCTCATCATAGCCCATCGTCTTTTGTTGCCATTAGTCGCCTGTGCTTTGGACCACTAGTCGCCTTTTCCGCCTTTGCTAGTGCTTTTCATTTGTTATAGCCAGTGGCTGTCACTGTCATCGTTCATTGTCATCGCCTTTGCCTCCGTCGTCGCCTATTGGCGACCTCTACCACCACTAAATAGCATGCTCTTATAAATATGAATTACTATTATAAGAAGATGAAAAGTTCATTGTTTTTAACAAATTGATTACGAGCATCAATCAATTTTGTAAATAAAAAATAGTCATTTTAAAGCCGCATTCATAACTATCAAATTTACATGATATTAACACAGTAAATCTCCAAATTCTTGTACCAACTTCTAACGAGCACTATCTTCCCCCTTGAAATTTGATACGTTGATCAAATTTATCTCTTCTTCAATACATCTCAAATTGTTACAATGACTTCATGCTAATGCTGGTACTTTGTATTACCAATATTATATCATGTTGAAAATTAAACTCCATGAATTGAAATATATTTTTTTTCAATATCATCATTATCATCACATCATTATTATTATATTAAATTTTAAAATTAATTATCTTCCTATCGAGAGAAAATTGGAGCTTCAAAATGAGGTGAAAGTTTTTTTGAATGAATAATCTCTCCAATCAGAGAGAATCAAGCCCCTTGCAAGAGGAAGGCCAAAATTCAACTATAAAGATTAAAAATCTTGGTAGTCACTTAGAACTTCATCCTATGTTGCACCGATACAGATACGGCGACACGGATACGACACAATACAGATATGGGACACGTCAATTCTTAAAAATATAGGATACGGATATGACGCGGACACGGCATTATAATTTATAAATCATACATAAAAATTAAGAAAACAATCAAAGCATAATATTTAAAATTACAAAAAAAAAAAAAAAAAACAACAACATCATTTGTAGCTTTGTAGCTTATAATATCAAAATATAAGAAAGCATTAAATGTCTTGTACAACAACAAAAGTATAAACATAAATTATCTAGCACATGAAGTTTCAACTATTCAATAGAATGAATGATATGATTAGCCTCTTCATTGGTTTGTCTTTGAACTTTTATATCATCTTCAATAAATATCATAGCTTCTAATTCAAGCTCATCAAGTGAAAGATTAGTAATTTATAATATTCTCATATCATCAAGAGACTCAAATCCATCTCGAAAATGAGAGAATCTTGCTCGCAGCCCCGGAAGTAAATACGATGCGTCTTTTTTTTGGATTTCTTTTTTATTTTTCAACGGAGTGTCCTTTTGAAATTAAATAGTATTTTAATTGGATACGGCTTTGGTGTATCCGACACGTATCGGTGGCGTATCGGAGGCGTATTCGTGTATCGGTGTATCAGATACAGCACGCCTTCATAAATAGGAGTATCGGTGCAACATAGACTCCATCTACAGGGTGCTTTGGCACTCCAAATAGAGAAAATATTAAAGCTAGTAAAGGGAGACTACTTTGCATAAACAATACATCATCAGGCCTCTTTTAAGCATTAGAATCAAATGTACTATAGAGAAATTAAGAGATTTGGACTTATTCTATTACTATGAAGGACAATTTGTTTCTATTGGTGGATGAGCATTGGAGCATGCAAGGGAGGTATGCAACGACTATTCACGATAGTATTTTAACTAGAGCATACTTATGAGGAATTATGCGCTGCCTATACAAGATAACAAGGGATTTTTGTATTTATGGAAAAAAGTTCAAAAAAAGAAGAAAACAAATTCACAAAAGTTTATATAAAAAATAAACATATAATGTGCCTTTGTAATGAGGCGCATCTAAAAATGCTTGCTAGCGCCAGCTAGCGTCATCATCAGTAGTGACTGAATAGGCTTGTTCCAGCTTTTGGGAGTCTCCAAAAACTACTTTTCAACTTTCTGAACTTAATATTGATACTTCTAAGCCCAATGAAGTCTTTATCATCAAATTCAAGCAGACTTGAAGAGTTCGATGCAAATTTAAAAAAAATTTAATTGATCAACATAAATGTCTCGACAAAGAATTCTATCAATATCATAAGTGATCTAATATTGAGTATAAATGAACCCAAATCAAGCACTTAAAATATATTTAGAACCTTTAAGACATAAATTGGAGGATATAATCAAGTTGAGTGGACCAATAGGACGAATTTAATAAACCTAATATTATTCAATTATGATGAGGTCATTAAGGTACTAAAATGCTTAATAAATGACATATGATCAAGGAGATTAATATTAGTCGTTTGATGGAATGTTTGGATTCTAATCAAATTTATCAAAATGCCCTTTAAAAAAATTATAAATAGCTCTCCTTTTTCTACATTTTTTTTTGGGCGGGGTGTGGAGGGATTCGAGAGCTGGGAGAGCTAAAGAACTCTATTTTATATTTTTCGACAATCAATGTTAACAACCACCATTAAAAATTGCCACCATCATCAACTGACTTCCATCTTTATACTATTGTCTCCATGGCTATTATTATTCGACTTCAACTATCTACTTGTGGTGCCCCGACTTCTATAATCCATACATAAAAATTAGTTAATTGTGTAATATCGTCTTCTGATTTTTATATCTAACAATCATATAGTGGATTGTTGCAACTAACCTAAGCCTTGTGAGTTTTTTCTCATCTTAGATTTTTCCATATAAAAACTTATGGATTCTCCTTCAAACTTTATATGTGCTTGCATAATTTATTGTTGTCTATCATCGGCCACCAACCACCGTCATTGACTACATCCGATGAATTATTTTTTCATATGCATTGCTATTTTAATTTGCATTTCCTTCAAACCAAACAAAATTAAGATCCTGCGTTTGTAGTATATTTAACCAAACAACTGAAAAGTATTTTCATTACACTAATTTTACTTTACACTTCATTCTTTAATGTGCATTCCTTTCTCATTAAACCAAGCCTGCCCCTTATGTCCAAAATCTTTTTCATTAAATAGGTCGATTCCACCTTTCTCTCTCTTGCTTATTACTCTTTGTTTTCACTTAAAAATTCATGGTTGTCTTTGATATCAATTGTCATGGAAGGTTGAAAATTAACTGTGGGAGCAATAGCAAAGATAGAAAAATATTTATAGAAAAGTAAAAATAGAACAATGAAATTTATATTTTGAGGAGATTGAATTACTTCCATCCATGACCACACAAAGAAAATATTCCACTGTAAGAGAGCGTGCATAAAAAATTTCACTTAGTTGTGTATATTTTCGGAGACTAATAGAATATTAAACAATAAAGTAAGAGATTTGGAGGAAAAGAGACCAAGAATTTGGGTCAGTTTTCTCTCTTCACACTAACAACATATATTTTGAATTATAGAATCATCTTTTGCTTTTCTATAACATATTTTTACTAACGACATGCACTTGTTTTGTGACAAATGGACGCCATGGCTAGAAACGAAAGAGTCATATAGTTTCCTATATTTCTTTCTTTCTTCTTTTTTTTTTTTTGAGAAAAAAATCAAAATCCCTTGACTTTTTATAAAAGAGCAAAATAGTTCTCAATCATATTAAAGGACAATTTAGTTCCCCAACTCCTTAATGAGGAATCAAAATAGTCCCACCAGATTAGTTTGATATCTTTTTTAAAGGCTTGATGGATCAAAATAGCCTTTTAATATAGTTGGGGACTATTTTGATCCTTCGTAAAGAGTCAAGGGATTATTTTTATCATTTTCGCTTTTTTTCTCTTTCTTTTTCTTCTTCTCTTCCCTTCTCTCTTTTCTCTTTTTGCTTTTCAATCCCATAGGCCCACCTTTTTCTTTTCTCAGCCAAGTGAAAAATATCCACAACCCTCCCTTTTAATCCTTAATTCTGAAGTCAAGCCAGAACTATCCAACTACCAAGTAAAATTAATGCTGGCTTCCAATTGGTTTTTTGGGTTTCTTGGTTATAAGGGTCAAGCACATAAAAATTCAAAATAAAATCAATTTTTAAATTTCTATTTCACACTAATCGATAATTAATAGAATTGCAAAAAACATCCTTTAGCTATCGAAAAAGATATAAATTATTTAGCTTTTTTTGTAAACTATCTAGTTTGAATTTTGTGCTCATCATGTAATGAAATTCTTCAATTAGGAGTATTTTGTAGCCTTTGGTTGATGAAGAGCGATGGTTGTGATATGAAGATTTCTTTAATCGAAATTATATTTCCCAAAAGCTAATAAAAAAGCTCCAAACTTATTAGAATCTGTCTCAATTTGAAATTGGTTCAACTCAATTTCTAGTCAATGTCGAGTTTCATTTCAAACTCAAAACCAGTTTCAAGTCAATTTTGAGTTTGCTTTGACTTATTTGAATATAGATTGAGTCGTCTCATAATCTGACTCGATATAAAATATCTAAATAAAATATATAATATAGATCAATGTTTAAAATTGCGTATTCGGGTATTGAGGCGTTTTTCATTCGTGAGGCGAGACGTAAGCCTCAAGGCGTTTTGAGGCGTAAGCCTCAAAATCAAAAGATTGCGTAAACATAAAATGACAAATTTTTTATATACTAATGAGAGAATAATATAAAACATAAAAAAAACATAAGATATGAAGTGAAATCAAAATATCCCAATAATAACACAATATGAAATATAGTTCAACTCAAAATTTCTATCTTTCCCAAATCCCAATATTCTTTTCATTAACATATAATTCCAATTTTCAAAAATAAATAGCAATGACATATCACATAAGAACTCATAAGTCATCAGCATTGTCATCACTAAGGGGTTCTTCATTTGAATCATCATTATGATGAACTGCTCTCTCCCCTTCCTCCTCTCCTATAGAGTCCAATGTCGGGCATTTACTTCAAGATTTATGTAAGTTTTAATATATATAGCTTGAGGCATAAGCCTCATGCCAGTGAGGCGAGGCAGGCCTCAAGGCGGGCCTCAACCAAGTTGAGGCGCAAGCCTCAAAAAAAAAAATTTCGAGGCGTAAGCATCGAGGCGTTTTTTACTGGAATTGCGCAAAGGCGGGCCTTAAGGCGAGCCTCATATTGCGCAATTTTAAACCATGATATAGATATTAATACATGGTGTATTATTTTGGGTCGTATCAACTTGATGCCAAGTAATTTTTATTTTGAGTATGTTCATGTTGTGCATTTGTTCTCAACTTGAAATGTTTAAATTTTGTTTGACTTAGCCTCAGGTTAGTTGATTAGGTCGATGACCCATGAAGTGGCCGCTACCTTGGTATAGTTTTCAAAGCTAAGCGTAGCTTATTGGATAAGTTTGGTCTTTTTGTTCTGGAGTGGCTTTAACTAAAGGAACTGGATTTTGGAGTGGTGGTCCAGTTTGATGCAATGTATCTTAACATGAATTTCAACTTACTGAGTTTCTCAATACGGGCCTATATGAAGGCAACTGTCTGTTTTAACTAATTTGGTTTAACTGGGACTAATTTGACTCAGATTTTTGTTTTTGTTTTTGGGGAACGGGGTATCCACCCGCTACCACCCATTTCAGGGTGTTTGGCGGCTTGACTAATCCTGACTAATTCTCAGCTGATCTAGAAGAGGCACCCATCCCAAAAACTTCCTGACACACTTTTCGTCAATCAAATTTATTTTATTTGACCTGGAGTTGGACCGAGGTTAATTTGGGCCAGGAGGATTGACTTAGGCATTGGAACCGGAAGTGAATCAGAATTAAATCAAGTAAACATTTTTGCATTGGACGATTGGAGTGAATCTAATAATTTGGAATGGTGATGATTGCGTCGTGCTTAGAGGACTTGCATTGCGGTGGGAGCAATCATGATGGAAGCAGTGATGGATGGTGGGAAAAATTGTGTCACCACGCAGATTTTGATTTCTCCTATTTTGTAATCGAATACTACATTGGGAATAAAGTACAGTCTCGAGAGGCCGACACAATATTCTACAATGGATTCAATATCAGAATAGGGTTTTGAAAATTGATATTTCTATAATCAAACATAGTTCAAAGAATAACATATCATCTCAAAAGATGAACATGAAATTCTATATAATATGTTTAAAGATAGAAATACGGTTTTTGAAAAAAGTTTATTCATTCTTTTATTTAGATATGGCAAGAAGAATATTATATCATCTTAAAAGACGAACATAATATTCTTCAAGATATCCAAAAGCGAGAATGAGTTTTATAAAATTCATTATTTCTAAAGTTGAATATAACAAGTATAATATTATATTATCTGAAAAGATAATAATAACATTTTACAAGTCTATTCAAAATTAAAAATAAGGTTTTAAAAATATCTGCGTTCTCAAAGATTCTTCTCTTATTTTATACGAATAAAACAAGGTTTATTTTAGTCTGGGGTTCTCAAATCCCTATAGGAGCAAGCTCCTATAGTTAATTATAGGAGGAATGCTCCTAAGAAAACTCTCGATTAAAGCAGTGATTTCATACCCTTTTGACTACAAAGTAGAAGATAAGGAACAGAAGTAAAGAATTTTCAAGGAGAAAGCTCAATATTGAACATTTATTAGTGTGTCAAAGGAGAAAAAGTAGGAGCCGGATTCTGAGGCTCAGAGGCAACCTCAGTCTATCCTATGTTGGGCTTTACATTTTAAGAAAAAATTTTATGTTTAAGTTGACATCTTATTAGAAATTTGAGATTATATTCCCGAAAAGCGAGGACTTAAGATCTAAAAAAAATCTGCCTCAGAACCTAAATCTAATTTGGGTACTATAAAATAGTGACCCGGACCTAACTAATGAAGTGCAAATCTGGACTTATCCCGGCCTGGATTGGGGAGCCAGCTAACCACCTAGGCGCTTTAAAACCATGTGTGCAGTCTCTTACGAAAGATGGGTAGGGACGTTGTTTAAGTTTTAATGAATTGGGGGCCGACATCTAAGACAGTTCCTAATTGTCCCCTTAACTTATGTAGGGTGAGAAATGTCTAAAAATGCAATTAATATTTTAGACTCTTTTTTTAATTTGTATATAATGCAATGCATGCTAATTGACTCGAATGCATAAAATGAATATGAAACATGTTTAAAATTAGGCTTAGAAAATAGGTTTTTTCCCTAAAGATTGCACAACTTCCCCTTGATAGAACTGCACCCTCATAGGTCAAGTGGTCTGCCAGAACCTGCAGGCCGGGAGGTGCCTAACAAGGAAGAGAAAGTATTAATATATTTATGCTGACTCTCGGCGGTCCCGAGCTTACTTCTTAGATCGTTAGAGTTACTATGTGAGCCTAAAATTTTTTATTAAAATTACAAGTAGAAGAATTTTAAGCGTATCCTTACGAAAAAAAGCACTCCGATTCGTATCCAGGCTAAAAAAAAACACGACATGCAAGAGCCCTAAAAAAAGCTATTGCACAAACAATGTAAACAAACAAATTAAATAATCCAAAATTATAATATCCAATGTCCAATGTCCATATTACACCCAAAATTTACAGAAAAGTAAAGTGGCCGGGCACCACTGACAACAAACCCGAATTTTAATCCTAAGAATGACGCAAGTGATTTTTGAACTGGGATATACTGTTCCTTGAATATTTATTTCTTCGTCTTCTTTCTTCAATCTTTTCGTTCTGTCTTTTCTTCTTCTACGAGCTTCTCGTATCCGCCGTGCTTGAATATCCAAATGAAAAGAAACTCATCCCTAAAAGGGGTATTTTCTTTTCTATTTGGATATTAAAATCATCCTAATCTGACTTTCCAAATAAAAGAGAATAATCATTTAAGGTATATTCTCTTTTCTTTGGATTCCAAATTGGATGTGATATCCCACTTTCAAAGTCACTTTCACATTTTTCAAATACATTTACATTACATTACATTTCACAGAAAGAAAAAGAAAATCTAGACCACCTGCAAGGTTATCCTAAACAGTTTATAATAAAAATCATCCCAAACAGACTTGGCCACAC
This sequence comes from Dendrobium huoshanense, assembly GCA_016618105.1. Lineage (NCBI taxonomy): Eukaryota > Viridiplantae > Streptophyta > Magnoliopsida > Asparagales > Orchidaceae > Dendrobium > Dendrobium huoshanense. The sequence goes on along the minus strand of CM028344.1, from coordinate 69,840,867 downwards.
TCCTTATTTGGGGGCTAAGCAGCTAAAGCACCTGTAGCATTTATATGATTATTAATTAATTAGCCCCCTTTACTGCCCTGCACGAGTGTGACCACCTGCAGAAAATTTTGTTAACAACCAGATCGCTCCTAACCTATGAGTAATCTAATCGTCAAATCAAATCACATCACAAAGTGCAGTAAAAGTAAGTAGACAAACATACCAACAATTTTACATCCAATATGCAATGAAGCCGAGAAAGCCCATCACAATGCAGTAAGGAAATAAACACCGGCCTAACCTAGAGCTAAAATTAGTTGTCCTAACAAACAATTCTAAGTGTATGCAACGGTTTGTGTGGTTTTGATATGTCCTATGTAGGATAATTATTGGCTAAAGTTTTCTAATTGATTGAATTTTAGTTTAAAGATATTCACTAATCCTAAGGTGAGATGTCACTAAGTTTTCTATATTATATATTTCTATCATAAAGTGTGCATGCATCCTAAGTCTAGATTTTTTAAGACTAGGTCCTTAATTTTTGTCCTTAAATGTCACTACTGTTTATAGGTGAAAATCTTTGTTATTACTAACCCTTAGAACTTTTCGTACGTAGAAATAGGGTTTAGGGATCTATGATAAAATAAAAATAAATCTAATAAATTGAAGTTACTACAAGGACCTAAAAGGGAAGGGTTAACGCAAACCACATCAAGGAGCCCCTAAAGGTTTTCATAAGTTTAGAATACTCACAGTCACCGTGGGCTACGACCCGGTGGTTCCGTCCGTAGCACCTCTACCCGGTTGGATAGAGGCGACTGACGTCATTGCTCCTTATACTTTTTGTACCTCGACCATTACCGTTCCTCGCAGTTTAGGTCAATAAAGAAAAGAAAACAAGGAAAATAGAGATTAGAAGCACTTTTAATAAATAATAATAAAATATTTGAAATTTATTGAAAATAAAAGACGTACCTTTCTTCGGGCTTGGACACCGGTTCTGTTGTTTGTCTTTTTGAACCTTTTCTTTTTGATAGAATATTGTACTTTTCCAACATTTATCTCAAGGTATAAGAAAAAGGAAGAGGAAGGAGAGAGAGAGAAAGATATCTTTCTTTAACACTTTTATATTTCCACTTATCTTTCCAAATATACACTTTCACTCTTTCAAAACTCACACAAATTCCACCTTTCAATATCACACATTTTTCAAAAACACACACTTTCCAAAAACACGCATTTTTTTACCTTTCAACACATACAATTTTAAATACATCTTCACTTTTATACATTTCATTTTCTAACACAAACATGTACTTTAAAATATAATTTGACATATATACATTTTATTTCTCACAATCTAACACTTTCTTTTCAACTTTTCTACATAAAATCTCTCCAACATACATTTTCACCTTTCAAGTCAAATACAAATCACTTTTCAAATTAAATAAAACCTTTCACCTTATTTCTTACAATCTAATCTTTCTTTCTCATTTTCGCACACTTTATATTTCCAAGAAACAAACGAATTTCACCTTAATTTAATCATTCAAAACACACAAGTTTTCTCTTAACATATATACACACAAAAATCACTTCTTCTTACCAATCCAAACGCTTTATCTTTTATTTTTCTCACACAAAACCCTTTCAACATAAACTTTTACTTTTAAATCATACAATCTTCACTTCACATCATTCACAAGCATCACCTTGAATATCACTATTTCACTTTCTATAAGATACACATATTCATCTTACTTCTCACATACACAATCTCACCTTTCCACAACATAATTTCCACCTTTCCGAACTCACAAACTCCATTTTTTATTTTTCGCACACATCACCTTTCTACAACACACAATTTCCACCTTTTTCAAATTGAACATTTTTTTTTTGTTCTCCAACAATCAAGCTTTAATTTACCATTCAAAGATCACAAATTAAGATCACAAACTAAATTTTTCATCTAAATAATTCACTTTTCATTTTTTAAAATAACAAAATTCACTTCTCAAACTACACATATACTTCTTTCAAAATCAAACACTTTACTTTTCACATACACATTTGAGAATGAAAATCAAACTTCTTCCTTTCATGCAATAAACAACAAAACTCCTCAAAGTTGAAATCTAACACTTTCTACTAAAATGCAATCATAGGAAAATGGATTTGATGCCGATTTATTCTTTCTAAATTTCAAGAAAACATTCCAACTACTTAACATAGAACAATATTATCTTGAATCAAGACAAAGTTCATATTTGAAATATAAAGTATTTCAACAGTTTTCAACATGATTATTTACAATGCTACCATATAAAATCAAACAAGTGTAGAAATTTTAAGATTAAAAAAATCTCTTTACTAATGATGATTCTCCAAAGTTAGATGTAAGCAACAATACTATTCTCAATGCTCATGATGCAAATTTTCAAGATTTCTTCATATAGAAATTTCCTTTCAGATTAAATGTAGGCCATCTTAACATTCAAGCTTTACAAAAGAAGAGCCAATATCAGTAGAGAATAAACTTCCATACTTAAACATAATGCCAACTAGTAGAATGGAAGATCTACTGAAATGAATGTATATGCAAAGAATGATATTTTGGGTAAATCTTTCAAAGCATCATTAGATTTCAACAATGAAGGAAATGAATCTCTAATATCTTCCTTCACAAAACCAAAAAGGAGAAGAAAACTAATGGAGAGGAAGGAATAGAGGAGAAGAAAATTTACCCAAGATCGTTGGTCGCTTAGGGCTTGCGACGAGAGAAGGGGCGTATGTACGGCTAGAGAAGGTCGGCAGGCTTCCTCAAGGTTTCGATCGGTCTTCCTTGGGCATGCGAATAAGAGGCGACAACAGAGCAAAGAGGGGGCGGCTCCTTGGCTACTTGCGAATGGAGAGGTAGACAGAGAGGGGGATCGTGGGAGTTGTCCTGTGCATGCGAATGAGAGGGGGATCCGGTGAGGGCAGTTCGCGAATGGCTGAGGGAAAATCAGCGAACTGCAAAGGGGTGACTGGTTTTGGCTTCGCGAACTGAGAGCACGGCTTGGGAGCTTCGTTCTATGCGAATATCAGAGGAGGCAGGCTGTTCACGAATTGTAGTGGATGGGGAGTTCGATCGGTTGAGAGGGAGAGTAGTGACGTGAGTCTGGAGTGATTTGTGGCAACTGAAGAACGTGGAGGGCTGGGCGGTTTGGAGTTGTTCATAAACTGCAAGGAGGAAGAGCGACATGGGGAGGTTTTGCCGTTCATGCAAACTGTAGATGAGATGGGGTTGTGGAATTGGTTTGAACCGGCTCAAGCAAATCTAAAATTATCTCCTAATTCGAATCCAATGGTTGTGATTAGTTTATGCCTTAAAAAAAAATGATTTAAATGTCTGATTTTAAAATGAAATTTTATTAAAGATAAATTTAGTATATAATGGATGGGTTGATTTCAATTTGATAAAAAAAATGAATGAGTCTTTATTAGATGGAAATCGGGGTTTGATTGATAGTTGATTTGAGACCAATAATGTATCAATTTGATCGAAAATAAAATAGATTGAGTCGATTAACATCGACGAATCATAAATCGAGCTTGATTTGAGTATATTTTGGAGTTGAATTGAAATTGGATTAAATTGATTTTGATTCGAATTGAGTGATAGGTTCGAGTCGATGCTATGTCAGTGGGCGTCCACTTAAGGGAAATCCTATGGGCGACGTCTACACTAGGCTACGAAGACCTAGGTGCTAGAGTCGAATTCTAGGGAAATTGACCTCGAATAAGGAGGTCAACAATGGACATCTTTGTGAAATCTGCCTCAGAAGCATTATGCCCTCAGTCAAACTAAAGAGAACTGGCCCCCGTGTCCCTTGGCGTTATTTTTATTGTAAAGCAAATATTGGCACCACCAAATTTGCTTGAACAATTTTTCCATGGATGTGGCTAGGCCTAGCCTTGGCATAATTTTCTATAATTCTGGTAGATTTTTGTATCATCTGCACTACATGGAAAACGTTAGAATTGTATGCACTGGAGCAACAAAATTGGTTACATCGGTTTCCTGAGGAATTTTCCTGTGAAACTTGCTGATGGCACCAGCAAATTTGCTTGAACAATGTTTCCATGGATGCGACTAGAGGCCTAGCCTTGGCATAATTTTCTTTAATTTTGATAGATTTTTGTACCATCTGCACTGTATGGACGGCGTTCGAATTGTATGTACTGGGGCAACACAATTGGTTTAATAGGTTTCCCGAAGAATTTTCCTGTGAAACTTGCTGATGGTTATCTTGACTTACGAAAGAATTTTGTTAGACCGGTCCATTGGACCGGTCAGATTCCGCCTCTCCTGTACGTCGCTCGAACCGCCGAGTCAAAGGGAGCTGTTTAAGAAGGATTTTTGAGGGAGTTAGGAGGGAAATTTGAATGTAGGGACTGTTTAGAGATTTGCTTTTTGATTGTGTGCATTTTATAGTTTGTTTTCCTAGGGTTAGGGCATCTTGAATTTGGCGGAAATTTGAGATCTATGAGTTCTTTGGGCTCTACGCCTAGGGATTTGGGAGAGAAAGATTCCCTATCGAATAGAGGATCAATTGTATGTTGGTAATTTCCGTCTGTACCATTGATTATTGCAATAAAAACTACTGTTTTTCTAATTTTCGTGGAGTTCGGAAGAGTTTTTCTCGTTGTTTTTCCAAAATTGATAGGAATTACTTTAAAACATCTAGTGTTTCCTATCAAATTCATAAATAAATATGTTAGACCTTTTTAAGAAGGGGTCTGTAATTGTTTGAAGGATTTGTGAAGTTTTTCATGCAATTAAAAGAAGAAAGTGCTGATACATTTTGATCCTAATATTATTGTTATACAGATAGATTGTTCACAAGGTTATCCTAAGATTCATTAAGTGGACCTTGGAAATGTTCAATAATATTCCTTGGTTCCTTTGAAATTCATCTGGCCTTAGTTAAAAAAAAAAGCAACTCAAATTAATTTAAGAGTTAACATTAGCCAGACCAATTTCCTTGTATCCCTGTGATTAGTGACTTCTGGGAATCAATCTCTTCTCTCTAATTCCTAGAGTGCACAGAGAAAATATGATGGATTAAAGTTAAACGCCAAAGATATCTGATAAATTGAGTGTAGGGCAGGTTCTTAAAAAAAAAAAAAGTTCTGAATTTGGTGTATTTTGCATGACCGGCAGGTTGACTAACTGATAGGTTTATTAGTTTTCAAGAGTAAGGGTAGGTTATATATTCCATACTCTAGTTTTGCATGATGTAAATTATCAAATTTTTGCTTCATATATTTAGTTCCTTCTGTTTTTCATCAAGTTTTTTAAAAATACATTCATTCTTAAAGTTTCACATACATTGCCTGCTCTTTCTTATATGTACTCTCCCTTTTTTATATATATCTAATAAATAGGAATCTTTTATATGCTCTTCCAGTGCATGCGTATGACTTCTCAATTTTATTTGTAGTTAGCAAATGTAGAATTTAATGGTAAGTTGCCTATTGTTTTATCTTGGATAGTATAATTGTGTTTCCACTTTGAACAGCGTTACTTTTCACACCATAATCATGACAGTTTTCATTTATTTTAAAATATGCAACTGAAATCCCTATTTTGATCATCCATCTTCTATGTCACTTTGTCAACTAGTAACCTCAACTAATAATGTAAAATGATATTTGATGTTCTTTGGTATGCCTACTTTATTTTCTTGCACGTTCTACGTACCATACAGACTTTTGCTACTACAATAAGTACAAACTCAGATGCTTCTTGTGATATGTTTCTAGGTCCATTGTCATTCTGTTTGTGTAAGCTTTTTCGCAATTGATTTTATGCCTGATTTTTCTACTAAATCCATTAGTGATTCGCTTCTTTTATATAGTCTTGCTACAGCTTTAACTATTATTCATTCAAGGTAATCTATGGTACTATTAGTGGTTGTAGGAAAGACTTTTGGATTAATTCTTGGTACAACAATTAATTAAAACCTAAGAGATTGAGGCTTCATTTGGGACTGCTTTCTTACTGCTTCTTAAAACAACTTTCTAGTATAAAGTTTTTAATTTTTGTACTAAAAAGCTGATTTAAAAAAGGGTAAGAAAGCCGTCCCAAACGAAGCCTGAATCTTCCCTGTGTAAGGACTAAAGACCTCTGATAATTGGAAATGGTGGTTAGAAAGCTGAAAAATGTTTTTGTAAGTGTTATCTAAGGCTATAAATGTGGTTCCTTTCATTAAACTTGAGGCCTCGGAAACACGTAGCATCTGCAGCCCCACAGAAAGCCCTTGCTGTGCGTCTAGTGGGTGCTTTGCTTTGATCCAGGGCTTCTTCTGTCTGTTCTAGCTTGCTCGTTTGGAGGCTTAGTTTATTTATTTTTTCTTACTTTTTGTATGAACTTCTGAAACATATATGGGTTTTCTGAATGATGCAGAAGGCCTCCCAGTTTGTGGCTCGCTCTGCCCGTCTCAAAGCAATTTCACTGGTTCGTTACATGCCACTTATGCGGCCTTCTCTTCCAGCTAGTGGTGCCACTCCATGGGCGGCTCTGCCCCTAAGATGAGTTCTGGAGCTTTTGAGATGGGAGAAGAGACATTCTCTTTTATGAAGACAAGGATACACAATATCATGCATTCTGTACCCATGTTTTATAGATTGTGATGATTCTTCTTTCTGAACTGAAGTTCTTTGTGATTATTACTCTCTTTCTTAATGTGTTGTTTACTTCAAGTTTACATTGAAATCAATCTGCTTCTATGTATTACTCTCTTTCTTAATATGGTTCTTCTTTATGAATTCTCAATCTCCATTTGCTCCTTTCACGCATTGTGTGAAAATTTAGAAGAGATAATAGTGGCGGCGGTGGTGGCTGGCGATCGGCGGTGGTGGCCGGAGGGTGTTGGCATATGAGCAGGTAAGAAGAGAAGAAAATGAGAGGTTTTGAATGGTATTCTATTCACAGTATCTTCTTGTCTCATATAGCATACAATTATAGTGATATTTGCGAAGCTGTTCGACATGATTTGGGCTGGTATCGCCCTATATAAATTCAGAAAGTTAGTCTAACTTTGGACAAAACGGGAAGTGCTAGCGAACTTTGAACTGATCTTGATGACAACAAAGCTCATCCTTTATTATTATGTTAGGGTACTTTGCTCCACACAACGAATTTCATTATAATTATATTAATGTAAATCATTTATATTATTTTCTGCATTATTCCATTGTTTGGCTCTAGTTATTTTTTCAAGAAGTTGAATGTCTAACATCTATTCTTTATTACTTAGTCGATTTGATGCATATTCAATTGTTTGGCTAACCATTTTATTCATTATAACATATAACATCTTAAAAATTGCTTTGTTGTGGGCTACTTGGCTTGTTTATAATGGTTTATTTCGTATTAGGGTTCTTTAATTATATTATTTAGTAAATATAATTTCATACAGTTATTAATTTATTGTTGAGTGTTTATTAAATCCTTTGATGGTACAATTTTAATTCGAATAAGGGTTCACATAATTTCATACAAAAAAGAATATTTCATATAAAATTTTTCTCATCTTCATTTTTGTCGAAAAAAGGGTTTATGTGAATAGTGCGAGGTCAATATTGACATCACACTATTCGCAGTTGCTAAAATACGCTTCTTTTTGGCATTCGGCCTGGGGCTCGCGAAAGCTGCAAATGTTCGTTTAGACTCGAGATGGCCTTGGTATTTTGCCATGTTAATGTTGGAACTTCTCAATTTGTATCATTTGGCGATCAATTACTAGTAGAAGTACAAAATAGGAATACTAATCCGAATATTGCTACTCAACTTATAGAGGAACAACTTGTTAATTAAGGCTAATAAGTTTCCATAAATCTATTTAGAGTTCCATAATTATCACTGTTAATCAGTGCCTTCCGAACTAATTGCTGGATTATGATACTTATATTATATCATTGAAGTTTCCACAATTATTGCTATTCAGTTGCTGTCAAAATTTATTTGCTGCTACATCGTCGTTAGATTATTGTTGGATTACATTTGTTATTACCTTCCTGACTTGCTGTGCTCTTTCCAGATGAAGGCTATGATGGCTTATTCATGTTTCATTACTGTGAAATTGAAAGCATATCATTTTGCCTGAGATTAAGGCTTTGTTTAGAGGTGTCCGTATTTGATTCTGATCCTGAAAAATTTCAGGTTCAGATCAATCCATTAGCTAGACGGATCGGGTTCGGGTTTCGTTTTCTGACCCATTTCTAAAATCAGATTAGATTTTTGTTAAGCCGGGAACCGGAAATCTACTAGAAAATGATTCGGATCCAGAGCTAGCGACCGCCTGCAACTCACACGTGCTCGCGTTTGCACCCAGAGCTGCGGTCGCACCGCGCAACAGTATCCACGCCAACACTCCCATGTCCGCACCCTATCCTACTCCCTCGCCCACACCAGCGCAGGCCGCACTCCTCGCCGCCTTGCCTGCAGGCTCGCCTGCTTACCTGTTATGGGTCTGAATTTCTAACCTCATTCACAAAACCAGGACAAGTTCCCGTAGCTAGTTGAATTGGATCCGAGTCAATTCTAGGTTTGCCTCAAAACCTGACCTTGAATATTCATTTTTGACACCCCTGTCTTCGTTTGAGATATTTTTTTTTTGCTTTCTAAAGCAGTTTTTTAGTAAAAAAATTTCTAATCAAGAGATTTTTATAATAAAAAGTTACTTTTGAAAGTAAAAAATAAAAATATCTCAAACAAAGCCTAAGTTATGATTCTTACGGAGCTGATATTTCATATAGCTTAAATATTAATATTAATATGTGCCTCAAAATATTCATTTAACAGCTTTTAAAAGTGTGCAATATTCATAAATTAGATTATTTCATATTTTGCTAACAATTTGCAATGTTTTTAGTTCAGATAAATAATTCAGATTTTGGCAAGTTTGGTTGTTGTTTGGTGCACATAAAGAAAAGTAGAGCATATTCATTGAGATTGGAGAATTAAATAATAAAATTATAGATTAAAGTGTTCTGATTTTATATTTAAATTAGTTTTCAATTTTATAATATATTTATTGTTTGGAATTTTAAATGGATGGCAATAAGTTCATTTGTTAAGTTGTAAATTTTAATCTTAATTTAGCTATTGTAATAATACAATTTGAGTAAGAAATATTTGTGATCTTTAAATGAATTTACTCGCTTGTGAATCCTTCTTTATCACTACCAAAAAACAAGAGCTTTTGCAGCGGTTATGAAAACTGCTGCGAAAGAACCGCCGCAAATTTAGAATCAGGTCGATTACGCTGATTATTGTCGCGGTTATAACCGCTACATTTTTTGTAATTTTGCAGCGGTTATAACCGTCGTAAAAATACGCATGCCGTAAATAGCTTCCCCGTCGGTCTTGAAACCGCTGCGGAAGGCCGTTGCAGCGCATTGCAAACACAGCGGTAATGCAGCGGTTCTACAACCGTTACAAAGAAATTAGTAGCGGTTATAACCGCCGGAAAAGATGAAAAATTGTGCTGCGAAAATCCTATTTTTTGGTAGTATATATATATATACACACACTACTTTTTTTAATAATTCGAGTTAAATTCTAGCCGAACGAGCTCACGAGTCGAGCTTGAGCTGGTTTATTAAACAAGTTCAAGTTCGGCTTGATTGAGGCTCGGCTCGATAGCTCAGGTGCCGGCTTGATTATTTTAAAAATACTTTTTATTTTTTTAATACTAAATATTTTAATCTTCCCTCCTAATCCCGCCTAAGATTAGTACTAAGTGTTTAATCTTCCGGCCTAATTTCGCTTGAATTCGAGAAGAATAGCTCCCGAGGCGCTCGTCTGGCTCGAGAGTCAAGGCGGTCGTGTATACGCATGCCACGTGCTGATGGGATGACTGACGAGCGCAGATGGCGTTGGGACAGACAGTCGAACGGCTCGTGAGGCGGAGGAATGAGCTCACGGTTGCGTCGGTCGATCCTACAGCTGTTGGTCGAACGCTGGCCATAGGGTTGACAACTCGCTTGGAACTCCGATGAGTGATCGCCTGACGAAGCACCTCGCTCGGACGTGGACGACCATCGAGGCTCGTGAGCCAACTTGTGCTCGTTTCCAATGGGACGAGCTCAAATTCGAGCTCGCTTTCTGACTGACAAGCTGAGCTCAATAGTTCCAAAACTAGACTCGTTTACACCCCTAAAGAAAACATCCAACTCGCTCAAGCTCGTCCCGTTTACATCTTTAGAGGATGATTGCTTGGAGCATGGAGTGAACGGGAAGATGGCTCTGACACCATTAATGCTTAGCTAAAGCTTCACCTATTATGAAAGAGTATTGTGAAAATGAGTATGGAGGAAGAGGAAGGTAGAATATAATTACTGTAGCAGAGTTTGTTTTAGATGTATGGTCAGGATTAGCCATGCAATTTTAGAAGAGTATTTGTGATGTTATATGAGCTGATAGTTTTGAGTAATTTGGTATACTGCTATCACTTACAATAAAGTTTTGTCTGACCAAATTTTTCCTAAAGTTCAAACTTAAAGGAAATGGAGCAAACCAAGTACAATCAACCTTAATACTAACTCAATATGGATCAAAATAACCAGAAAGTAGATCAAGCTAAGTTATTTTCAATTTCAACAAACTTTTCAATCTATATATTGGATGCCAATTCTCATTGATTTTTTATTTAACCTCAAGCCCAAATTGGCTGGAGCAAGGAGCGGCCGGTGGTGTCGGGCAATGAAAAAATTATTGTGTCTGGACAGGGTACCAAGCGGTACCGCTGTACCGACAGCGATACCGAGCACCTAGTGATGTGGCATATTTTTATTGGTCTCTGGGCACGTTCAGTGTCCGACCATAATAATTACTCCGTGCTATGGGGCAAGGGATAGCGTCCGACGATCAGAGCTTTAGGTAGCGAAGCGGCAGGAGGCAAGTTTGTGATCTTGATGAGACTTGAAATGATAAGTGTAATTCTTACACATGAAGAATGAATTTGATCATGAAAAGAATCACATCAATAGTTATTACTAGAACAAAGTAATAGCGTGTGGTTTAAGCCACAAGTAATTGTATCAATTTTAAGTTTTGTTTGAGACAACTTTCTTACTGCTTTTTAAAGCAGCTTTTTTACTATAAAAATTTAAATTTTGTATTAGAAAGCTTCTTTAAGAACAACAAGAAAGCTGTCTCATGTTTGGGACTGCTTTCTTACTGCTTCTTGAAGTAGTTTTCTAGTACAAAAACTTAATTTTTATACTAGAAAGCTGCTTTAAGAAGCAGTAGTAAAGCCATCCCAAACGAAGCCTTAATCTCTGCTAACATATTGCAATGGTTAACGCCTCAATTGGGACAACTTTCTTAATGCTTTTCTTTTCAGACCTCAATCATAATTTTTATTTGCCTACTATTTTTTCGCTGCTTTAAAATATTTTTATACTAATAAGATGCTCTCTACAGTGTTTTATACCAAAAAAAACCTAAAATCGCCGCAATTACTTGTACCAGTTTAATCCATTACTAATTAACATTGATAATAACCACTGTTATTAGCTAAAATTAGCACTGATTTTGAAAATTTTGATAGAAAAAGCTAACTTATATGCCAAATATACATATATTTCAAACTGAGCCGCATAAAAGACTAATTACTGGTCCATAACTATTCAAGAAAACAACTTAAGGAAATAATTCACAGCCATACTTCTCTTTTCACAGCCTATGTTAAAACTCTACTAAAGATTCTTACACGCCTCAACAACTTGGTACGATGAGAACTCAAGCAAGCTAATTTCTTCCTAATCCACTTTATCAACTAACGTATGGCTGAGAATATAATTAAGGTTTCGTTTGGGATAGCTTTTATAATGCTTTTACAAGTTGTTTTTTAATATAAAAATTTCTAGTTCAAAAAAATTGTTTTAAAAAGCAGTAAGAAAGTTGTCACAAATGAAGCCTAAAGATAACGAAAAAGCTATAATTTATGTGATTGGTTATAAAAGCCAACACATGCTTTATAAATTTATGATGATTTAAAAGTATAAGTAAAACACACAACTCATTTTGATAGAGGCGGAACCCCTTGTTGACCGGGGGAACTGGGGGGTTGGCAGTTGCCCCCCTAAAAAAAGTTAAAGTTTTTTTATTACATGGATCTTTATGTTATTTGTCCCCATTCATATTTGTTTTTTTACTCTTTATTATAAGAGTATTTAGGCAATTGCCCCCCTAAAAAAAAATTAAAATATCATGGTCTTTAGACGATTGCCCCCTGGCAGAACTAAACACATTATGTAGAGGTGTTATTTATAAATTTGCCCCCTCGTAAGAAATAAGGTTGGTTACGCCCCTACATTTTTGTCTGTTGGTTAAAAACTTCGACTACCCATTTAGAGGTTTTGGATTCGAATCTTGCTTATGTGATTTGTGTACGAATATGTCTTAATTGACCCAAAAGTCTCAAAAAAGTACAAGTAAAAATTGACTTGAACCTAACATACTTTCGTGCGACCTTTTGTTTATGTTTCCATCCAAGCTTGTGATTATTTGGTTAATTGTCTACATAATATTGCATTGAGTTATAATTAATTGCTATTTTTAATGTAAATCTGCTAAGTAATTAATGCCTTGTGATAATTTCCACGCAATAAAAGTAACTTTTATTAGAGCTTTTGGAAGTTAACTTGTCCTAATTTACTCTACCATTATGATAATTTCTTTTCGTATACATGCAATGGAAGTAACTTTTAGGAGCTTTAACTAAGTTCTCGCATGTCCTCAAAGTCATTTAATGTAGATTTTAGGATTTCTTCATCACTTAAGTTTCTTATAATATGCGACTTTATATAAGGGTAGATCTAGAAAGAGCTCAGGGGACAGAACTTTTATTTGGTTCGGTGTAAGGATGCAGAGGAATATTTGGTCGTAGGCAAAATCACGCCTATACCGAGGTGTACCGAGTTTTTTCAAAAAACTCGGTACACCTCGGTATAGGCGCGATTTTTCCTACGACCGAATGTTCCTCTGCATCCGGTCGGAGGACGTAATAATTCTTCCAGGGGACAGGGCTGACAATTGCCCAATACTATTATCATTATTATTATTATTATTATTCACTTGGTATAATAAGTATCTTAACTATTCCCCCGTTCAATAAATACATTTGCCCAAAATGTTAAGAAAAATTTTGGTCTAATCATGGAAAATTAATGCGTAATTCTATGCCCACCCTCATTTGCGATGAGATTGATTTAAAAGGTAAATGAGTGATTTGAAAATAATATCAAAATGATTTTTTTGGTATGTTTGATAGATATTTAAATTATGTTCAAATAAATAAGTCAGGTTAGGCTAAGCCTTTTTATGAGACTAAGGCTTTGTTTGGGACGGCTTTTTTATTCTATTCAAAATTAAAATTTTTGTATTAATCATGCCGAGGCTTCGTTTGGAAGCTCTCTTATTATGCATTTTTGTATATATATATATATTTTTTAATTTGAAATTTTTGTACTCAAAAGTGTTTCATAAAATATCTTTTTAGTTCAATAAAATTTTATACTAAAAAGCTGCTTTAGAAAGCAGTAAGAAAGCTGTTCCAAATAAAATCTAAATAGTTAAGTTGGTGAAAAATGATAAGAAGTGGAAAGGACAGATAACTAAAAGGATTTTTTCATGGGAATTTAAAGTTAATTATAATTTGAAAAATAAAGATATTTGTCCACACTCTTTTTAAATATTAATTTTTGCCCCATTAAAATGAAACATAGTATACTTCACTTTTTTGGTTGAATATTTATTCATTTTCAAATTAAATTAATTTCAAATTCTATTTTTTTTTCAAAATACCAAATAAAAAAAAAATACATATTAGATTTATTTAATTCTTAAACTCGTGTTCTTCATATCAACAAACGAGAGATAAAAAAAGATAGGATAGGGTGAAGGTGACATAGCTTAATTAAGCTCAAGAAATCAAATAAGCAGTGTTTATCATCCTCATCTAAGGCTTCGTTTGGGTAGGGCTTTCTTCCTGCTTCATAAAGCTGCTTTTAGTACGAAAAATAAAATTTTTATATTAAAAAGCTACTTTAAGAAAAAAGTAGTAAAAAAGCTGTCCCAAACATAGCCTAAATTTCATCATTTGGTGTTTAACAACATACCAAATAGGCCATCCGACATATTTGTTAATAATTAGGCCTTCTAAGGCTACTAATTATTTTTTTATTGTTCAATGACAACAATGGTTGTTTGAGCAATTAAGGTTTTGTTTGGGATAATTTTTTTTTTGCTTCTCTAAAATAGCTTATTAGTACAAAATTTTTATGTTCAAAAAATTTTTGTATTAAAAAAAATGCTTTAAAAAGCTGTCCCAAACGAAGTGCAAGAAGTAGATGCTTTTTATTTGGGATTATATGTACAAAGCACAATTAGCTCAACTAAAGGTTAGCACACCCTTCAGTGATTTTAGTGTGGAAGATTTCTTCATTTAAGTGTCAAAACCAATTGATGTGAAAGGACCGAAGGACTTCTATTAATAAGATAATAAGTTTCTGACAAATAAACCCTAATAAGATAATAAGCTTCGTTGTCTTTTTAATTATTTTTTAATATAAATATTTTTATAAATTTTTTTATAGAAAAGAAACTTTAAAAAGTTATAAAAAAAAAAAACTGCCCCAAATAAAACCTTAAACTAATTAAATGCTTCATTCCTTATTATTATTATTATTATGCATAGAGATAGGTATCAACACTGTATAAGAAGTGCTTTGATTCATCAAACTCAGTAATTTTTGGAATTTATTGTCACATTTGTTTACCAAACAAACTTTATGAAGTACTTCATCAATTCTATTTTTTATAAAATGAATCGTTGCGATGCTTGAAAACATTATCAATTTGTAGAAATTATTGTAGTAATCAACTTAAGGATATACTAATTTACTAGCTATGGTGAATCCAAATAATATATTGCTAGCAGAAAAATCTCCAATTATTCACAATAGTAATACTCTTTTAAAAAAAAATTATTTATTAGGGTTGTCATATATAATCATACATTCATCCCGTGAAACTGCAACAATTAGCAACCTGGAAGCATTTTAAAGAAATGAACAGTAATAGAAAAACAAAGGAGAAGAAGGCACTTATTAGCATAACAACTAGTTTAGCAGATAGCTCATCTTTTCTTCCCATACTTTCATTTCCGTTTACATTGAATATATATTAGTCTAAGGAATCTAATGCATGGTGGGATCATAGTTTGTTAGACAGCAAAGGTAAGGATTCAACTAGTACAAATATTGCCTGCAAAATCAAAGAAGTGTCGGACAAGAGTATGAGTAGGGCGGCTATACCAGTATACACACTGTTGCTAATCACTTATGCTTATCATCCCCCCTCAAGATGACACTCTATTCAACGAGTGGTAACTTGTGTCGTAAATGGTGAAACCATTTGGAAGGCAACAGTTTGGTGAATATATCAACGAGTTGATCAACTGTGTTGATGTGTCGAATAGAGATAGATTTATTTTTAACACAATCTCGAATAAAATGATAGTCTATATCTATATTTTAGTATGGGCATGAAACACAGGATTATTCGCTAGGGCAATAGCTGAAACATTATCACAAAACAAGATAGTAGAGAGCTGTGTAGGGATTTGAAACTCAAGTAATAGACGTCTTAGCCATAAGAGATCTACTGAGGCAGTTGCAAGAGATCGGATTTTGAACGTGCGACGGTTTTCTGCTTTTTAACTTGCCATGAGATCAGATTTTGACCAAGATATGCACAATAATCGATTGTGGATTTACGATCTACCGGATATCCAGCCCAATCTGAATAAGAAAAAGTATATAATTGTAAAGTGATCGGTTGGATTAGTAAGCCAAATGACAAAGTGCCCTACAGGTAATGAAGCAGTCTTTTGAGAAGATGAAAGTGGGAATTTAAGGGCTTGTACATAAATTGACATAGTTTGTTTACTATATAAGAAATATCCAGTCTAGTAACTATTAAATATTGTAGTGAGCCAACTAAATGTTTGTAGAGATTTGTATTGGAGAATTCTTGATCAGAATCCAAAGACTTGGCGGATTTTGTGGCCATCAGAGTAGACAGTTGCTTACGATTCTGCATGCTTGCTCTAGCAAGAATTGTAGAGGCATATGCAGCTTGACTAAGGTATAAGCCGTTGGAGCTTGAATGAACTGTGATCCCAAGGAAATGATGAATGTTGCCCATATTTATAAATGGAAGTTGTTGTGAAGATCACGTAAGAGAGCTTGGAAAAAATGTTCATCATTGTCTGTTAATAAAATGTCGTCTACATAAATCAATATATACATTACTTTAGAACCACAATGATAGAGGAGCAATGATGGATTGGCTATACTGGGCTGAAAACCAAAATCAATAAGGTGAGTAGAGAATTTGGCAAACCATTGTCGTGGTGATTATTTCAAACCATAAATAGACTTTTTGAGAAGGCAAACATGATTTGGATGTAATGGACCAACAAACCCAATAGGTTGAGTCATATAAATCGTGTATTGAAGGTTTCCATATAAAAAGGCATTTGAAATGTCTAATTGGAGCATCTTCCATTTGTAAGTGACTGCTACTATAAGAAGAAGTCGAATTGTTGGAAACTTTGCGAATGGACTAAATGTTTTTAAATAATCCAAACCATATTCTTGTTTAAATCCCTAAGCCACTAGTCATGCCTTGTGTCTAGCAAATGATCCATTAGCATTATACTTTGTTTTGTATATTCATTTGAAACCAAGTACATATTGATCTGAGGAAGGGGGCACAAGAATCCAATTGCCTTAAGCTTGGAGAGCATCAAATTCTATAGACATAGCTTGAAACCAAATTAGGTGCTCTGATGCTTGGGTGTAGCAAGGGGATCAGTCGCTGGAGAGAGTGAGACATGCTAACAATGTGTTTTGGCTTTAGATTACCTATCTTGAATCAAGTAAGCATGTGATGAGTTGGTAAAGGGGATAGAAAAGGATCATGGGTGCTTGATGGGGAGGTGGGAATATAAGATTGAGAGGAAGATGAGATGGTCATAAAACATTTTTGAGAGAATATAAATGAAACGGTGGGAATGGGAGGAGAAGAATTTGATGTAGAGGTTAGTGGAACTAGTGTTAAGTGTGGCTGGTATTGGGGAAACATGTGTATCAGAGTTGGAGTTGGGGAAGTATTAAAGAGAAAAATAGTTTCAAAAAATTGTACATACCTTGAAATGATGATTTTATTTGTTTGAATGTTGTAGCACTTATAAAATTTAGAATTTGAAGCATATCCAAGAAAGACACAAGGTGAAGATTTTGGATCAAATTTATGTTGAGGAAGAGTTGGTAACCACAAGTAACATAAACAATCAAAAGTTTTTAAGATAGTGTAATCGGGTTGTTGGTTGTAAAGTACTTGAAATGGAGAGACCTTTGGGGCTGGAGAGATAGGGATCCGATTGATTAGATAAATGGTGGTGAGCTAAGTGTCTGGCCAAAATTTTTTAGGGATGTTAGCATCCAACATTAGGCTGCATAAAGTTTTAATGATATGACGATGTTTTCTTTCAGCAATTCCATTTTGCTCAGGTGTATAGGGACATGTCAGTTGGTGAATAATACCAACATTGTGCAAACTAGTTTTGAAAATGGAATGAATAAATTAACCACCATTATCTGATCTTAGAATTTTAATAGGTTTGTTGAATTATTTTTCCATAGAAATCTTAAACATTAAAAACTTTGAATGAGCTTCAGATTTCAACTTCATATGAAAAACCCAACAAAAGCGAGAATAATCATCAATAAACATCATATAATATTTAAAGCCTTGGTTTGACAAAATTGGCGAAGGACCCCATACATCGGTATGTATCAAATCTAAAGGTTGTGTGCTACAACTTAAGGAATGAGAAAAAGGGAGTTTGTGACTCTTGGAGAGAGCACAAGCTTTACAATGAAAACTAGCAGAAGATCTAAAAACTGAAGGTAAATTTTCTTGAGTGGAGGAAGATGGATGGCCCAAGTGATGATGCCAAAGAGTGCTGAGTAAGGCAATAGAATGCGAACAATTTGGTTGAGAAGCTTGAACTTTATAGAGGCCTTGATGTGGCGGACCTTGGAGAAGGATGTGGTTGCTCCTCGAATCCTTTATAACAAAACCAGATTGTTAAAGAAAATAGAGCAAGGATTATCTTTGACTAACTTATGAATAGAAATGAGGTTATGTGAAAAAGTTAGAACATGAAACAAAGGTTTGAGACGAAGCTTATGGTGAGGGTTTGGAAGTATTCCTTGGCCAGAGTGAGTGATTGGAAGCATTTCTCCATTTATGATTTGAAGCTACTGAGTGCCATTGTAAGCCATGTGGTTGCTATAGCAAATTGAGATTTGAAGTAAGGTGGGATGTTGCTCCGGAATCCAACACCCAGTCGGTAGAATCAGTCACTGAACTCGCAACTAATGCAGAGGAAGCAGCTTGTTGATACTGAAGATTGGTTCTATGCCAACATTTGAAGGCTGAATGTACAGGTTTCCTGCATATTTGACATTCTGTGAAATTGCTGGTTGTGCATCGACTGGGTTTAGTTTTGTTTTGGAAAGGGAAATATGATGTATTCATGTACACTACCTCGATTTGAGTAGGGACGAGAGCATCCACGATCGTGAGAAGCTGCAAACGTGAGTTGTCGATCTATGGATGGAAGTTATTGAGTCTCATGAGCAGTTTCAATTGCAATATTCAATTCCTTGCTGCACAGTAGATTATAGAAATCATCAAGATTGATAGGTTGCAAGTTTGTTCAAATTGTAGTCTTGAATGGCTGATATTGAGAGGGAAATACATCTAAGGTGTATATTATCACATCTTCTAGATCTAAAGGTGTGCCAGAAGAAGCAATGGCATCACATTTGCTCTTAATATTTGGTAGGTACTATGTTATTGTCCAGTCTTTTATCATAATATGATGTAGTTCATTCTTTAACTGAAGTAGGCTAGAACGATTAGACTGTAACCTCTGTTCGATTGTTCGCCAAATTTTCGCACTCGTGTCCAAGTTCAGAATGTATGGCAAGAGGGTAGGGGAGATAATTGAGTAGAGTGCAGCGACAAGATTTTTATCTATGAGGATCCAAGTTTGATAGTGAGGATTAAGAATTATTTCACCCGATTCATTGACAAGATGCTTTGCGACTTCATTGTCGAGTAGTCTAAATACCCATCAAAACCTTTGGCGGTGAAAAGCTTCAGCACTTGAGACTTCCGTAGAGGATAATTATCAATATTCAACTGAATATTCATTACTAATTTAACATTGAGCATCTGGAATTTTAGTTGACCCGGGATAGTCGCATCGCTCATCTTGAGCGGAGCATGAGAAGAAGTGAGGGAAGGACTAGTAGAAGAGTCTGCAATGCTCATCTTTATAGTAGCTTTCGATGTTTAGAATAGCAACATAAAGAAGCCAAATACCAAGTCCCATATCTGCAATCTGAGCTCTGATACCATGTGAACCTGCAACAATTAGCAACCTGGAAGCATTTTAAAGAAGTGAACAATAATAAAAAAACATAAGAGAAGAAGGCACTTGCTGCAGAACAACTAGTTTACCAGATAACTCATCTTTTCTTCCCATACTTTCATTTTCATTTATATTGAATATATATTAGTCTAAGGAATCAAATATACGATGGGATCATGGTTTGTTAGGTAGCAAAGATAAGGATTCAACTAGTACAAATATTTCTTGCAGAATCATAGAAGTGGCGGACAAGAGCATGAGTAGGCAGATGTAGCAGTATACACACGGTTGCTTATCACTTATGCTTATCACATCCTACAAAACTTTTAATCAATCTATCAAAATTCAAAAGAGAGATATATATAATGAGTGGCCAAATGCTCATGTAATGCCAAACTATATGTACAAAGTCCTAATCTTGTATTTCATTACTCATGCTTGGTTTGGGGCAGCTTTTGACCTCTATTTTTCATTGTTTTCAAAAAATTGTTGTACTAAAAAATACCTATAAAAATTAATAAAAAACTTGTCACATATATATACAAATAAATAACCTAGTGATATATAAAAATTCTTTTCTTAAGCCCTTTTTCCCAAGTTATAATCTATTATACATCAAATTATAACATGTTATGATATTCATAATATTTCTATAGATTGCATTAAAAATAGTGTAGATTATTACACAAATATTAACATGAATATGAAAATTTTGACTACATAATGATTCCACAATATCAATATATGTTGCATTTCATATAATTATTAAGCAATTCCTTAGAGCCACACCCGCTCCATCTAAAGAACATGTAAATAAGATAGTAAGTACATATCAAACACTGGTGTGCTTCAATACCCACATATTCTTTTAGTAATATCCACCATAATGATCAACCTATTAATAAGAAAAGATGTACAAGTAGAATCAAACAAGTTAGTCAAAGATATTATTAATAAATATAGAATTCACACTTCATAAACTATTTAGAAATTCCTTTAAATGTGATGATTCTTCTTTTGAGATGGTTTTTTTATTACTTTCTAAAATAATTTTCTAGTACAAAAGTTTCTAGTTTAAGATAATTTTTTATACTAAAAACTTGCTTTAAAAAGCAGTAAGAAAGCAATCCCAAATGAAGCCTAAATCCAAAAATATATTTTTAAAAATAACTAATTTATTAAATTCCATTTTTGGTTGAATGCATTTAAAAATTGATGTGTTTAAAACTCTACAACCGTTTACCAAATTTCTATAAAGTTTTTTTTTTCATCTTTCACTCTTGAGATTTACCAATCTTAAAATTTTGAATTAGAATTGTTTATTTTATTCTAAGCTAATTAAAATAAAAAGTAAGCACATACAAAAATATTTTTTATGAAGATTTTATAATTAAATGAATAGGAGCTATTAGTTTTTTATTAGTCTGCTTCATTAAAGGGTTTTGGTGATTCATTGTAAATGTGAATTGATTTGTGAATTAATTTGAGGATTGGAGTGCATGTTTTCAAAAAAATTAGTATAATATGTTTAATTTCAATTCCTATTTGAATTATGAAATTAGGATTTAAGAGATAATTAGTATAATAGTTGTCAAAATCAGTATAATTAAAAAAAAAATGCACCCAACCCACCAACTAGTGTCACATAGTATAGTTCTAACCCTAATGATAAACTATCATATGATGGGAATGGGAAACAAAGGAACTTATAGAGAGGAGGAATGGTGAGGAAGCCAATGACATTTTGGGTGAAAGAGGTGACGCTGGTGAGAGAAAGGAGGGATATGTAGGGAGTGAAGCTATGAGGTTGGCTTGGCGGCCATAGATAAGAGCGATTAGCTATTGCAACATCAAGAAGGAAGGTAAGTATTGAGGGAGGAATGAGCTAGAATAGCTCGAACCATGACCTAATTTATCACATGCAATAGATTATAGATGAATTATCCATTGGTAATAAGTAATTTATTTATAGATATTCCATCAACAATTCATAATTAATACATATCATTAGTTAACTATAAAAAAAATTGTCAAAGATCTATTGCTATATCCAAGTAATAACATTTATCAATAATATCCACCACTATTTCCATAATTTCTAGTAGCATAATTAGAAACAACCTCTAGCCAAAGCAACCACTAACACTCTAATAAAATTCTTCTAGTCATAAGTGTTCATAAATCTTAAACTACCAATTGCCATTGTTTTAAATAATGGCACCTAGTTCAAAAACAAAATCCTGATGCAATTTTACAAAGTATTAAATTATGTCAAGTTCTCCTCTACAATCCATCTTTATAGAAATAAATAATTAGAAACAATTAATAACATAATGAAGTCATTTAAGTGAAAGTTCCACTAATAAGGATGCTTGGAAGATGTAAATTTCACTCATCCTATGGGTTATTATCAGAGAAACTTTATTTGCTTTGGATTTTAGAGCAAAAAAGATGGTGTCAATTGAATTGTATAAAATATATTATAAAATATCCAATACTAGAAAAATGATGCTAGAATAGGCCAAAATCATCTATGCAAAGAATGAAACCAATATGTAAGTAGAATTGGATCTATGAGAGGAGCAATTCCTTGATGTAATTAAAGGGGTTAGTTGACAAAAGAATTATAGCCACATACTAGATTCATCAAGAGAAAATTATAGCCAAGGAGCTTTTAATTAGAGGAACTTATGCTATGAAACATTCAAGTAAACAAAAAATGCAAAATAAAAGGTCAAATTTACACTAAATTTATCCAAATAATTTAGAATCAATGTTGTTAATGGGTCAAAATCTTACAAGCTACAAGATAGTAATGTTATATAACTATCTCGAAGATGAAATACTTGTAAACTAAGGTTGTATTATGTCATTCAACTGAAAGTTTGTTAGGGATGTTAAGCCCTTATGAACAAGCCCGAGGCTAACCAGGAGGGGGGTGAATTGGTGTTTTAAAAAATTCTTTCAATCAAAAACTCAAAACTTAAACCAAAATTCACCACAACGATAATCAAAGTGTGAAAAGAATAAATGTGGAAGAAAATAAAAGAACACAAAGATTTATAGTGGTTCGGTCAACACGACCGTCCACTCACCGGAGGCGCCCTCCGAGTATTGCACTAAACTCAGTGACTCTCCTTTTGCTCCCACAGCAAAGTGGAGAAGCCCTTATAAAACATCCTTTCCACCAACCCCAGTGCGGTAGAGAACCCCTTTTTCTTCCTCTTGAAGCAGGCAGAGAACCTCGATCAATTGCTGAAGAAGACCTCCCTTGAACCTCCAAGAATGAGGAACGGTGATTGAAGAAGAGACCTTGGACCCTTGCTTGGAGCAACTCTTGTGAAATCCCTCATAAGCTCCCCCCTCATAAGTTCCTCCCTCTCTCTCTCCCTCTCCTTTAGGCTCTCTCAGGTTAAGATAGAAGCAAAGATGCTTGTGCTTCAGAAAATTCGAGTCCTTTAAATAGATTTTTAAGAACCAACTTTATCATCCAGGATGATATTATTATCGTCCTGTACGATCAGTACAAATTAAGCTCAATCAACCCGGATGAATTGGGAATATTAAAAGATTTTTTATTCCTACCATCCATGACGATACTATATCATCCTGTACGATTAGTACAAATCAGGGAATATCGTCCAGAACATCACCCTGGATGGGAGTCTAGACTAAAACAAAATGACTTGATCATCCATGCCGATCTCATGATCGTCCAGGTCGATTTGTTCAAATCTACGCAAAATCATCCAGAATATCGCTCTAAATAGACGATGTACAATTTTTGGTGGTCTAAGAGAAATCAAGGTTTTTGAACTGATCGTCCTGACCGATCCTGTGATCGTCCAGGATGATATAATCGAATTAATCAACCTTAATTATTTTCCTTAATCACCAGATCAATTTAGGCATAATTGAACCCCATCATCCAGGCTGATGTCCTGGACAATGTTTAAAAAATAAAACTTCCTAAATAGATCTTGCGGCTGATTCTCTCTGATTTGAGCATATCATCTCGATCGATACAAATATCGTCCATGATGATATGCTTAATGAAGGCTGCCTTAATCAGGATGCCATAATTAGGATCTTTATTTTTGACTGATTGTCCAGGATGATTTTTGGATCGTCCCGAACGTTGTTAGTAAAATTAGAAAACTCTGTCAGACAGAAAAAATTCACCAAAGTGTGTGTGTGTGATGGGTTACTTAGTATCTAGCACCACAAAGATTACAATTGACTCAAGAAAGGGAAAAAAATATTACAAATTGACTCAGACATAATCTACCCAATCTTGAGCTGGCTTGAGTTACACTTGATCTTGTTGACCTGATATGTAAGTGGGCAAGGCAGCCGTAGATAAAAATAGGAATGTTTGCTATCATCAAAATTTTAATTCATAAAACCAGATTTACAACATCAACTACCCCATTTACAATAAATCTTTTGGTGAAAGGAGAAATTCAAATATCCTTAATTCATTAAAATATTTTCTTTATTTTGTAATAAATAGCTAAGAGGATACTAGATGCCATCCACACTTATACAATTATTTGAAGAACTCTAAAGAGATAGTAGTGTCTCTAAAAAAGGTTCTAATTAAGGAGACCTTGGGAGACCCACTTCAATTCAATGGACCAAAAGGCAAAAGTTAGGGAATGTGTCCATAAATTTACTGAAGCATATATTTCAAACCTTCTTATATGTATGTATGTATGTGAACTTTAAATCCTATTAGTAATTAGGGATTTTTTGGATAATGTTATATTTAATTCTCTAATTAAGGTGGGTGAGAGGCCACTTCTCGATAAAATATGTCTATCTTTAAAGTATAAATTAAGTACAATGATCTCCCATTCAAACTTTTCATCATTTAACATGGTGTCATGCACCTAAATTAACAACAAAAAGCTCCTTTTACTTATTTAAAATATGTTAATTCATGATGCATTCTTATTAAGAAATTCTAAGTGTCAAGTGGATAAAAAATATGATAAATTTAAAATAATAAGGTACATGTAAATTTCCATTTGTTAAAAAACTAAAAGAAGAAGAAAATCAATTATCTGAAAATAATATCTGGGTAGCTCAGTTGAGCTAGTCTTTCTGGAGGATGTTGAGAATCTTCTAACTAACATAACTTCATGGTTTTATTTATTCTATAATAACTTAAATCTATAGGTAGCATACTTGATGACATCTTTGTACTAAGTCTCTAAACCAAAATAGACATTTGTAGCTTTTATCTATTTAATCACTCGAGGACCTTACGATGTGGTTAATTCAATGCTAGTAAGTTAAACACAAAGTCTTTGCGCTCTCTACTATGTATTCACTTAGGTATTTTGCTCCTTCTCCAATAATATCTAGAAATTTGAGTTATCATTATTGTCCACCTAGAGCTCTTCTCAAATTTCTTGGTAGATGTGATGATCCTCTACCAACTCAACCTTATGGAGGAGCTCCATAGCCTTATGCTCTCCCTCCTTTTCACTGCAACCTTATGGAGGAGGACCTTGGGTTAGCTTAGGCCATTAGTGTGATTGATCATTTACCATCAATCCTGTTATTTATAGACTAGTGTTAACCTCCACATTTCCATATGTACTTTATTTTATTGGATGTCATACCCTAGCCTATTGCAAAACTTCTCAAAGTTATGAGCCAATTGATTAATGCTGATGATTGTCTCACCATTTTTATTCTCGCCTCTATTAGAGAAGATGGCCAATATAATTAAGATAGTATTAATTATCTATTTGATGCATTTGAGGATAATGAAATGGACATAAATGGAGGTAACCTCATTTTAATAGTAAGTTATGTAGAACCTACATAATATATGACACACTGATTGATGTAAGCTAACCAAGGAAAGAAATCATCACGGATGCTACTTTTTGATTGAAGAGGTTGTTATACCCACTAGCTTCTTCAGCTCTTTTTTTTCCTCACCAACCATTTCTTCTTATTATTTTCTTATTATTTTTCTTGTTCTCTATCCTCTTCCTTATTGATATATTTTCCTCATCACTAATTTTCCCTCTAAGGTAGATGCAATCTCAATAGCAAAGTTAGTAGTAGACCACTTGATACTCTTGAGTTTCTTGCCAACCTACCATCTTTGGTTAGATGACCACATCCTTTCTATTTCTCTTCTTTGATATCAAAACCTTAAGGGAAATAAATATATGAAGAAGATGTAGTTCTCCATCAACAACTAGTTAGTTGTCCACATATATGGGATAGAAAGTCCTTAACTAATAAGCGGTCTGGCCAACCATTTGTCTCCATCATTGATAGTTTTGCAATGAAATGAGAATTGTTCACATGACATTTAAAATAACATAAAAGTACTTGTATCATAATTTGTTTATTGATTCTTAAAATTGATATGTCTTTAAAACCAAGAGGGGACTTGGGTATAAGTAATTACCTAATTATAGAAGCTAAAAGATGAATAAGACCTTTAAGGAAATAAAGTCCCTCTTATATGATCAGAATAAAGTCACCATCCATAAAAAAACAATGTAAAGTTATTGAGTGTAAGCTACAATGATATGATATGGCATGGCTAATCCATGATTTTTAGTTTGAATGGCATGACTAATTCATTCTTCATTTTAGCTAGGTATAAAATAACCCTCAATTAATTAGCAAAATATTTTAATCATAGGGCCCATAAGGTATGATGTAAGGCCTATTAGAAGAGAGTGTTTCTAAAAAAAAAATCCAATAATTCTTGTGTCATTTTTGAATATTTGAGTATAATAAGTAGAAATTAGACATAAAAAAGGGGTGATACATTTAGATCTAACATATTAATGTCAATTGAAATTATAAAATCAATCAAGTAGAATGGAAGAACACTATCACTTATGGCAAACCCTCCTTCTCACTAACGTTTGTTTATATGTAAATGATAAGAGAGAGATGATGTTACACTAGTCTCGAGAAGCATAAAAGTTACATCCTGATAGATCTCCAATGCTAAAGAAATAATTAATGTTGTTACATATACCTTCGAAGGTATCACCAATAAGATGTGATTGACTTAGCATTTTCCCACAAAAAATTCTGTAAGCTTATCAAATTCATGACCCTTAGATAAGCAGACAACTTACTTCACTAGTTTCCATTAAAATGGTGATTGAAACTTCATGTGAAGATGATGGTCTTCTAATAAAAAAAGACAATTTGCAAAGCCTTGAGAAGCTAACCAAAATAATCATTTTGATGTCTCACCATATGAACAAATTACTTAGAAACTTTTATTTTTTTTACCTAAAAGTTTTACTTAATATTTTCCCCTTCAAAAACTCACCTCTTGTCACCTTTGTTCAAACCAATATAATGCACAAATTTGATGTCTCGCCTTGGAAAAATAAATATTAAGAACTTTCCCTTGCATGCCATGTCCCAACAAGAGGCTAACTTTATGATGAGCATGTTGGTTGATAATGTTTATTATCAACTTAAGTTGAAAGTTATGGGACTTTTTATAACAAAAAACTTATGCTAATGTCTACCTATCCTTATTTATGTCTAGGCGATGAGCTCTACTCCATTGGTCACTCAACCCTAGTTCATTTAGGGCCCGAAACTTAGAAAATTCATAGCTTTGCCTAGAGAATTCCGATTTCAGCCTACTACCTGGCTAACTACTCGTATTAAGGTCTAGTATTTTTCTAAGGTGATAGTAGACCCAAACTTAGCCTATTTTCTATAGTGACTTTTTGGACCCTTAGCTTAGTTCCTAGAAGGACCCGGGACTTTCTAAAATCGGCTAATATAACTTTAACTTCAAATATCATCATCCTAAGTTCTTAAAACTGATCAACAAACTAAAATAATTAAAATGCACCCTAATTCACTAATATTTGAATTTTGATTAAAATATCCTTTTCTGGCCTACAACAGACCTGAACTTCAGGCAGTTTTAACTAACTACCTTGCTTAGGACCTATCCAAACTACACAAGCCTTACACACACATAGAATTTTGGCTAGGGCACCACTTCTAGATCTAGGTTAGGCCGTTGGATTTTACCTTTCTGCTGTGTGCCGGAGCTTTCCGTTGTTTTCATTGTATGCTGTTTGAAAATTGATTATTGTGTTTGCTTACTTTTCTGCACTCTGGATGTGAGCGTTAGACTTACCCATAGGTTAGGAGCGCTATATATATACTTTTCTTCCGTGCAGGTGGCCATGCTCAAGCTAATAAAAGGGGGGAGCATTATAATTATTTCTAATAACGTTTTATGCAGGTGCTTGTTCAGCTCCCCTTAAATAAAATGAGGGCTAAATTAATTATAACTGCACAGGTGTAGCGCTTAGCCCTCAAAAATTAAGAGCATGGCTTGGCACAGGGTCAATGGTGTTAGCACTTTTATTCTCATATAAACTGCTTAGAATTTTTATTAGGATAACCTTGTAGGGATTCTTAGATTTACTGCTTTCAATTCATGTAATTTGTATGTAATAATTATTAAGAGTTATGAAAACAACTTTTGAGTTGGGATATTCTTATCCAGTTCGGATTCCTAAAGAAGAAGGCATCCCTAAGGGGAGAGTCTTCTTCCATTTGGAAGATCGAGCTGGATGGCTTCAGATATCCAAAGAGAAAAAGCAATACACCCCTGCTGGGGAGAATTGTCTCTTAGTTTGGATATTCAAGCCACGACGGATCCAAGGAGTCCAAGGAGGAGAGATCCAAGGAGTCCAAGGAGGAGAGATCCAAGAAGTTCAAGGAGAAGATACCCAGAATACTAAAGATTTGAAGACCTAATATCCCACTCAAAGTTGTTGGCGTCTGTCATAAGCTTAGAAATCCGGGTTGTTGGCAGTGGTGCCCGGCCACTTTATTTTCTGCATACCCTGGGTTGTAAAAAGGGCAGTTTGTCTATGGACATTTAGTTGATTATTTTTGTGGATTTATATTGATGTGCTTACCTGATTGCGCAGTAGAAATTGCCTGATTTTCTTAGGTTTCTTTTCTTGCATGCCGATTTTATTTTCGCCTGAATTTTCGTTAGACTCTATAAGGACTATAAAACGTTTCTACTCATAATTAACTCTTAAAATTTTAAGTTTTAAATAACATAGAAACCTAACGAACCTAGGGAATTGCCGGAGTCATCCGGGGTCGCATGCATATTACTGCATCTTTCTTTCCTTGTTATAAGACATCTCCCTGCCTGCGGGTAGAGTCTGGATAATCTGGCCTTTGAGGATGAAGTGCCGGACCTAGGGATACCCAGTCTTTTCAAAAAAATTATTTTTTATAAGCCTGTTTTTAAACTTCTATAGCATTCATGAGCTGACATTTCAACTGGCATGCATTGCATTAGAAATCAATTTAATTAAAATTTAATTGCATTAGTTAGGGGCATTCACCCAACATAAGTCCCGGACCACTTAGGAAATCCTCTAGATGTCGGTCCTATTTCCAATAAACTGTATCTCCCACCCATGTTTCATAATTGACCTGATAGCATGGTTTTAAAGCGATTAGGTGGTTAGCTGGCTCCCCCAATCCAGGCCGGGATAAGTCCAGATCTTTGCATCGCATTAGCTAGGACACTAGTCTTAGTGTGTGTCGAACACTAAGTCTAAATTAGATTTAAGATTCGAGGCTACTACATTCGGTCTCGTAGTATGCCTTAAATAGTAGGTATGTCCCTTCTTTTCAGGGACTATAAACCCTACTCATCCGCGTCACAGGATGATGCCACCTCCATCCTTCTCTCATGCATGTGATTGGATGCCTTGACTTTTATTTTCCCCAATTTCTCTTTAGTGCCCTAGAGCCTCTGAATGCTGGTATGAGCCACGCATGTTGATTCAGCCCTTCGGACCTTTCTTCCTTTTGGATAGGATTTTCTAGTCTATACCCATGTGTCAATCCCACTTTAGAAGAGGATAATGTATGATCCTTAATCGAGAGTTTTCTCAGGCTCCGGCCTGGGATGTAATTAACCACGGGGGCTTGTGCCCGTGGGAAACTTGGTCCCACGATCTACTAAACCTCATTCGAGCTCTTGTATCGGATGGGGGAAACCCGTGATTAGGTTGTGTATATTGCTGCCCATCGAGGTGTGTTGGTGAAAGCCTCTATCTCCAATGGTTAGTCGTATGCACGATCCAATCTGTCCCTTCCAATTGACCCGTTCGCGCGGTGCTCTTTCGGAGGTCCACAGGTTTCTGGCGACCACGGTGGGACCAATTTCTCTCTACATCTTTAGATTCTATATTATTCTTTCTGGTGTGTACTCCGGGATTGGTACTCCTTAGATTAGGTCCGTCCCACTCTTAGTTAGGGTCTTTCCTTAGTTAGGGTTTCTCCCCTTTAGCTAGGGTTCCCCCTACTCTACTTCTTTTCAGCCTTACAGGCTATTCCTTTCCCTATCAATTCCTATCTACCTTTATCAAATCTCTATCAAATCGTTCATCCTTTCTTATTTCCAATTCTGACTTCTAACCTTTCAATATTTTTTCTTGGCAGCAGTGCCATGGATCGTTCAGCCACTTCCGTTATTTTTGCTTTCGGTTCGGACGCACGGGTGACTCTCCCTGAGTCCCTGCTTGCTAGTCTGCTAGTGGGAGGAATCACTTTTGGTTTCTTTACTGACTCGGCCTTCGTCACCCTTGGCGGGCCGACCCCGACGGAGGCTGCTGCATTATCTCCTCCTCAGAGGAGAGGACGCGCAGCCATGCGCCCTTTCGGACGACCAGCTGCTCGGCGGACAGCCCGGGCACCTGCTCGTCCAGTTCCTGTACTTGCGCAGCCAGTGCGCATTGTGGCTAGGCGACCAGTGCCTAGGCCACATCCGGTTCCAGTTCGTGTAGCAGTCAGGCGTCCTGTGCCTGTCGCTCTTGCTGCTCAGGTTGCCCGGGCCCCTCAGCACCGGCAGCCTGCTGCAGTTGTTCCCCCTGTTCGTGCAGCGGTCAGGCGACCTGCACCTGCCGCTCCTGTTGCACAGGCTGCCCCGGCCCCTCAGCGCCGGCAGCCTGCTGTTGTTGTTACTCCCGTCACTCCGGCGGAAGTACCTCGCGTTCAAGTTCCCCCTCCCGCTTCCATTAGGAAGAGGGGTGCCCAGACCGAGGTGTCTTCGCCCTCTTCTGGCCGGGTTTCCGTTTTTGCTCGGCTTTCTCACCTTGAGACTGCCGGGCAGACCCCGGCGCTTCCAGTCGTTCCTATTCCCCCTGCCACCCAGGCAGTGGGTTCAGATGTCCCCTCGACCTGCACCTCCGGCCTTGGGAGAAGGGTCAGGAGGAATAGGAATAGGAGGTTGCGTCTAGCTGCTTCAGAGGAAGAGAGGCAGCGGATGGCCGATGCCATCGTTCACGATGAGATAGTTCAGAGGCAGAGGAGAGTGGCTCCCAGGCAGCGGAGGCCATGTCCAGTTGTTGATGCACCTACTCCAGAGGTGATGGTAGCCCCCGAGTTAGAGGCAGTTCAGGGAGGACACTTCTCCCCACTGACGCATAGTGGAGATGAGGAGGATGTTGCTCGTATAGCGGCGGCTCCTCCTGTCGCCACTACTCTACCCCGAGCTAGGTTACCCAGGGACGCTGGTGTCCGAGCCCTCACTCAGAGGATTCGAAATATCATCAGCTTAGCTCGTGGCAGAGGGCCCGTCAGTCGGGAGGGCTTACTCCATTAAATTTCTCGGGCTACCTTCCAGTTACGACGATAGACTGCGAGGAGACTCTACAGTTGGCAGAGGGGGCAGACACCGCAGCAGCCAGCACAGACAGTTCTAGCAGTTAAGCCACTAGCAGGTACTCCTGTGGTAGGACGGCGCCCACGTCGTCGAGGATGGAGATAGCAGCAGGAGCCTGCCCAGCCTCAGGTCAGTTCAGAGGTAGTGGCCCCAGAGCAGCCAGCTGCCAGCACAGTGCCCCGTCGTACCAGATGGGTTTGGAGACGACGACAGGCAGACACCCCTGTCGACCCAGTTCCGGTAGCTGGGACAGAGCAGTTGTCAGAGGCGGAGCAGTCAGATGAGGCAGTTGATCTGATAGACTTAGCAGTTCCTTCCGAGACCGAGGCGGTCCCGATGATGTGTGATGAGGATGTTGTACCTACTCCAGATAGATCCCCATAGCGGGATGAGACACAGCTAGCTCGTAGCCCTCATAGGATCGGTTCCCCTATGAGTCCCTACATAGAGTCCCCCCGACACTCTTTCTTGGAGAATGATGGTACACTAGTGGATGAGTCAGAGGAGGATATACCAGTTCACCGGGTTTGTGTGATTACCCGCAGAGGTCACTCGGATGAGAGAGAGCCCGAGGACCAGGATGAGCAGAGAGAGCCCGAGGTGGGTGGATCCCCTAGATTAGTCGACATAGATGCTACGGTCCTGAACCTCCAGCATAGATGGCTGAGATGGCCAGAACCATGACAGCCATGACAGCACAGTTGACAGCCTTGGGGGCAGTACCCCAAGTGGCAGGTGCAGCCGCTGCCAGTACTTCCAGAGATCAGCCAGTTGTACCCCCAGTTGCACTGGACCCCCTAAGAGTGGACAGGGTCCAGAGAGTAGTGCCTACAGTACCTTCAGTGGTTCAGAGTCAGCCAGCTCAGTTGTCAGCGGGTCAGCTTCAGGATTTGATTGCCCAGAAGGTAGAGCAGGCCATTTCCTCCATGAAGACTGGAGAGTCCGTTAGTAGAGGGCGGCCTTACCTGGTAGAGTATGAGCAGGAGCTCTACCCTCCTGATTTTATCCCTCCTAGGTTCAGAGTGTTCGACGGATTTGGAAACCCGAGGCAGCATGTGGCCCAGTATCGGGCCATATGTTGCAATATAGGAGGGAGTGACCCGTTGATGTTGAGGTTGTTCGTCAGCAGCTTGGGCGGGGGTGGCATTTTCTTGATACGCCGACCTCCCCAACGACTCAGTCAGGACTTTTGCAGAGCTGGAGCAGTTGTTTATCCAGAGGTTTGTCAGCACTGAGCACAGAGTTACAGTTAGAGAGCTAGTAGTCACCAGACAGAGGCCTAGAGAGCCACTCACAAACTACATAGTTAGATGAAGAAACCTCAGTTTGCAGTGTGAGCCACAGCTCCAGGAGCAGCATGTAATTGAGATCTTGTTGAAGAATATAGATGGTCCCATAGCTCCATACCTGAAGGGTTTCACCATACGAACCTTTCAGAAGCTATTGACCAAGGTCACTAGCCTACAGGACAGCATACCTAATGTAGTCCCTCCTAAGGCTGAGAGTCAGCCTTCGTGCAGACCTCAGCGGCAGGAGTTTTCAGGGGCACCTCCTCCTAGGAGAGGGGAGGTACACAGTACTCAGGGAACAACAGATAAGGGCAAGAGGCCCTTAGACAGTTTAGCACCTCCACAGTAGTCACACTCAGCTAGTCAGTCACACTCAGCTAGTCAGCCAGCAGCACAGCCTATGACCTCCGGTAGGACTCCAGAGAGTCAGCAGTTCCTGCAGGAGAAGCTTAGTAAGGAATATCCCTTCAAAAGGGAGAGTGTAAAGAAGATCTTTAAATTCCTTACTAAGAAGAACATATTTATCTTTCCTAGCAACAATAGAGTGGAGGAAGAGGGTCAGACTGAGCACCCACTCTATTGTCCTTACCACAGATACGTTGGACATGTGTTAGAGGATTGCTTTGTGTTCAAGAACAAGGTTGAGAGGTTGATGGACACAGGACAGATACACCTCCAGGACAGTGACCTAGTGCAGCCCAGGGGCAAGGGCCCTTAGATAGTTCAGATAGTTTCCAGTCCTAGCCACAGTCTCAGCCAGAGTGACAGTCAGGGCAGTAGTGGCAGTTTACCCCAGAGTTCTGAGGGAGAGTGGCAGTTAGCACTCTCCAAGAAGACCAGGAGGATGATAGATCGTGCAGTTCAGAGTTCAAAGGCAGTTGAGAGGAGGCCACCACAGGCCAAGTCGACAGTTGCCCTTGCAGTTACTACTCCAGCACTTGTATCTTCTTATTCTTCTCTTTCTGTTGTAGTGCCTACTGAGCACATTTCTTCTGATGTATGTACTAAGAAAATATATGAAAGAGAAAAATATGTTGTAACCTCTAAGGGGAAGACAGGGTTCCTTCCGGCACTTACGCTGAAGGACTTTATTCTCCCTTCATTTGATGAAGAAATAATAGAAGAAGGTGATTCTGGCTACTTTTGGTGTTATTCTCCTTTTGTTTTTCCTACTGCTTCTAGCTTTACTTCTACTGCTTCTACTTCTACTAGCACTCGCTCTTTTCATATTTTACATGTCTCTTATAATGATTATGGTGAAGAGTCTGAGTCTGAGTATGAAGATGAACCAGTCTTTGTGATACATGAGGGTAGATGTTATATGGATTCAGAGGATGAGCCCGAGAACCCGCTCTAAGTACTTTTCTTAGAACCAACACCTGCCACCACCACTGAACCAGAGGAATCTGCTGTTGAAGATGACTCAATACAGGAAGTTCATCTGCGTTCAGGAAAGGTTCTTCCACCTAGGTTGGCTAAAAATATAAAAGATAAAAATATCATTACCCAGCAGGATGACTCTATCCCTTCCTCCCAGGAGCAGCCTAAGGAGAAAGGGAAAGGCCCTCAGCTGGAGGTTGATTACAATGTGTTGGCTCACCTAAGGAAAATTCCTTCCCTTCTTAGTGTCTATGATGCTTTGATATTGTCACTTGACTTGAGAGAGACATTGGTAAAAGCCTTGCTTGAACCAGAGACCTATCAAGCATTCTTTACTTCCGACCCTGATGATGGGGCATGGCATTTGTACAACATGCCATGCATCACTTTCTCTAGTCGTGACCTTCTGTTAGAGACCACTGAGCATAATCGTCCCTTGTATGTCACTGCTGAAGTCAATGGTTATGAGTTGAATAGAGTCCTCATAGATCAAAGAGCTTCAATAAACATACTAACCCATGAAACTTTGAAGAGTCTCTCCCTAGGTCATTTGAAGCTCACTTCTGACAATATCATGTTGAAAGGCTTCAATGACCAAGGCCAGCGAGCTCTAGGGGCTATCACCCTACCTCTAAAATTTGGAAATTTTTTAACTGAGGCAAAGTTTCATGTGATTGAGGCTGATACTTCATACAAGGCTCTCTTAGGAAGGCCTTGGATCCATGAGTATGGAATGATGCCCTCTACCTTGCATCAATGTATGAAGTTTCTGAGGAATGATGTTGAGTATACCATTCTTGGAGATACCCAGCCCTTCTCCGTGCATGAGATCTCTATGTACGACGACGCTGAGTACTACGTACCTCGGAAGACTCGTAGAGCTCCACCTGCTCAGTCCCCAGTGATACCTGATACTGTTGTACAGGGTCCTACGCATCAACCTGCACAGGGTCCTATACAATCGTCAGTACATGGTCCATCACAGATTGGTATCGAGCTAGGTGTTCCCACTGCCCATTCTGATGGAGATCCCTCTCTATTGGCAGTGAGGCACGACGTTCCCCCTAGTAGAGGCAGGGGAGGTAGAGGTAGAGGGAGAGGCCGAGTTGCGATCCGCGAGCCGCGGAATCACGACACTCGTACACCTCCTCCCCCTAACCTTTACACTTCTTCTTTGACTGTAGAGTCCGACTCTTCTGACGATGAAATGATCGATGTTCTTCAGCGTCCAGTCACTTCACCACCTTCCTATTCTGCAGGCTATGATTCACTACCTACTCTTCGTAGCCATTTGATACCTGAAGGTGGGTTGATTATTGATATTAGCTCAGACGAGGAAGAGGACTTCCGACGTCAGACTACTACCATACAACCTTCCCCCCATCAGATACGCGGGATAGGAGTTGGGGATTCCAGTCAGAGATCTTCTGACACTCCCGTAGTTGATGACAATGACACAATTTGGGGTAGCCACAACCCCATACCTCGCTTGTATGATACATTTGGGCCAGCCCGACCTAGGGAATTCTCCTATGTACCCCGTAGTATAGGTGCACCACTGGGTCCTGTGAGACAGGATTTAGAGGAGACCGCTATGGATATAAAGGTCAGGAGTGCCCCTCGTTACTTTTCACCTACTGTAGAGAGCTTTGTTGAGCGGGGTCTCGTTCGTTCCACTTGGCCCGACGAAGATGCTCTACAGTAGACCCGAGTTTGGCGGACTGATTTTCCTCAAGGTCTAGGAGGCGTAGGTTACATGGGGTTAAATCAGTCCAGTGATGACAACATTCGTGACATTTCTCATGCTTATCCGGTTGTTTCTCTTGCCGACGAAGAAGACCCAGATAGTGAGGATGATAGGATACTTGATGCTCCACAAGAATTTGAAGATGGCGCCACTTCAGCCATGGACGAACTGTGTGAGGTAAATTTAGGCACTGAAGTCAGATCCTAGGCCTATTTTTCATAGTGCACTATTGTCTGATTCAGAGGCTCAAGAATACATCAAGTTACTATCAGAGTTTAGAGACTGTTTTGCCTGGAACTACACCGAGATGCCTGGTCTAAATCCAAAGGTAGCAGTTAATAAGTTAGCTATTAAGCCTGATGCAGTCCCTGTTAAACAAGCGCCTCGTAGGATGAGGTTAGAAATTGAACAACAGGTGATCGCTGAAACTAAGAAGCTTATAGAAGCTGGTTTCATTAGGGAAGAGAAGTACCCAACATGGCTTGCCAACATTGTTCCAGTCCGGAAGAAGAGCGAACAGATACGAGTCTGTATCGACTTCCGTAATTTGAACAAGGCATGTCCTAAGGATGATTTTCCTCTCCCATTCCCTGAGCTTATGGTGGATATAGCATCATCCCATAAGCATCTTCTCATTCATGGATGGTTCATCTGGTTACAATCAGATAAAGATGGATCCTGAGGATGAGAAGTTTACCGCTTTTCGGACACCTATAGGTGTCTTTTGTTACAAGGTGATGCCCTTCGCTCTCAAGAATGTCGGGGCCACCTATCAACATGCCATGACTGTCATCTTTGATGAGATTATACATGAGTAAGTTGAATGCTATGTGAATGATTTGGTCGTCAAAAGCAAGGACCGCGAAGATCACCTCAGAGATCTGCGAATCATTTTTGAACGTCTGCGCAAGTTTGATTTAAAGATGAATCCTTTAAAATGCGCATTTGGAGTCAATGCAAGAAAGTTCTTAGGGTTCATAGTTCGCTACCGTGGCATTGAGATAGATCCCTCTATGATCAAGGCCATAGTAGATTTAAAACCCCCTAAGAGTCTTACCCAGTTGAGGTCCTTTTAGGATAAACTAGCTTTCTTGCGGAGATTTATCTCCAATCTTTCCGGTATGTGTCATCCTTTCTCTGCACTAGTGAAGAAGGATCTCTGATTCCACTTGGATGAGAGTTGTCAGGAGGCCTTTGAAAGTATAAAGCGCTACTTGATGAACCCCCCAGTTTTAGCTGCACCTATCCCGGGTAGGCCATTGATTCTCTACACTACGGCCCTGGATGAGTCTTTAGGTGCACTGTTGGCTCAAGAGAATGAGGAAGGCAAGGAGAATGCCTTGTACTACCTCAGCAGGCGATTGATACCTGCAGAGCTTAAGTACCCAGCGATAGAAAAATAAAGTTTAGCCTTAATCTTCGCGGTACAGAAGCTTAGGCATTATATGCTATCACATAAGATTAATTTAATCGCTCGAGTCAACCCATTGCAGTACTTGATGACCCGTTCAACCCTTTCAGGTCGACTAGCACGATGGTCTATGATACTACTGCAATTTGATATTACTTTTGTTTCCCAGCGGGCCGTCAAAGGACAGGCTCTAGCTGACTTTCTGGCCGATCACTTGATCTCTATTGATTCCCCACTCAACGATGAGCTACATGATGAATTCATTATGAGTGTGGATGAATAGGAGTCCCCTACTTGGGAGTTTTACTTTGACGGTGCGTCATCCGTTAAAGCTTCAAGTCCATATGAAACTCCTACAATTAGGGTAGGATTATGCCTGATTTTTGTGTCTCCTGATGGTCATACTCTACGGTACTCCTATAGTTTATCAGAATTTCGTACCAATAATGAAGCTGAGTACGAAGCTCTGATTTTGGGGCTAGAGTTGACCATTCAGATGAGTCTTACGTGGGTGAAGATCTTTGGAGACTCCCAACTGATAATCAATCAAGTAGCTGGAGTCTATAAAGTACTTAAGCCTGAGCTCATTCCATATCATAATAAATCAATGAAGCTCCTGAGCTTAATACCAGATGTAACTTTGGCCAAGGTCCCTAGATCTGAAAATGGAAAAGCAGATGCATTGGCCAAGTTAGCAAAAGAATTAGCTGACCCTACTGAAAATCCAGTGTCTATTATTGTCTAGTATCATCAAGCTTTGTGCCCCGCAGACTTGTCTACTCCCAATCAAACCCTTGTAGTGTTTGCTGTGGATGAGTAGTCAGATTGGAGAGAACCCTTCATAGAGTATTTGAAACATGGTAGGCTTCCAGACAATAAGTCTCTCGCTGCTCAAATTAAAAAGAGAGCCTTATCATTCACCTATGTAAATGAAACTCTGTATTGACGCTCTTTTGACCAAATGTGGTTGAGATGCCTCAGTAAAGAAGAGGCTTAAAGAGTCATGAGCGAGATACACGAAGGGCTTTGTGGTGCCCATCAATCTGGACCTAGAATGAAAGGCAAAATTAAACTCCTTGGCTACTACTGGCCGACTATGATCCACGATTATATGGAGCACGCTAAGAGATGCCACCAGTGTCAGATTCATGACACGGTGATTCACCAACCCCCTAATCCATTGCACCATACTGTTTCTTCTTGGCCATTTGAGGGCTGGGGCACAGATGTGGTGGGTCCTATAGACCCTCCTTCCTCTAGGGGTCATAGGTTCATTTTAGCCGCCACTGATTACTTCTCTAAGTGGGTAGAGGTTGTCCCACTTAAGGAAGTTAAATCAGAAGATGTGATGCGCTTCTTTCGCGATAACGTTGTTTATCGCTTTGGTGTTCCGCGCCGTATAATCTCAGATAACGGCCCGTCCTTTAGAAGCACCAAAATTGCCAGATTTGCCCGCCGCCATAACATTAATTGGCGATACTCATCAATTTATTACCCTAAAGCCAATGGCTTGGCAGAGGCATTTAATAAGACTCTTATGCAACTGATAAGAAAAATCCTTGTTGCAAATAAAAGAGAATGACATGATAAGTTATCTGAAGCATTATGGGCATATAGGACTACTTACCGTACTCCTACTCAGTCCACCCCATATGCTTTAGCTTTTGGGGCTGAAGCAGTCCTCCCACTTGAGGTCGAGCTCCCCTCACTGCGGGTAGCAGTTAGTTACAATCTATCTGAGGAAGATAATATCCGACTAAGGTTGGAAGAGCTAGATGGTTTAGATGAGCTTTGCTTACGAGCTTATCAATACCTTAAGCTAAGTCAGGCTCGAATGATATGACAATACGAGCGCCTTGTTAGACCCCGTGCTTTCCGGGTAGGCGAGTTAGTTCTTATTTTGCGTAGGCCTATCATCTTGCACCGTCGACGAGGTGGTAAGTTTGAGCTTGTTTGGAAAGGCCCCTTTCGCTGTAGTGTAAGTTTATGAAGGTGGTGCCTACCTACTTGTTGATGTAAATGGCGTTCACCCAATATCTGTCATCAACGGGCAGTACTTAAAAAAGTACTATGCCTGAGTCTAGTACTTCACAAGGGAGCCTCCCTACCGCCTGTAGATATCCCTCTGTATATGTAGCTCCTAAAAGGATTCCTCTTACTTTTCAGCAGCCTGTGTGGCCACGATGATTTGTCCTCTACCACGCGACATTGCTTAGAAGAGTATGAAGCTATTCTTAGATGTGATACACCAATACGCCGTATGGATGTTTTATACTTTTGTCTGTGCGCACCAATCACGTTGGTGCTATCGCATAGAATTTTTAGTTTGTCCTCCCCTTTGTAGGGCTTAGTCCCCCCAGTTTCACCTGTCGTCTCAGGTATGGTCTGGGATATCAAAACCAGTAGTTTGAATCTAGTTTTTGAGAGGTGATACTGGATCCACACCACCCCATGACAGTCAGGTATGGTGATGGAGATCTACTATCCCAAATTGAGTTTCTCTTTTTCCTATCAGTCCTGATCTGATAGATGTAGCCTCTAGTCCGTTCATGTGAGTTGAATGTGATCAAGGATGTTAAAGTCATTGTCTTAGACTCCTTTGAGACATGATACAGGGTCCACACCATCTCATACTGGTCAAATGTGGTAGTGTTGATCCTCTATCCTGATGATAATTTCAGTTGTACATCAATTTCTATACGATTGTGCTTCCCAGTTCATTCACATAAGATGAATATGGTCTGGGTTATCAAAACCATCCAATACCCCCATTTAAAAATTCATGTGTGATAAAGGAGGGGAGCTCTTAGTAGAGCAAAACCGGTTGCCCTTGTTGTAGGAGGAACCCGATAAAACTCTCCAAAAGCACAAATTTCCCAGTTCTGTTCATGTGGCGAACATAATCTGGGTTACCAAAATCATTCACATTTCAAAAAAAAAAAAAAACCGGGAAGCTCTTAGGAGGATAAAAACCCGGTTGCCCTTGTCATAGGAGGAACCCGGTAAAACTCTTTAAGAGCTCAAATTCCCCAAAAAAATTTCTCTTTCTCCTCCCTTGAGAGTATTTTGACGATCTCTGTAAGGTCGAGTTCCCACTTAGTTGGTCGATTTACTTATATGATTTTAAAAGTATTTCTTCTTTAGTGATGTAGTACATTATGTTTTGGGATGTAACCATCACTACCTTTTGGGCTTAGGTCTTTCTGAGAAGAGATATGCTGCTCATTTTTGGCAGTCTACCTCCCATTCACGAACTACTCTGAGCTGCCAGAGTAGTCCTTTGAATGTGGCAGTGTTACCCTCACTTCGCACAGGGTCATACCTGATTAGGGTAGGTGTTACCACTGTGGTCTTATGATAATCATAGATCTAACTCATGATTATCAGATTAGGTGTCAGGTGTGCTCCATTGTCACCTCAGAGTTATTTTATTAGCTGTGATATAGTACACCCTCTCTCAGGTGTTAGCATCACATTCTTAGGAGCTTAGATTTTCTAGTAGAAGATCAGCTCCCTGGTTCCTTTACTCACTCACTTTCAGCATTCGTACACTACTCTTAGCTGCTAGAGTGGCTCTATGAATGTTGTTTTGTTGCTTTTGCTCTTCACAGGGTCCTACCCGATCAGGGTAGTTGTTACCACTGTGACCCTTCTGATATTTTATTAATCTTATACATGATTACTATCCTCAGGTAGTGAGTGCGTCCCCTTACTACCTAGAGCTGTTTTTCTTGTAGTGATGCAGTATACCTTGCCTCGGATATCAACATCACTGCTTTGAGAACTTTGAGCTTCCAGCAGAAGACTAGTTCTCATACTCCTTTTCGTGACCTATCCCATCATTCATACACTAGGCTCAGTTGCTGGATCAGTCTTATGAATGTGTTCAAGTCACTTTCACTTCCCACAGGGTCCCACTAGTTTATGTGGGTGTTACCACTGTGAGATTTTGCTTACTCAAAGTTGTTGCCCTTAGTGGAGAGGATGCTTCCTCGCTGCTTTGACTCTTTTTCTCTCACTTGGTGATATGGGGCGTCGTGCCTTAGATGCCACCATCACCTTTTTTTTGAGCCTTGATTCTTTAGTATAGAGTCAGCTCTTTCAAAATTTTACCACCTTTTTTCCCCATTGAGACCCCACTCCTAGCTGCCGGAGAGGTCCCTTGGATGTTTTGATACCACTTCTACTCCTTACAGGGTCCCCATTAGTCAGTATGGGTTTACCACTGTAGCCTCCTTGAGAGTTGTTTTTAGTAGGCTTAGTCCTACTTTCTGTAGCAGAGGTGCCCCCTCACTACTCCAGTTATTTTTA
Organism: Dendrobium huoshanense; assembly: GCA_016618105.1. Classification (NCBI taxonomy): domain Eukaryota; kingdom Viridiplantae; phylum Streptophyta; class Magnoliopsida; order Asparagales; family Orchidaceae; genus Dendrobium; species Dendrobium huoshanense. The sequence continues at coordinate 69,799,451 of CM028344.1, read as the reverse complement.
CTCCTTTGAAATGAGATTACTCCTTCGTACACACTACTGAGGAGTATATCTTCCAGCTTTGTTTGGGAGACATCACACTGATGTCCCTCCTTTCCTTTTTTGTAGGGTTAGGGTTCCCTAGGAGATCCTGATGGCATTTGGATACTCATGGCCACGACTATTTGTCCTCTACCAAGTGGTTACCAGAGCGCTAGAAGGGATTCCCGAGGTGGCTCTACCCTTAAAATTATCCCATTTACTTACTTCTTTCTCCCTCACATCCCTACACAGATACGTGTTAGGCAGATGTTGAGGTGACTTTTACCTTCTATCCTGCTGTTTGAAATGAACAGACAGGTAGTCGGTTTACTTGGTAGAGAGGACCTGACAGAGCACCTGACAGGTACTCCTCGCCACGCTCTTGATTGTCCTGTTTTGATCAGGCTAGCATCAGAGCCTAACTCTTTATTCACTTAGTTGAAATGACTGAGTGGGTATTGAGCCCTTCTTCATTTGCAAAGCCGAGCTGGTTGAGCAGATGTTGAAGCTTAGCCGTTGAGTGAGCCCGACAGAGTCCTGGGAGGCGTAATTCCTCAACAATTCTTTTTTTACTCGGATGTCCTGTAAAAGACTACGCAGGCTTCCACTTCGTGGTTCATGAGCTTCTCGCTGAGGTCAGACAGAAGTAGTGGCCACCCCAATCCACTGTTCCGAAAGGAGCAGGAGGGGCGGGATCATTTTCACCTTCTATGCACTGGCCATATACGGTCAGTCTGGTAGTTGGTTTTACCATTCCGTTGAGTGAGCCCGACAGAGTCCCTGGGAGGCGCAATTCCTCAACACCCCTTTACTCGGATGTCCTGTAAAAGACTACGCAGGCTTCCACTTCGTGGTCCATGAGCTTCTCGCTGAGGTCAGGCAGAAGTAGTGGCCACCCCAATCTACTATTTCGAAAGGAACAGGAGGGGCAGGATCCTTTTCACCTTCCACCATGCTGTCCAGATAGGACCAAACAGGTGGTCGGTTTTACCTTACCTAGTTGAGTGAGCCCGACAGAGTCTCTGGTAGGCTATCCTCAACGACTTTTTACTTGGATGTCCTGTAAAAGACTACGCAGGCTTCCACTTCGTGACTTCTTTACTTTTGATGAGGTCAGGCAGAAGTATCGAGTCACCCCAATTCACTATTCCGAAAGGATCAAGAGAGGAGGGATCCTTTTCACTTTCCACCCCGCTGTCTAGTTACGGTCAGACGGGTAGCTGGTTTTACTTGGTAGAGAGGGTCTGACAGAGCACCTAGCAGGAACTCCTCGTCTCTTTTCCTGAGTGTCCTATTATGACCAAACAGGCACCAGATTTTGTGACTCTTTTATTTTCTGTCTTGAGTTGATCAGACAGATACTGAGTCACCCCAATCCACTGTCCTGAAATAGGCAGGAGGAGATGGGATCTTTTCACCTTCTATCCTGCTGTTTGAAATGAACAGGCAGGAAGTTAGTTTGACTTACTTGGTAGAGAGGGCCTGACAGAGCACCTGGCAGGAACCCCTCGCCGCTCTTTTTCCCTGAGTGTCTTGTTCCGATTAGGCAGACACCAGACGTTGTGACTCCTTTGTTTGTTGACCCGATTTTGTCAAGTAGATATTGAGTCACCCCAATCCACTGTCATGAAATATGCAGGAGGATATGAGACCCTTTCACCTTCTATTCTGCTGACTCGATATAATCAGACAGATAGTTGGTATGCTTTTGCTACCTTACTTGTGGTTCTTCTCTTGGCTCTACCCCTGCTACGGGGTAAGGCCAGAAGAGAATTCTCTTATCTTTTTCACCCTTGAGGTGATCTTTACTTTTGATTCTCTTTTCTGCTCTGCCCTCGCTATAGGGCAAGGCTATAGGAGAATCCCCTTACCTCATTTTCACCTTTTTAGGTGATCTTTATCGTTGGTTCCATCCTTGGCTCTACCCTTGTCAAAGGGTAAGGCCAGGAGAAGACCACACTACCGGTTCACCATTTCTGGTGACACCTTAATTGTGCACTGCTGCTCTTCCCTCTCTCCTAGGCTCTACCCTCGGTACAGGGTAAGGCCAGGAGGAGACCTCTTTACTTTTCTTTCATCTTTTTGATACACATGTTTTCTTCTCTACTTTCTGTGGCTTAGTCGGTCAACGCCAACACGAGCGGTTCACTAGTTGTTCGCCACTCCTGTTGGGGGTCCGTTTGTTGACCTCGATTTTGTCTAGAATCGGGCTTGGAGAGTTGACTTGGTCAAATTGACCAAGCCAGACCCCAAGACCCTCTCCAATGAGTTCAGTGAGTCGAGTCGAGTCTGTTGAGCCCGAGCTTGGACCCTGAGTCAACCCAGTTGACCAAGTCAACCAGGGTTGACCATTGGACCCCTTTAAGCCTAAAATCTATTTCAAATCAATTTCATGGCATCCAAGGCTCAAACCCACGTCCCCCTTGACCTATTTGACTGGGTTGACCAGGTCAATGGTTAAATAGATCTTAATGACCTATTTGGGTGGATTTAAGAGCTCATTAAGTGCATTTAAAGCCTCTAAACGTTTTGAAAATTCAAATCCCGCCTAAATCACTCCCTCTCTCTCTGAATTTAACCTTTGATCTCATCCCCACCGTCCATGATAGGTTTAGGGGCTTTAAATATCAAAAATAAAATCTATTTTGAGACTTTTGACTCATACTCCCTCTCTAGACCGCCTCAACGCTGGAAATTTTGTGTGAGAGCTCTAGAAACGCTCATCTCTCTTTCCTACGTCGAAACCGATCACCCCAAGTCGCCGGCGGCGAGTTCTCCGGCGACTCGAGCGTGAAATCCTTCCAAAGATTCTTCCCGTCGATCGAGCGTTCGTTGGATCTCGACATCAACTAGGAAGTTGTTCCTGGAGAGCCCACGAGTCCAACGAGCCCAAGATCTCCCGAATCCACCGTGTGGATTGAGGTATATCTCAAACCCTAGTTAGATCACACAAAGTTATTTAGCTTTCTATACAGTGAATATTTTTCTGTAAAATTCATCCCCCATGAATGCTCTTCGCTATTAGGGTCTAGATCTAAAATTTTGTTCAATTTCGTCTACCCGATCGAGAGAAATCGTCAAAAAATAGGTTAGGGTTTTCGGTTCGCCGCGAGCTGAAGCCAGAGATCCATCTGGCCGTTGATCGCACGATCAACGGCCTGGATCGGCCCGATCCTCCGTCTGGCCTAACCGCGCGGGTTTGACCAGCGGTCTCGCCTGCCACGTGTCGAGATCGTGGCCGTCCGCTCAATCCACGTAGATCCGACGGTCTACAGTAGGCGCTGACGTGGATTAGTGGACCGAGCGGGCCCCGCCGCCGCAGCAATCATTACCCAATGATTGGCGGCGGCGCCAATCATTGGCCGCAGACCACGCGCCCAATCCCGGGCCGCCACGTGTCGACGCCAGTATTTTAATATAAAAATTAATTTTAAAACCTATTTTTCATTCAAAAATTCGCCAAAAATCCAATTTCGCTCCGTTTTTGACGTATAATATACCGAATTGTCCGGATTTTTATCCTCTTTAATTTAAAATTATTTTTATTTAAAAATTATAATTATAGATTTATTTATTTTAAAAACAGTGAATCCCCCTTATTTTTTTATTATTTAAATATATATATTTTTTTATAAATATATAATTATTATTATATTATTATTTAATTATAATTATCCATTATATTTACTATTTTTTTAGGTTAATAGTTTATTCATCATCATTATTATTATTATCATTATTATTTAAATATGTATATAAATATATTTTCTTTTTATAATTAAATCTTGATTTTTTTAAATTGTTTTACTTAGTTTAATTAATTAAGATATTATTAATTAATAAAATATTATTCCTTTTATATATTTTAAAATTACTTTAGATTTCAGAGTTCTTAAAGTATTTTTTATGATATTTTAATAACTATTTTATGAATATTATTTATTTCAAATTATTTTAAAACCCATTTATTGATTTTAAAACGTCTAAATTGTATAACTTCCTCGTTTTAAATCCGCTGTCGACGCACAGCATCTTGTTTTGAACGTATTTAGATTCTACATATTCTGGAACTAGTTTTACTCAAAATTTTTGGATCTGTATGCAATTATTTTTGAAAACAGTAAACAGCATTATTTTAAAACAATTCAATCGTTGTCTTTAAACTTCGAAATTGCGTAACTTTCTCATTTTAAGTCGGATTTTTGTGCACAGCAACTTGTTTTGGGTGTATCTAAAATTCTGTACGGTTTGAAATCACCTTTGGGTGAAAATTCTGTTTAAATTTTCTGATATGTCCAAAACAGTAAAAGAACACTATTTAACAATATTATTTTATTGTGTTTAGACTTCGGAAAATTATATCTTCGTCGTTTTAAGTCGGATTTTGATGTACGACCCCTCGTTCTTTTCAGAAAGACGAGATTTATGTTTTGAAACTATTTCCAGCCTTTGATTTTGGCTGAATGAATAGATTCCTGTTTTGATCCTATTATTTGGGTATTTTGATATTTATATATTAATATAATAATTATTTTTAAGATACAAACTATTTTCAAATCGTTGCGAGGTATCGATTGAGTGGTCAGCGGGTCTCCCATACATCTATTTATTATAAATTGATTTATTTTTAATTATCTATTTTCCAAAAAGTCTATTTAGTTTTAAGTATTGTTTTAAGGTATTTTAAAACTATATATACTTTAAATCCTAATTTTGGGAGATCCGCTATTCGATGAAATTTTAGACATAGGTTCTATGAATGAAGAGCAATCATGGGGGAGATGATTAGTGGGTGATTGAGTTCCAATCATTCACTAATCCCTTCATTAGGTGTCTGTCCCTTTAATTTTTCGTAGATTGCATGTGTAGGTCGCACCACGAGCACTTAGCGTGGGCTCTCCTAGATCTAAGGACATAGTGTGTTTATTTCATTTTTGTACTCCCATGCATTTATTACCTTGAGGGTTAGACAAAACTTCACTTTAAACTCCTACAACGTAGTGACACCCTAAGGACAATAATTAAGGACTCGTCTAGCTAACTTAGAAGTTTTCTAGGAGCTAGGAAAAATCCCGGATTGACATGAAAACTTCAACATTTAAACTTAGTGACATCATAAACCTCCTAGAATGTTCGAGGAATTTTTAGGAGTCTTTGGACCCCTTAGTTAACCAACCCTAATTAACTTGTTAAATAAGGCCCCGAGACCTTCCAAAAAATACAATAAATACATCCTAGGTCAGAAAATTACCCATAATACCTCAAACTGACCAGAATCTGATCTTTTACTTTAGATAAATAGGGCTTCCTAGTTTGACTTCAGGTTGACCCCTAATTTGACCATAGGTAGAATTTACCAGTTTGCCCCTAATAAATTATTAAAAATTATTAAAAATTCCAAAATTTTTCCCAAATACTTGGGATCACTTTCTCAGATCATCCCTGACCTTTGGGAGTGATTCCAATCAGTTTGGAGCTCAATTTGAATCAAAACAGTAAAAAGGGGCCCTTTATTAGGAAATTTAGAAAATTCCCTTAATACCCCGATCTTTAGAAATCCATAACTAATTGTAGAAAATTTCAAATTAGGTAAACTCACTTGCATTAGACTCCAATTAGGGCCTAGTATTTATTAAAAATCTTAGGTTTCCAGAAATTGTCCTAGGATAGAAAGTCAACGTTTTAGTCAACCCTAGTTCATTTAGGGCCCGAAACTTAGAAAATTCATAGCTTTGCCTAGAGAACTCTGATTTCAGCCTACTACCTGGCTAACTACTCGTATTAAGGTCTAGTACTTTCCTAAGGTGATAGTAGACCCAAACTTAGCCTATTTTCCATAGTGACTTTTTGGACCCTTAGCTTAGTTCCTAGAAGGACCCGGGACTTTCTAAAATCGGCTAATATAACTTTAACTTTAAATATCATCATCCTAAGTTCTTAAAACTGATCAACAAATTAAAATAATTAAAATGCACCCTAATTCACTAATATTTAAATTTCGATTAAAATATCCTTTTCTGGCCTACAACAGACCTGAACTTCAGGCAATTTTAAATAACTACCTTGCTTAGGACCTATCCAAACTACACAAGCCTTACACACACATAGAATTATTTGCTAGGGCACCACTTCTAGATCTAGGTTAGGCCATTGGATTTTATCTTTCTGCTGTGTGCTGGAGCTTTCCGTTGTTTTCATTGCATGCTGTTTGAAAATTGATTGTTGTGTTTGCTTACTTTTTCTGCACTCTGGATGTGAGCGTTAGACTTACCCATAGGTTAGGAGCGCTATATATATACTGTTCTTTCGTGCAGGTGGCCATGCTCAAGCTAATAAAAGGGGGGAGCATTATAATTATTTCTAATAACGTTTTATGCAGGTGCTTGTTCAGCTCCCCCTAAATAAAATGAGGGCTAAATTAATTATAACTGCACAGGTGGAGAGGTTAGCCCTCAAAAATTAAGAGCATGGCTTGGCACATGGTCAATGGTGTTAGCACTTTTATTCTCATATAAACTGCTTGGGATTTTTATTAGGATAACCTTGCAGGGATTCTTAGATTTACTGCTTTCAATTCATATAATTTGTATGTAATAATTGTTAAGAGTTGTGAAAACAACTTTTGAGTTGGGATATTCTTATCCAGTTCGGATTTCTAAAGAAGAAGGCATCCCTAAGGGGAGAGTCTTCTTCCATTTGGAAGATCGAGCTGGATGGCTTCAGATATCCAAAGAGAAAAGGCAATACACCCCTGCTAGGAAGAATTGTCTCTTAGTTTGGATATTCAAGCCACGACAGATCCAAGGAGTCCAAGGAGGAGAGATCCAAGGAGTCCAAGGAGGAGAGATCCAAGAAGTCCAAGGAGAAGATACCCAGAATACTAAAGATTTGAATACCCAATATCCCACTCAAAGTTGTTGGCGTCTATTATAAGCTTAAAAATCCGGGTTGTTGGCAGTGGTGCCCGACCACTTTATTTTCTACATACCCTGGGTTGTAATAAGGGCAGTTTGCCTATGGACATTTAGTTGATTATTTTTGTGGATTTATATTGATGTGCTTACCTGATTACACAGTAGAAATTGCCTGCTTTTCTTAGGTTTCTTTTCTTGCATGCCAATTTTGTTTTCGCCTGGATTTTCGTTAGGCTCTATAAGGACTATAAAACTTTTCTACTCATAATTAACTCTTAAAATTTTAAGTTTTAAATAACATAGAAACCTAACGAACCTAGGGAATTGCCGGAGTCGTCCGGGGTTGTATGCATATTACTGCATCTTTCTTTCCTTGTTATAAGACATCTCCCTGCCTGCGGGTAGAGTCTGGATAATCTGGCCTATGAGGATGAAGTGCCGGACCTAGGGAGACCCAGTCTTTTCAAAAAAATTATTTTTATAAGCCTGTTTTTAAACTTCTATAGCATTCATGAGCTGACATTTCAACTAGCATGCATTGCATTAGAAATCACTTTAATTAAAATTTAATTGCATTAGTTAGGGGCATTCACCCAACATAAGTCCATGACCACTTAGGAAATCCTCTAGATGTCGGTCTCATTTCCAATAAACTGTACATACCACCCATCTTTCATAATTGAACTGATAGCATGGTTTTGAAGCGATTAGGTGGTTAGCTGGCTCCCCCAATCCAGGCTGGGATAAGTCCAGATCTTTGCATCGTATTAGCTAGGACACTAGTCTTAGTGTGTGTCGAACACTAAGTCTAAACTAGATTTAAGATTCGAGGCTACTACATTCGGTCTCGTAGTATGCCTTAAATAGTAGGTATGTCCCTTCCTTTCAGGGACTATAAACCCTACTCATCCACGTCACAGGATGACGCCACCTCCATCCTTCTCTCACGCATGTGATTGGATGCCTTGACTTTTATTTTCCCCAGTTTCTCTTTAGTCCCCTAGAGCCTTCGAATGCTGGTATGAGCCACGCATGTTGATTCAGCCCTTTAGACCTTTCTTCCTTTTGGATAGGATTTTCTAGTCTATACCCATGTGTCAATCCCACTTTAGAAGAGGATAATGTATGATCCTTAATCGAGAGTTTTCTCAGGCTCCGGCCTGGGATGTAATTAACCACGGGGGCTTGCGCCCGTGGGAAACTTTGTCCCACGATCTACTAAACCCCATTCGAGCTCTTGCATCGGATGGGGGAAACCCGTGATTAGGTCATGTATATTGCTGTCCATCGAGGTGTGTTGGTAAAAGCCTCTATCCCCAATGGTTAGTCGTATGCACGATCCAATCTGTCCCTTCCAATTGACCCGTTCGCGCGGTGCTCTTTCGGAGGTCCACAGTAAACTAGCCAACTCTTTATAGAAACATCAGGAAATTCTTTAACTAGAGGGACGTCTTCTTGACTCATCATTGATTTATTCAAATCTCTTACATATGAAAGAAATATGAAATCCCCTTTTCTCCAGGCCTTATTCACTTACAATATAGAAATTAAAGATGATAAGTCACTCCTAGAACTTATAAAATGAAATATCTCCCCATCCATACAAAGGCTCACACATTTCTTATGCAATAAATCCGAGACTAGCACTTGATCAATCAATCCATTCCCACTATTATATAAAACACCTTCAGAAGAAATAAGATTAGTGATGATGCTAACATCCTACCATAAATCTCAAGCTCACACACACAACCTTATTAGCAAATATCAAATCCCCCCATCCAAAACATAACAAATAATGTAAAATATAAGGACACAATGGAGAAAAAGGATTCACATAGCTAACCCCACGTAGTGGGATAAAGGCTTGATGTTGTTGTTGTTGTATAAGGAAATCTATACTTGACTCAAATCATCTAGAATATGTTTGAATAGAAAAGAATGGATAGAACCTTGATTAAAAAGGGTACTATACAAGGTTGTTAAAAAATATAGACCATACCTATCACTGCATTTGGTTCCTCTCTTGCCTCTTGCTATGTTAAATTATAAACTCTAGGCTAAACTGGAGTTGCACTTATAACTTACATAGGCTCCCGCTGAGCTCCTCCTACTGATCCACCATATGACCACCCTCCATTATGGGTTAACAAGGCCTCACTAACTACTCTATAAGAGGCTGGCCGTTGCTTCTAGCTCTAATAACCCATAGCTTTAAGTTTACCCTATAGTACTCTCTATGAATATTATGCCACCTTGTGACCTGCCTTGCCACACTAGAAGCATATATATAACATTGACCTGTATGCCTCCTTCTGTAGATGATGGTGGCTTTTCTACTTCTATATATAGGTTTATGATATTCCCAACTATGTAAGTGTGCATATTGATTAAGTAATAAAATGTATGAGAATAGTGTCAATTCCATAAGGACATAAGTGTGTTATATTTATCTTAAATATTGCCTACTCAAGCCATGAAATTTATCCCACTCAATGAAATAAAGGTGAGGTACTACCACTATTGAAAAATGCAATAAAAAGTGATGATAACTAGAAATTGAGATGTTTAAGGCTGATGATAGTGAATGAATCTATATTTTCCTAAGCAGACTCATCTACAATAGTTATGAATCAGAGCATGTGCACCCTTAGATGTTTATCGAGCTGATAATGGTGTAAAGAAAGATTTTCACCTCTATAAGATGATTTTATCTCCATTGACCATAGAATCCTATTCATCCTATATATAGGCATGAAAGTTTTCTATCTCAATCCTCATAATTATTCCAATATTCCTTTGTTGAGGAAATGTATCACACTATATATATATATATATATATATATATATATATATATATATATATATATATATATATATATATATATATATATATATATATATATATATATATGGCCATTGCATGAATTAAATTAAGCAAGGGAGTAACCAAAAACAATGATTCACTTTTTCATGCAAAAGTTTAAGTTATGATAAAAAAAAGATTATTCACATCATCAGCCCAAAACAAGAAAAATAGTTAGCCATAGAATTAATTTGAAATAAAATACTTTTAGTTAATTACTTTTAATAAGAAATATAAGAAAGAAAATGAAGAAAATATCACCCAAATTTGAGAATCCTAAATAGATTCTGCATATGGTCTCTTTCCATAGTGATTTCCTGTTCACTCACGCTCTCTACACTCTCTTCCCCTCTTAAGTGGTGTTTTGTCCACTACACAAATGGCCATCCTTTTTACTAAATGTTCTCTGACTCCTTTCTATCCCTTTTTCTTGAAAGAATAGAAAAATATTTATATTTACTTACACAAACTAACTCAGGCAACCTGGTGCTTAATAAAGTAGTATCGTAGAGTTATAATGATGAACTAATGTCTTGGTGCTGCTACCATGGCTCTATTACGGTGTTCAATTTTTCGGTGCAACATTTCCCTAGTAAACTATTCATAACTACCCCATCATGATGATGGAAAAGATTAGGCATTGTGGCTCTCGGACACATCATCTGGCACTGTGGCATTCAAGACGTTAACGCTTTGGTTTTGAATTATTTATAAAAAAGACAGAGAGCATAGTGCAACTCATACTTATTGTGATATTCATGAATAATTCAAAATATTCCAATGATTACCATTTATGGACCTTCGGAGATAGGATCACTTCAACAGTTTGTACAAGTATTTTTTTTTCATTAATGACATTTATCACAAATACATCATGGCCCAAAATTTTTTGGACTATAAAATTAAAAACCCTTTGTGGCATTAAGGCAGTATTAGTGTTGTGGCATTGGCTATATTTCCCCCAAGGTGCTAAATTAATTACAATTTTCTTGAGACTTGAGCTTTGTAATGTCCAGTTCCAGCATTATGGCATTGAAGGCGCTGCAGTAATAGTATTTGGGGTGCTGCGGTGTTGGTTCTAAAATTGCAAAATTTTAACTTTTTTTTTAGATTTTCCTACACAATAATAACATAGACACACATTTTTATTATAATTTAATACAATATAAATAAATATAATTTTCACTTAATAGTAGAAACCATAGACTAGTGCACTATTAATAGATACAGATCCCCCAAAGCTCTCATATCCTATTGGACCTCCCCTCCTAGAATCACCAACCTCTGCTTTGGACTTTTTCCCACTGAATGTACTTATAGAAAAATCTCCTCCAAACCTCTTCCTATTGGAATCCCATCATTACTAAATGGACATTATATCATTTTCCACCAACCTTGTTCTCTTTACAAGCTCAAAAAATAATGATATTAAAGGAACTAGTGGATGCCTCAAATTATCTCTCAAACCTCATAGAAATTGATAAGACTTCTCTTTTGGGGTGCTCACTAACTATGGAGCATACATAGAAAGAGTTGTGAACTATGCCACATACTACATTACCATCTTACTCTCTTGCACCAACATTAAAAAGGGCTCCTAGTTATGTTGCCTAGTAGATGGGAGCACAAACTAGCTCCTAAAGGTCTTTGTAAACCTCTCCAACCTGATATCTACATTTAAACTCCCCTGAAACCTCTCTCACTTCTAATATATCCACTAACAACTTATCTCACAATTTAACAAAAACATTACTAAAGGAACCCTCCTGCCCTCAAAACACTACATAATATTGAAGGATTTCTCTACTCTCATCAACTAGTTCTCAACTTCTTGAGGCCCAGTAGTACCCAAAAAATGAGGTGGATTCAATCTAAAAAATAAATGTAAATGCATGTCAACCTCACCCCCCTTTACTCCAGCCATCTTTCCTCGAGCCTCACTCATCAACTGGACCACTAACCCAGCAAACTACATCATCAAATTAGAAGTAATAGTCTCCATAATGCTTTGAACTATTACAGCATGGCTGGAACTCTATCCATTAGTTGCTTCCTACTTTTGGGGGTTCATAAAACAAAAATACTTTAATCTAAATAAAAAACTAGAATTTAATTACATAATCAAAACTAACATACAACAATATATATTAGAATCCAAACTCCCCTCCCATACCGACACAATTCATTTCATATAGCTCTGGTTATAATTCTCCAATCCTTCCAAATTGTTACTCTGTTGCCACCTGTAATACCTTATGATCTAATAAAATTATTGAACTTACTTCATCCTATAATTAAATATGTTATCACCCTATAATTATAGCCATAACTACTAAATTTTCAAAAATTAAAAGTAATAAAAATATATTTTTATTTCATCAAAATATAATTATAATAATCCAAATCACTGAAGTTTATACATCAAATAATTAAATACTGGATTACAAAATTATACTTTAAGAATTTGGGTCCAAAACTTTGCCTCTACACTTAACCTACTTGGAAGGGCCATTTCTTTTATTGAAATATTAATAAAATGGAGTATTCTTAACTAGATCTGTAGACTCCTTCACTTACCCCTCATAAATAATAATATTCGATGCAATTATTAAAAACAATAAATAAAAAAATATAAATACTTGTGAATTATTCAAAGTATAAGTAAAGCTTGAATGTTTCATAGTTCCAATATATAGCTAATTTTGTAGCTGACACTTATATGTCAATAAACACCTAACCACTTTCATATAAGTTTATGGATGTCACACAAAATACTTAATTTTAGATATTCAGTCGCATTTCCTTTTCTATTTCACTTTTTAAATAGATTTCATACATAAACTTATATTTTATTGAACATATTTCAAAACCTTTATTAAACATAATTTAGTAAATTATTAACATATGAAAGACATAGCTTATCATGTGCGTCCTAATATTTGATTATATCTTCACTTCCACTTATGCCTCCCTTAACCTCCCACACCTACTTCTAACAATTGGGGTCAAAATTACCCCTACATATGCATTAGTTAGATGGGGCTAGAAGGCCACTTACAGTGTTACTTAACCTCTAACATTTTCTTTTAGCAAGTGGGACCAAAATCTTTAATCATATTTATATCATACAGTGGGGCAAGAAGAATACATTTAGGGCCTTCGAAATATAACAGACATATTGAACTTTTCCATGTACCAGAACAAGACATCTCTACTTCCATGAAATATATAGTGTAATGAAATGCATTAGTACTTAATGTTAAATTATCAATGTAATATATCAAAATGTTTAAATTGCCAATAAAGCAATAATTTTATAGAATAAAATACTCACTAAACTTTCACTTTTCAATTTCTACTTTTAGAGGAATATTCATCTAAATATTTAAAGAAATTTATATAACTATTACTATTACAGAAAAGACTTCTTTCAAAAATATACTCAAAAATGCATACAAGAAAACTAACCATTGACAACTCAATTGCATATATCTAAAATATCCATAATAAAGAGTACAATAACATACCAAAAATCATAAAGGTAAAAACTTTGTAAAACCCAAGAGAAAATGCATTTTTATTCATTACTTTTAATGAATTTACTGGAATTAAAATCAAAGATAAGGGTTGAGGAGTCTACCTCGAGCTCTATAATTTCCTGAAATCAGAGACAAGGGTTGAGGATGAATCCTACACTTTGACCTTTGAATCTTTGCCCTCTCTTTCTCTTTCTTCTTTCTATTCCTCCTTCTCCTCCTCTCTTCTTTAGCAAGCAATTGGGGTTAAATGGAAATGCAATGGTTTAAGATATTTTAATATTATATTTTCATTATTTTAACCTATCACCATAGCTCATGCATCTCAGTATTATAGTGCTCCCATAAAATCTTCTATATGCCCCTAAAATATGCTCACCTGAGATCCAACGCCATAACGGTGCTTCCGGATGCCTCGATGCTTGCCTAAAACCAATTTATTTGTCAATTTCCATGAGAGCTCAACATTGGGGTGTCATATTCCCTAGTGTCGTAGAGTAATTTTTTAAACTTAGATTTTTTTACTTTTCAAGCCTAAACCTTAACTATTTTCTATTCAATTCAGCATTCGTACACTCATAATTATTAAATATCTTAAAATTAATGACAAGTAAGAAAAAAATACCTGAATTTTGGCGACAATATATCTGACACAAGTTCTCCCTTGAATAATGAAGGTTTCAATTTTTTGAATGTCTGTAAATGTTTGTCTCCTTTATCTTCTATGTTTCTAAATTGTTTGCTTTGTGCATCAATCGTTTACTTTCTAATTGAACTGGTAAATTGTTTCATTGAATTTGATGTAATAGTAGCTAATGCACTCAACCCATTGCGACTTGATCATGTAAATACATAATAGAACATTTTATTATTCCCTTGCCTAATCAATAAATCATAACAACTCAAAATAACATACATATGCATTCAATCATGTATGCAAAATAGTACACCTTAGGACTACCCATATATCTACCCATCTCATACCATTCTTATGGCACTGGTTGCAATTTAATTCTTTAAAAAACATTATTTGATACCACATATGTGACACCCCAAAACATTATGGAAAGAATTAAACCTATTCCTATCTCATCTCATCTCTTAAACACAACTAGAGCCACTAAAACATAATAATATGAATAGTAAACTTAAATATCTACATTAATAATAATAATAATAATAATAATATACAAAAATCATGAGTATCATTATATCAATCTAATATATAACAAGTCCATGGCTACATAAGAATGAAACAAACTAATAATAGAAAAAAAAATGCACTAAAATATGTACATCACATCATGAGCCAATAGCCCAATAGGTTACATAAAACCTAAAACTATATTCAATGTGTGAAAAATAGAAATAATATGTGTAATCATTCAGATTAGATCAACAAGAGCAATAAAAATCATTATGAATAGTATTAATAAATATAAATAATAAGCATATAATTGATCAGTAATCTCTATACATATATAATATATATTATTCCAATTATATTTATTAGAATAGAAATCAAGAAAACATATCAGTTACCCTATCTTATTCCTATTCCAATGTATTATGTGAAATGTTATATGAAATGTTATCATATAAATCAATGCAATAGTATCAATTATATAAATGTATTATATAAGCTATTCATGTGGTTGTACCATATAAAACATAGTATTAACCAAATCAGAATATGTTAGTTACAAGAATAATATAATTATTATCTTTGTTATCAATGTGCAATTTCTAAGCTCTATTAATTTCAATGCATTATGTATGTACATGTGAAATTAGTAATACATATAGTATCTCTATTTTATTAGCTATCCTTGTTTATGCAAGTCAGTGTTCTAAATGTTATCAATTATATCATAAATGCTATTAGTTATATTATATAGTATCTATTACACATCATATCATATTAATTCATGTATGTCATATAATTATCAATATTATCATGTATTTTATTCATTTATCAATCATACATATAACTTGGGTAATATTTATTTCATCTCTTATCATATGAAATCATGTCAAATACATATACATCAATAATACTATACAAGTAAAGACCTCTTGCTCAAACAGTGTTTTTCTTATATCAATCATATCATATTTTGTAGGTCAATTAAACTAAAGACGAATCAATCATATAAGAATTCAATCTCATTAGTCAATAAGTCAAGCGACTTCATGTAATAAGTCTTCACTTTTTGTCCATCGACATATCATATCAGTCAATCTCCTTACGTCTCCCTTCATATCCTTTAGGATTACTTTATAAACCTTTATTTAAAGGAGAGCTCATCATCTCACCCTCATGTATATGATAATAAGTCTTCATCCAACATGAATTAGTTAAATCGTTAGCCAGACAATCTTATAGATACATACATATATCATATCATATATTTATCACTTATGATAGCTAACATCATATATTTCATGTGCGTATTTAGTGTAATTAAAATAGTATCTAAAGTATATTATTATCATAAACACTAACAGTCATGTTGAATATGCCTATCAATGTGCATGTTTTTGTGCATGTTGGATGAGATGCATCTTATAAATCATGCATGTAAAGTTAGAGGTACAATAGCATATGCATGTCATGTAAGACTATATTAAACCAAATGTAATATTCCTAAATCATTTTTTTTTTACTTATCCTTATCATTTTAGGTAAATTTAACAAACCTCTGAAAGTATTAGGAAATCTCAAGATGATCATATCAATTTATTTAGAATGAAAATGTTTATGACATAAAAAGTTATGGTGAAACTTTTCTAAATCATATGATATTATATTTTAAAAAAATTTGATAGAGAAATAAGTAAAAAATAAAAGCACCAAAAATAGAAGTAGGATTAAGGTCATCTACTGCAATATGAAGAACTTTGCTAGTTAGCTCAATGGATAGAAATGACACTAGGCTAACTTTCTCTCTTCTCTTTTCCCACCTTCTCTCCTTTTATTCGCTAGCCAAAGCTTGCAAAATGAGCAAAGGGGGTATGAGTTTGGGGTACTAAATGAGTTAGTGGGTTGATATATTTTAAATTTTTTTTTGGTCTATCATCGCAACACTCTAAATCCCAATATCGTAGTATTGACCCCAGTCAATGTAGAATAGATAGGCTAGCACCACTTGCTCCTTGCCATATTTCTATACAAATAAGGTTTTATAATTAGTTTCAAATCAGATAATTATAAGTTCATTAATCAAATGAACATTTAGGTCATTACACCATCATCCCGTGAAGGTCCTCCTCGAGATGCTCCTTTAAGAATTCATCAATGCTAATGGTAGCTTTCTCCTTATTTGGAGTAGGAAAACTAGCTTCTGGGTGGTTGAAGTGTTTTGGTGATTTAAAAAATATGATTATATTCTTCCTCTAAAGTCAATTAGTCCTTAGTTATCATCATAAACATCATCTTTAAGGAACTCCTCCAATGTGGCCTCCCTTCTCCATGTCTCTGCTACTAACTTATTTATTGCAACCTCTCCTTCCTCTTTATTTTAGACGAACTCCCAACTTCTAATGATTCCCAGTCTTTAGCCACTCACAAAAACACAAAAAAGCATATACTCTTCAATCATCCTTGACTTTTAAGAAATTATTTCTTTTGAAGAAATTATTTCTTTTTAAGAATTTTTTCTTCCTACTACTCTCTCCTTAGGCACCAAACATACAATTTTTGCCACATTGGTATTATCCTTATTGTCCCATCATATGGACACTTCCATGATTCCATCATAGCTTGATCCATTAGTGCTTTTCCAATAGCATCCACCATCACTTTCTAGATAGTGGGTAGTATCTTTGTAATTCTTCTTATTAGAAGGGATATTAAATTATTGAGAATATCTGAGTTGGACATGGATAATTAAGAGATATTTCAATGGTATGCTTCTTGTGATAGGAGACATGAATGCCAAAGGTTAAATAATTGTGTGCGATAAGCTTGTTCATCATTCTTATAAGAGGAGAAGCTAAGTGACAAAGAAGATAAACATCAAGCATAATTAATTGATGAATAATAGGTATATATCATATATAGTAGTTAGAAGGTAATTGATAGGGAATGTCATAAGTCAAGCGATGGTGGGTGGTCAAGTGGGTTATTCTCCTATTAAGAGAGGAGATTAAATAACTAAAAAAACATGTATTAGATATTAGTGGCTTACGGATATCATGTATAACTCGTTGGAAATCAGGAGATGATAGATGAAATAGAATAGTAAAAGTAGAATGATGGTGAGAGATTGACTTAGTTTTTCTTCTAAATGAATGGATATTGAGTATTTAAAAAGATATGCATATAATATCAATGGAAAACATAAATTTCATATCAATCAGTATTAGGCATCAAATGAAGGTTGATAAAGAATGCAAAATTTTTACAAATATGTGAAAATTGGCTTGTCAAGACCAGACGACTAAAAAGGCACACATTAGATGTTTGTAAATAAAAGATATTAGATAATGTTTGTCAATAAGTGTCACAATTTGAAGGATGAGGAATATCACAAGTGGAGTTATTATCGATTGTCATCTTGGTCATAATATTATTACTATTGCAGATTGAGTGATCAAGAAGATGAGGTGTCGTAAGTTAGTGGAAGATGAATGTTCGACATCAATCATTGACATTCAATGAAATACTTCCAATGAGGAATGTTAGATGTTGGGTGACAATAAGAGTTAGGTTGGTTGATGATTAGTGTCAAATGGTAGCAAGCAACATTCATTGATTTATAGGCTATAATTAGGTGTGCAAACGAGTCGAGTTTAGGCCCTTAACAAGCTCAGCTTCGTTAGTTGGAAAGCGAGCTCGAACTCGAGATCGAGCTCGACTCAAACTCGAGCTTCGTCTCACTGTAAATGAGCTTGAGCCGGCACGTGAGCCATGGGCGAGAGTTTTTAAATTTAGGCAGAATTTTTAAAAATTTTGTAGTATTTTTAAAACATAAAGCGAGATTTTTAAAACTTAATCAAAATTTAGAAAAAAAATATGAAATGTTTAACATTTAAATAAAAAATAGGTGTTTTTTATTAATTTTTTAATATTTAAATTTAATAAATAAAATAAAATTATTTTAAAAATATTAATATTTATTCGAGCCGACACGCGAGTTCATGAGCCGAGCGCTCAAGCTCGAACTCATGCTCGTTTACTAAATAAGTTCGAGCTCGACTCGTGAGCTCAAAAAACTCGGCTCACGAGCTGACTCAGCTAACTTACACACTTAATATAATTGACAGACATTGGAATTCTCTACAAATCATAGATTTATCATTGCTTAAAAACCACCCCTTAAATAATTAGAAGTACGATACATTATAAATTTTAGGAGGTGCATTTTGATAATTATTTCTATAAAAGTCCTAAACACTCCCTCAAACAACCCAATTAGCGTCCCTTAATTATTTCATATTTTCCTAAAAGCCTTAGGGGTTGTTTTCTTTGAGGAAAAATGAATGCAGAGTAAAAGCAATGTAGTGTATAAGGAATATAATGTATTTGAAATATTTGGATGAGTGCAAACTAAATGCATGTAATTACTTTTTTTATTTGGCTTAAAATAAAATGAATTCATTTTAATTACCGATGATAGTGGTGGTCAATGATTAATACGGCGACGATTGTGGTAGAGGTCATCGGCGACTATGGACGGTGGAAAGTGGTTCAGTTGTAGACACGGCGGTAGACGGCGAAAGGTGGTGGTGGCGGGCAACGACAAAAGGTGGCAAGGGGAATAATAGCAATGGTTGGTAGGGGATAGCGGCAATGGCGAATTTACAGTGCATTTGTAAATCGGCAAATCCAAGATTTTCAAATACATCAAATTTGAACTAAATGTTGAATTTCAAATACATAAGAATTTTACTTTACATTTCTTTTACTTCAAACTAAACATGAATATTTTCAAAAGTTATACACTCAGAATACTTTATTCTCATTTTACTTCAAACCACAAGCTCCTTAATAAATTTAAATTTAAACGATCTTGAACTCATCAATTTTTTCTTGTGGAGATATCAACTATAAGTATGCCACATTGGAGGATGTTTGACCCTCAAAATAACTTCAAATAGTTTTCAATTATAAATTTAAATGTTTGATTTAATTTCATTTGAATTTGTACTCATATGTATTGCTAGTATTGTTGGATCCTTCTCATCGAGTCACACATCTTCACTGTAAATTTACTAAAAATTCCATTCTCAAACATCTTAGCTCATATATATATATATATATATATATATATATATATATATATATATATATATATATATATATAATGAGAGATTGATTTTTTTTTTTTTTTTGGTTATTGTAAGGAAGATATACATAAGCCATATGATGATCTACTAAATTTTTCTCTCTATTTTTTAGGATTTAAGGTGCATATAACATTGTTTGATAAGTGTATGTCTTCCTTACACGAAATTTATAAATTAAAAAAAAAAAAAAAAAAACCTCTAGTAAAATATAGAAAGAAATTTTTTGTAGATCACCATTATGACTCATGTATCTCTTCCTTACAAGAAATATAAAAAAATGTTAGTAAAAAATAGAAAGAAAATTTAATAGATTATCATTATGACTCGTGTATCTCTTTCTTACAAGAAATTAAAAATAAAAACTCAATCTCTCATCATCCAAGTATTTATATATATAAATACTTGGATTGATTTTTTTTTTTCTTCTAAGGAAGTGAAACATGAGCTATAATGATAATCTACTAAATTTTTTTTTCTATTTTTTACTAGGCTGCATATGAAATTGTTAGGAAAATTCTTTATTTACATTTTTTTAGATTTAACAAATTATATATTAATGACATCATAATCACAAACACCTATTATAAAATATAGAATTAGGCTTCGTTTAGGATAGTTTTCTTATTGATTTCTAAAACATTTTTCTAGTACAAAAAATTATAATTAAAAAAAAATTAACCAAAAAGCATAGAACAAAACTTTCCCAAACAAAATCTCATTAGGGACAGCTATTTTATTGTTTCTTAAAACGGAGTATTAAAAAAAATTGTACTAAAATTCTGTTTTAAGAAAGCAATAAAAAAACCGTCCCAAACGAAGCCTTAAAATGCATTTCTTTTTTCCCCAATTCCTTCAAATCAAATATACCCTTAAGAGTCAATTTGCTGATCAGTCTTCCCTTCAAACTTTTTCTTCTTTAGAATGAAAGGCAAAGATATCATATTTTTAGGGCTTTTTTCCCCCTTTTTTGGGATCAAAATGCCATCCAAGCAATTGAATTCCTCAATTTGAGGAGCACATAAAATTCAACTTGCCCTATCTCCTAATTCATTGAACTAACAATTTATTATTTGGTCTCTAAGGATAGCCAAAGAGTAAGTGGTCATTAGTCCTTTGAGGCAAAAGATAAGCTGTACTTAAATATAATAATAATGCCTTAAATTTTACTTCCTCGTATATGGCGGAGATTATACAATGATTTATCTTAGTATCCCGTGCTAATTATATATTTTAATATAATTACATTAAATATATATTATCACAATTTTGTTCAGCTTATTTATATGCAAAAAATGTGGATATGAAATATACATTATATTGAATAAAATATAATAAAAATATATCTTAAAAATTATATAATAATTCTATAAAATAAAGAAATATTAAGTGAATTAATTAATAATAATAAATTTATTTTAATTGATCATAAAATAAATTATTAGCATTAAGTTGAAAAAAAAATGATTCTTATATATATATATATATATATATATATATATATATATAAAATGATTCTTATATAATAATTCTATAAAATAAAGAAATATTAAGTGAATTAATTAATAATAATAAATTTATTTTAATTGATCATAAAATAAATTATTAGCATTAAGTTGAAAAAAAAATGATTCTTATATATATATATATATATATATATATATATATATATATATATATATATATATATATATATATATATATATATATATATATATATATATATATATATATATATATATATATATATATATATATATATATATATATAATTAAATGTTATAAGAAAGCCATAGTAAAATTAAGCAAAATAATTAAAATAAAATTAGGATTAGGTAGCATATTTTAAAATAAAAATATTAAATTACTTAACTTAAGTTATTTATATAATATAATTTTAAAAATAAAATTATTATTCACAACATGTGTCAAATATTCATGATCGTTAATTTTTATATATTTTTTAATTTGACATGTAAATAATATGTCAAACACGTGTCGAACGAGTATCGGTCAACACGTGTCTGACAAATACATATGACCTATACATGCTCAACATAAAATGCGTCATTATTGTGAAATAACGGTGCATCATAAATTATACTTTATTTTATTATCAAAATGAATATATGATAAATTAGATTTGTTTTAGAGTATATAATAAGAAGATCAAATATTTGAACATGTGACATTATCCTAAAAATCTGGAAGTATTTTCCTTATATTTGAGGGATATATTATAAGGGTGACCAAAATCATTGACTTGTAATTATGAGGCAATTTGATTAATCATTCTTTTTTTTAATTATTTTAATGATCAAATTATTAATATTATATATCAAAAATATATATCATCTAAATTTTCAAAATACAATAAAATTATTAAATTTTATTTAAAATAATTATTAAATTTTATTTAAAATAATCTCTTAAATTCTCAATCATTTGATAGTATCACTTATAAATATTAAATTATCATTACATTATTTTACAATTGTAAAAAATTGGACTTAAATAAAAATCTAAGTTAATTATTTTTTATATGATGAATAAAAATAATTTATCTCAATAAAATTTTAATTATATACAAATAAGCTAATGCTATTTTTAATTTGTAATGTTTATTAATTACTTTTGATTGATTATAAGTTGTCTAAATATTTATTTGATAAAGCCATTAATATCATATCTAAGAGTTATATTTTGCCAATATGAATGGGAAAATATTGTTTTTCACTAAGATGGTGTCACCATCAAATATGGATGGAGATCTGTTTGGTTATACTTCATGAGGTATGGGCTGAAATGTTTATGTCATAGAGAGGACTAGAGGAGGTAGGCAATATAGAGGAGAGACATCATCATAGGAAATATGAAGATATTGACATATATTTGTTTGGCTTTGTAGCCTATGATTATGATGTAGAGAGGGAGAGTATCCACAATGATAAGAACAGTAATATATATGATATAAGGACTATACACCTTAACCATATAATAGTATATGTGCAAACGAGAAGAGAAAGAGAGGAGTTAGGCTCCACATTCATATATTAAGTTTATATCTCAACTAAAGATTTCTCCTAAAAGAAAGAAAGAGATATATATTTGACAATGTAAAGATGTAAGAGCAGTATAAAGGTGAGGACCAAATAACAAGTCTCAAAAAATCTAATGCTAACTATCATGAACTAAATATTCAGATGCCTAACAGGAGGTTGAGACCCAATATGGTCTTATATTTGTGCTGGAGAGTGGTTGGGAAGTAATAATGGTTGTTGTCTATTGTGAACACAAACTTACTTCAAAACATTTGAATGAGAAATGAATGTAAGAACTGTCATCTTTTTAATGGCCTAACAGTTAAGGAGTTGTTGTTCGAATAGAGGTATCGATAGGAAACGAAGGAGAGCATATCTTAAATAAGAAGTATTGAAAATATCATTATGGCAAGGAGGAATGTGCTAATTAGATATTGACATATATTTGTTTGGCTTTGTAGCCTATGATTATGATGTAGAGAGGGAGAGTATCCACAATGATAATAACAGTAATATATATGATATAAGGAATATACACCTTAACCATATAATAGTATATGTGCAAACGAGAAGAGAAAGAGAGGAGTTAGGCTCCTCATTCATATATTAAGTTTATATCTCAACTAAAGATTTCTCCTAAAAGAAAGAAAGAGATATATATTTGACAATGTAAAGATGTAAGAGCAGTATAAAGGTGAGGACCAAATAACAAGTCTCAAAAAATCTAATGCTAACTATCATGAACTAAATATTCAGATGCCTAACAGGAGGTTGAGACCCAATATGGTCTTATATTTGTGCTGGAGAGTGGTTGGGAAGTAATAATGGTTGTTGTCTATTGTGAACACAAACTTACTTCAAAACATTTGAATGAGAAATGAATGTAAGAACTGTCATCTTTTTAATGGCCTAACAGTTAAGGAGTTGTTGTTCGAATAGAGGTATCGATAGGAAACGAAGGAGAGCATATCTTAAATAAGAAGTATTGAAAATATCATTATGGCAAGGAGGAATGTGCTAATTAGATATTGACATATATTTGTTTGGCTTTGTAGCCTATGATTATGATGTAGAGAGGGAGAGTATCCACAATGATAATAACAGTAATATATATGATATAAGGAATATACACATTAACCATATAATAGTATATGTGCAAACGAGAAGAGAAAGAGAGGAGTTAGGCTCCTCATTCATATATTAAGTTTATATCTCAACTAAAGATTTCTCCTAAAAGAAAGAAAGAGATATATATTTGACAATGTAAAGATGTAAGAGCAGTATAAAGGTGAGGACCAAATAACAAGTCTCAAAAAATCTAATGCTAACTATCATGAACTAAATATTCAGATGCCTAACAGGAGGTTGAGACCCAATATGGTCTTATATTTGTGCTGGAGAGTGGTTGGGAAGTAATAATGGTTGTTGTCTATTGTGAACACAAACTTACTTCAAAACATTTGAATGAGAAATGAATGTAAGAACTGTCATCTTTTTAATGGCCTAACAGTTAAGGAGTTGTTGTTCGAATAGAGGTATCGATAGGAAACAAAGGAGAGCATATCTTAAATAAGAAGTATTGAAAATATCATTATGGCAAGGAGGAATGTGCTAATTAGATTAGTTACATGAGGCATGATAGTTATCAATAAAAGAGACCTCGATCAAATGGGGTCAAAAGGGTAGATGTAGTTGGACAATAGTAAACCTAATTTGGTGATACAAGCTAGATGAGAGTAGAATGGAGATAGATCTAGTGATATTTAGATATGATGATTGTCCCATATGTTCAATAGGGGTTTCAATAACTGACTTGAGCCAAACCCAACCCAAAAATTTTTTGGTCTGAGTCAACCCATTTGGAAAAAGGGACGAGAGTTCCAATTTTATATTCCGACCCAAATTGGTACTTCGTTGGGTCAACCTAAAAACTTGAAAGCAATCCAAAATAGACATGTTTGCTTAGGCATCCCTAGTTCATCGTGCTTGTAACCCTCGTCCATCCACTACCGGAAAATCACCCATTTTTGGCAATCAATTTTTCGAAGGGTTTCCGAAAATTTTCTGACGGAAAATAATGAGACAAATTTTTCGATGAAATTTTCCGGCGATTTCTTTCCCACAAAATTTTCCAGAGGAATTTTAAAAAATTAATAAAAAAGATTAAAATTTTAACTATTTAAATGATTTAACAAAAAATGATTAAATTTTATATTAACTATTTAATTAAATATTTAATTTAAAATTAATTAGTAAATATAAATTTTTATTGTATGTTAATTATCATTTTTTATTTTTATAATTAAATTAATTAGTATCATTTTTTATTAGTATGATTAAATATTACTTAATTTTCAGTTAATATATACTTTAAATATTAAAAATTTGACAATAAAAATGTATTTGCATGTCCAACAATTCGGTTGGTTGTTTGAGATTTTTCCCAACCGACCCAGGTTCGAATCACCTGGCAGGCGTGGGAGCGGGTGCACATAGGCGAGCTGGCGGGTGCAGGTTCCGGGCGGGCTGCCACGCGCAGAGGAGGGGGTTGGCGCGGGATTTTTTTTAGTTTTTTTTTTAATTTTTTGGAGGTTTAATTCCATCTGTATTTATTTTCCTACATGATTTTTACCGGCGGAATTTTTTCTGTCAGAAAACTGCTGGTAAATTCAAAAATCGTCGGAAAATAATAATTTTTCATCGAAAAATTCTGTTGGTAATAGATGATTTTTCTGTAGTGATCACAGTCATCACACGCATTTCTCGTGCTTGCCCGCTCACCTATTGCACTCAACCGGGTCAGTAGGTCAAGTCGGGTTGACATCGGGTCAGGATCGAGTCCACTATAACTAGTTTACCTAATTGGGTTGGATTCGGGTCAGATAAGTTGGAACTGGGTTAATTTCAGGTTGGAACCAAACTTAACCTGAAAGCCTATTTTGACACCCCAAATGTCCAACAATATATGACATAAGCCCTTGACTTAGTAAAAAACTTGGTATCATAGCTTATAATCAATAAGGCATTTTATGAATTATTGAAGGTTCTAAAGTCTAATATATCTAATTTTTTAACTATTATTTGTAGATGCTTGGCTCTCAATAATTGAAAGAGTGATTTAGAAAAATTTTAATCAAAATGAGATGAAGTGCATTTTCTTTTATTATTCATCATCCAAGAAAACATTTAGCATTTTTACTAAGAAATTAATTATAACAACAAAAAAATAAAATGTATTTTTAAATATGAAGTTTTGTATTTCTGTTTGAACTAGAGCGCTTCGGCTCTGTGCTTGTGAGCGTTGCGGGACTAGATTTGAGAGCACAACGGTGCCAACAATTACTGTTGCGATGTTTGAGTATCTATTTTTATAGTAATTATGAATTATGTATGCAATGTTATTGCACTAGGTCGGAGCATTGCGGTGCTAAGCCACTAACAATATTTTTATATATTTTTTCTTATAAATATATATATATATATATATATATATATATATATATATATATATATATATATATATATATATATCATTAGCAGCATCCTTCTCTCAATCTCATGCCTTGCCCGAGAAGAAACTGAAGGAGGAGAAGAATGAAAGGGGAGAAGAGGAAAGAGAAGAGGAGAGAAAAATATCTTGGGGTAATTTTTGTTCACCATTCTATTTTATAAAAATTATTCTATTCATTGTAAGTAACTATCCTCTTACTTATATTTTTGATGATTTAATTTTTAAGAATTATCTCTCCTAAATCTGTTTAAATTATATTATCTTCTGATTTTATGAACTTTTAATGTATAACTTTTGATATGTCATATGATGCGGTGCATCAAGTCCTGCGGCTGCTGCCATTTATCCTTTAATTACTCTTTTTACTTTATCTGTTTTAGTTAGTTTTATTTATGCATTTCCGTTAGCTAGTGGCTACTCCACTACCTTATTTTCCCTATTTAGTTACAGGTACAAGTCCTGCTTTAGTTTGCTTTACCAGTAGCTATTTTTAGTAGTAAGTTCACTGTTTATCTTCTTCCATAGAAGATGAGAAAGGCGGTTGATGAAATACACTATTTGGCTTTAGCCATTACTATTCCATTGCCTTCATTACTGTTCAGTTCTTGTGAACCTGCTTCTTCCTCAGCATACCACATCATCATAGATTTGATAATTTTGAATAATATGATATAATTTTATTATATTTTTATCAATTAAAAACATGTATATGAGTGTTAAAATCATTGATAGGACTTAAATGTACTGGAATGTGACACGATTCTAATTAAAAAGGATATTTTGATTGAAATCAGATATATGAAATGATAATCCCCATGTGATAATCTCAAGATACACTCAATCACTGATGGGATGGAAAGTCATGATTATGAGTTATAAAAAAGGGTGACTGATCCACATGATTCAAGAGGATTTATAAGGAGTGCACTGATTAAGAGTCATAAGAGACAACTAATATGGAGTTATAAAGACGGGAGCAAAATAAAAGATATCATCATACTACTACGAATATTGCTACCAATTGTTGATTATTGTTACTGCCACTACAAGAAAATTAGCTATTACAAAAATTAAGATTTATGACGGATATTTTTTAGGAAACGACGACCGATGACTAATTTTCGGCGGGTTTTGGTTGAATAATGTTGTCAAAAATTTAAAAAAAAAAAAAACTAGGCTGACCGCTGCTCGTTGCTCTCTCGCATTGCCCACTAGCCTCCTGCCCTGCCCGCTAAGCTGCATGCCCGCCAGCCCATTTTCCCACTACCCACTCGGCTGCCCGCACGCTTCCTGTGTTGCCTACTAGGTTGCCCGCTGCCCTGCCAAGGAGCCCGGCTGGCCGCCCGCACTGCCCAGCCGACCGCACTACCCACATGCGCAAGGATTTGAAGTGAGTATGATTTCAAAGACTAAACTAGTTTGTTGGAAGGACAAAAGTGTTTAAATGTCATACTTTTTTATTTAAAATTTAAGAACTAAAATCTGATGCAGAAGTCGCCGAAACAAAAGCTGCCAGAGAGTCACCGAAAAATCTGTAGAAAATTTTGATGGACATATTCCGCCAAAAATATATTTGAAAGTTGTCAGAAAGCGACCTAAAAAATCTGTCGATAATGGGCGATTTTCATGTAGTGTGCTTACTATTACTAAATATGGATTCTGATACTATTGTATAATTATATAACTAGTAGACTAACAAAAATGATTGAATAACATAACTGAATGAAATTGATTGATTGATTAATAAAATAAGATGCGATGTGTAATAGAATTGATCAATTGACACATGTAACTGGATCATATATCATATATTGATGCATTCACTTTCTTATATGATTTATAGCATATTATTCCTTTTTTATCTTGTATTGATTTCAATTGAAAGATTTTAATTATTTGCTAGTTTTTTTATGCTCATAACATGATTTTACATGATTTCAAGTAAAGATAAGTATATATATATATATATATATATATATATATATATATATATATATATATATATATATATATATATATATATATATATATATATATATATATATATATATATATATATATAGTTTATGAAGGGTATTGTATATATTATTTTGGACCCTAGAGATAAAATGTGAATATTAATTATAGAAAATTGAATGATACTTTCGCTATTATTTATTTTTGTAGTACAATTATTCAGCTTTGGATGTCAAATTGATCTGGTTGTTAAATGAAAGTTAAAAGAAATAAAAGAAGGAAAAGAGATAATAAAGAAAAAATAATAATAATAATTTCACTTATTTTGGAACGTGACATTAATAGTTGTAGAAGAATCAATTCATGCAATTTTTTTATAAAATATCAATTAGAAAACCATAAAAAAGCATTGCTTTGAAAGATGGAGAAAATTTTTAAACACTTTAGATCAAAGAAAATATAACATCATAAACTATTTACAAAAATAATGGAGACACTCAAAAGAGTCCTAAAGATACAAAAGAACATAATATACAGATATACATTCTTACATTGATTAAAATAAGCATATCAAATCACACTAATTAAATTTCTTCCCTCATACTCAAATCCTCATAGACAACTTTGTCAACAGTTTGATAAGTGTGGACAAAGAAAAGTGTAATACAATATACAAGTACCGTTGTGATGAGTTAGGCCAAAATGCTATTGCAAGGTGATGACCATAACCTCATAACTATCCCATTTTGATTCAAAAATCATAGAATTAGTCCAGCTATTAGCCTAATAGACCAATACTCTACAACTCCATCCCATAAATTACTTTCTAAAGTTAGAATCCTATGGTTATATTCCTAGCAATGGGCATAAATGAAACCTAATTAATGACTTGCACTTCCAGTTCACATGCAACACATGCTTGGCCTCCTAGCTAACGTCATGATAAGATATGCATAGGAAAGAAGTTGGATATCCCAAGTTAAGGAAGTAGTTCTCCAATAGGATGAAAGAACAAAAAAGGTTAGAAAGATCTTCTTCTTTAAAAAAAGAATAATGAATAGGAAGACAAATTCTCAATATCTTACAAAATATTTTTTCCTTATTTGGACTTTGGCTTCGATTGGGATACGTTAGATAACTATTTTTTCTTTCAAGAGTTTTTTGTATTGAAAATCAGTTTTACAAAGCATAAAGAAGCTGTCTCAAACGAAGCTTTTGCTTTGAAACAACTTTCTTATTGCTTTATAAAATTGCTATAAAAAATTTAACTTTTTAAAACTAACGTAACAAAAATTGTGGTTGAAATTTGAAAAGTAAAATAACAAGAATGTTGTCATAAATGAAGTCTTAGCATGAAAATAATCTTTAGCGGAGTTATTATATGCAACTTTTTCTAATATAGTAATAAAAATGATCTTAAATTTAAGTAAATAAATATTTCATTTTGAAATATATTAAAAATTTTAATAAAATATTCCAAACTAATTTTCTTTCAATAGAAAAGAACTAAAGCAAAATCTCAACGGTCAAGTATGGCCATGAAATTCTTTTAGGCCAGAAGTATGGCGCAAGGCACCAAATTAAAGTGCAGCTCCCCCTTCTTGTTTATTCTTTGATTTTTTACTCGTGAACAGTAACTAGTTATTGACTAGCTTATACAGATATTCCAATATGAGCTGTAGGAAAATTCAAATACTGCATGGAAAACTATATACGTCAGATTGAAGCCAAACCTTATAACTTTTTCTCCCTTGAGCTTGCTGTCTTCTGTGTATAAATATCAAGCCTATTCTGATCATTTTGCTTAGTTCCCACTGGCTAGAATTGAACATCAAAGGCCATTAATGGAGTCTCCTCCTTCATTTCACTTTAGCTTCTTCCTCTTCTTCTTCTCTTTGGTTTTGACTTTGTGGAGTGGAGAAGCAAACCAAAACTATAGCGATGCATTGGCAAAATCTATTTTGTTCTTTGAGGGTCAGAGATCTGGAAAGCTTCCCGCAGATCAGAAGATCAGTTGGAGATCCAACTCTGCCCTCACTGATGGCTCAGCTGCCAATGTAAGGCTCTCATATATTTGTATATAATTTTATTTTCTAATTGTGAAGTTAGTCTAATCTTTGTTAATGATTGAATTATGCAATGATTAGTATTGGATCTGAGTTTAATCAGTAATTAACTGTTAGTCATTCTACAGGATTAAAGTAAGAGTGTAGGCACCCAATTAATTCATGAGGTGCTTTAATTGATCCTTTACTCATGCGAAAAAAAACTTGATAATATATATATATATATATATATATATATATATATATATATATATATATATATATATATATATATATATATAACTAGAAAAAATTAATTAAAGCTTTGTTTACATGTACACTTACAATATATATTTAATTCTATACCATTTTATATACAAGAAATACATTATATAAGGTGTAGCCTAATGTCTCATTTTAAAAATAGATATAATAAATTAATAATCACTTTTCATTATAATAAATAAATCGTAAATTTTAAACTAAATTCCATTTGATGGTTTTACTTATATTTTTAATAGTAAATAAACAAAAAACTGCATTTAATTAATATGGTTGATTTAATTTAAAAATTAGTAAAATTAATTAATTTTGATTGTAAAATTTAGAAAATCAAATCTATCATAATTAAATTAAGTTAAATTATATTTAATTGAGGTGGTTCAATTTGATTTATGATGAACTAAAATTCAATAATGAACCTAAATATATTTAGCTTAAATAACATGTATTAAGAATAATATAGTGCATATTTGTTAAAATTTACTATTTTAACAAATAAAACGAATCATATCAAAATTAATTTTTTTGTCACTTATTTATTTACATGCCTACATTGATTTAACATTTTAAAAAAGTAATTAAATGTAATTTTTAATTTGACCAATTTCATTAAAAAAAATGGAACTACAATTTAAAATTATAATTATAAATAATACAGTAGATATTTTAATCAAATCCAACCATCCAAATAAAATTGATTTTATTTGAGTTCTTGTTTTATAACTCATGGCATGACCGCACATAAGCCCATCATAAGCATCAGGAGTGTCAA
This sequence comes from Dendrobium huoshanense, assembly GCA_016618105.1. Taxonomy (NCBI): domain Eukaryota; kingdom Viridiplantae; phylum Streptophyta; class Magnoliopsida; order Asparagales; family Orchidaceae; genus Dendrobium; species Dendrobium huoshanense. The sequence continues at coordinate 69,768,222 of CM028344.1, read as the reverse complement.
AATGGGTTTGCTGGTCAAACTCGAGTTAATTCGACCCAAATACATGCAATCAACCGAAACCTAACATGTTTAATAAAAAAGATAGAAAGACCAACCCAAATCCAACCCCTAGCAACCCAAATGATCTAAACCCAATCCATTAACTTATTAGTTATAAAGTTTAGGATATTTGATAAACATAAGAAGATTATATCAACAAAGTAGAAAATTTAAGATAAAATAATTAAACGATTTTTTTTTTTTTTTCAAAAGAGAGTTTGTAAGTCAACTAGAATCCAACCTGATTAATAAACGGGTTAGAAAGTTCAAACATGTTTATTAAACGGGTCAACCCGAGCCAAAATTGTTTGAGTCCGAACATTAATTGACCGCCTAATAAGCATATAATATAATAAATTTAAATTAATATTTTTCATATTTAAAAAACTAATATATTATCACTATTTATCTATATGACTTATATTAAATATAGGTGCCGAAATCAACATTGATGTATCTTAATTAGCATATCATTAATCATACCCATTCGATCAGCCACGTTAATTTCAGCGCATTTTGAGCACAAAAAGTCGGCTACAAATTTCTTACTGGATGAATTTTAATTATTTTAAAATTAATATAATATAAATCTTAATTAATTATTCATATCTACATTAATTCCTGAAAAATTAGCATCAAAACGTAAATCAATATTAAAATTTCATCAGGATAATTATTAAAAAATTTAAATCTGTTTTAAAATAAATATAATATAAATTATTTATGTATTATATTTATTTTAAAATAAATTCAAATTTTTAAAAATTAATCCTGATTATTTATTAGTCAGGACCTCTGATACAAAACTTCTTAAAAAATCAAACTATTTCAAGATCATTCTGACCAAATTTTGATGAAGAACAGAAAATTGAGCATTTCCTAACAGTTTAGATTCATCTCTAAGGTGGACCTCACCGGCGGCTACTACGACGCCGGCGACAATGTCAAGTTCGGCTTCCCCATGGCCTTCACCACCACGATGTTATCCTGGAGCATCATAGAGTACGGCAAGCGCTTGGGCTCTCAGACCGCCGCCGCTCGCACAGCCGTCCGATGGGGCACCGACTATCTCCTCAAAGCTGCCGGCGGACTACCGAACCGCTTATACGTCGGGGTCGGCGATCCCAACGCTGACCACAATTGCTGGGAGAGACCGGAGGATATGGACACCCCCCGCACAGTCTACTGGGTCTCGCCAACGGCTCCCGGATCGGACGTCGCCGGCGAGACGGCGGCGGCGTTGGCTGCCGCGGCGATCGTTTTCCGCTCGGTGGATGGAAATTATTCGAACAGGTTGTTGTCAGCGGCTAAGAAGGTGATGACATTTGCTCAGACGTATCAGGGAAAGTATAGTGATTCGGTGGGAGCTGTTTGCCCCTTTTACTGCTCCTACTCCGGCTTTAAGGTAGAAAATTAGTTAAAGAAGTTTATTATTATTTTTTTTATTTTATTTTAGCTGATCAAAAGAGGAATTTCATGAAACAATAATAATAATAATTTCAATTTTTTCACAAATTAACTTTATTTATTTATTGTAGTAAATATTTTCAGCGTGCATGCAGACTTTCATCAAAGTCAACATGAGTCGAGTCTAACTCGAATCATATTTTGTTTGAGCTGAAGCTTGATTAATTAATCGAGTTCAGACTCGAGCTTCATTTTATGAGTTGGAGCAAGAAAATGATTATTATTCAAACAATCATTATAATAAAATTGTCAAAAAATAAGAAATTAGATGAAAATTAATAAAGGATCACTTAATATATAAAAAGTAAGATATAATTTTAAAACATTTTTAACAACATTTTCCTCAAAATCATGAATGCTAATATATTTTAAACAAGTCGGCTCGCATGCTAACAAGTAGAGTTAAGGCTGACTCAAACTTGACTCGTTAGCTCATCGAGCCAAACCATTTATTGAGTTGAGCTCGAGCCGGCTTGAATCACATGCACCACTAAGTATTTTTGTATAAAAAAAAATGCCAAAAGTATTAATATTATTTTTTGTAAAATTATTCCATGCAGGATGAGCTGCTTTGGGGAGCATCATGGCTGCTAAGAGCCACTAATGACATCTCCTACCTTAACTACATAAACTCCCTCGGTGCCAACGATCAGGCTGACATATTTAGCTGGGATAACAAGTTTGCAGGCGCCAGAGTTCTCCTAGCAAGAGTAACTAATCTAATTAAACAAGATAATTTTCAAATGAACTTCTAATAACCAATTAAATCAAGCAAACACACTAAAAACACAGATTAAAATCGTAATTAACTCTAATCTAATCTCTTTGCAGAAAGCTTTGGTTGACAAAGACAAGACTTACGATGCATTCCGAGTTCAAGCAGAAGACTTCTTTTGCAGAATTTTACCCAACTCCCCTTCTTCATCAACACAGTACACCCCAGGTTTACCATTTCGTAAAACGGAGATTAAGCTTCACTAATCACATTATTATCGTGCATTAATTCTCCCTAACTGTTTATCTTCGTTGTTTAATTATTAATTAGGAGGTCTCATGTACAAGCTGAGCTCCAGCAACCTCCAGTACGTGACTTCCATATCCTTCTTGCTATCTACCTATGCCAAGTTCATGGCTTCATCATCCCACAACTTCAACTGTGGAAACCTTCTTGTTACTTCAAACACTCTGAGAAACTTAGCCAAAAAGCAGGTTAATTAATCAACTAATCAACGCTTAATCATCCTATCTACAAAGCAACTAATCATTCTTGTTCATATATAAACAGGTGGATTACATACTGGGACAAAATCCTTTAAAAATATCATATATGGTGGGATACAGTGCAAATTTTCCGAAGAGAATACACCATAGAGGATCATCACTGCCTTCAAAAGCCAGTCATCCTAGCCATATTGGCTGCCAAGAAGGATTTCAGTACCTTAACAGTAATAATCCAAATCCAAACATATTGACTGGAGCTGTGGTGGGTGGTCCTGATCAGAATGATGGGTACTCAGATGACCGGAATAACTATGCCGGGTCGGAGCCGGCCACATACATAAATGCTCCTATTGTAGGATGCCTCGCTTATCTTGCTGGAAGTTATGGCAGTGGATGAATAGAAAAATTATATAGGTAGAAAGCAGGGTTAATTAGCAATAAGTATTGTGGTTATTTGATGAAGATTAGATACTGTATCTTATAAGCTTTACTTTGCAGGAAGGTGATGTAGTTGAATATATAGCTTAAGATTATAATTTTAGAATAAATGTTGGATTGGAAATAACTGATTGAAAAATGTGGAGATGAAAGTAATGTTCTTCTGATCAAAATCTGATATAAATTAATCATCGAGTAGTTTTAGTTGAAAGGGTGTCTGAATCTGTTGAAACACAAATTTGTGATGTTTAAAAGCCTTTCAGAATTTATAGGCATATAGGAGAGATTATTACATTGGACATCGAACGTGTTCGGAGACCAATTCAGACACATCATATCATCAAATGCATTATGTATTGGGTGATATGGCGCATCCGGATTAGCCTCCTTCGACATCTGCACGTAGTTATTTTTCGGTACAAAGAGTCTCGTTTTCACTATGCTATGAGTTTGAATAAATAAAAAAAGGGGTGCCACTTAGATTGGAGATCATAACTCCATTTGTATAATAAAAGTAAAATAAAATTTTGGTCCTGAACGTTATAAAATTCATACAAATTATGAAATTAAAGAGATATTTCAAAAAGCCTCAATAATAATCTTTAATTTAATCTTGATTTTAATTCATCTAAAATTACGTAGTATATCATTAAGTACATTGATTTATATTTTGTTATGCACTTTTGGGGTGGCGCCAAAGTATTTGAAGAATCTCATTAAAAATTCTCAAGAGAATTGGCCAGATAATGATCTGCCCTTGTTACAAGTCACCTACAGGGCATTTATTGGCATCTTTGCTGAACAAAACAGGGAATTGGTTAGCTGGGTGGAAAAAAATAATTTTTTTCTCTTTGAGAGCTTGAATTCTAATTGATCAGATTTTCACCCCACCAGGTTTAGCTGAGTTGATGAGCGATTGTGATTGGGAAACCCCCAATTCATGTTCAATTCCTCTCTCATACGATGCGACTCCTTAACTGGGGAGAAAATAACTATGTGGCCCTACACCTGTGCGTTTGGTTGCTGGTAGGTCCACTGAGGGATTAGTTACATCGTCATGCGCCTCTTTTTGAGATGACAGCGGGTAGATACCTCATTTCAAAAAAAAAAAAAATTCAGATTTTCTATAAAAGGCTCTCTCTCAGACTGACTCTGCTTTCTCTGATCCTAAGAGTGTGATTTCTAAGCCAAATAATCTTTAGTAAAATTTATTTTTTTAGGACAAGAACATGATATAAAAAACATTTTATTCATTAAGAGGTCTATCATATATATTCCATAAGCTTATGATGCAGCCCTTTATCAAGTCTTCCCCATAACTTTTTAAGAGGCAAGCAAGCGCGCTTTATTCTATACTCTTTTTATTAGAACTATTCATATTTTGTCAACCAAGTCAGGCTTTTCGTTGAATGATTCATCGCAAGATAGAGGATCATCAATGACAGCTCTCATCCTTATGAAATTCATCAAAATGAGAGAGGGATTCTTAAAAAGCACTTTTAAAGATTATTTTTTTATACATGTCAAGCTTTGGGAGTTTATCTATAGTTACTATAATAAGTTTTTATCTTGAAGGACTTCATCTTGGACCTTTCTACTTGTCATCAAAGCGATGAATTGTTTTCTTTTATGTTGTTTTTGATAGCTTTCTTGAACTAGTACCGTAACAGGGACAAGAGAAAGAAGCATAAAAGAAAGACAGAATTTTCTATATCATTAACCATGTACAGGTACAATTAAATAGCCAAAATGTAAAGGCAGTGGCCAGTAACAAGATGCCACGTGTAAAGGTAAAATGGTATACATGCTTTATTCTCTAACATGCCCCCTCAAATTGATGTATCCGGAGGGTTGATCAATTTGTTGGAGAGAAGTTTGAATCGGGAATGGTGTAGGGGTTTGGTGAACAGATCGGCAATTTGATCTTTCGTAGAGATGTGATGAACCTGTATGGAGTTTTCTTTGATACAGTTGCGGATGTAGTGACAGTCGACGTCGATATGCTTGGTAAGAGCGTGGAAGACTGGGTTGTTCGCCAAGGCAATGGCGGAAGTGTTGTCGCAGTATAGTGGTGTAGCGGAGGGTTGCGGATAGTCTAACTCTTGTAGGAGGCGGCGTATCCATGTGACTTCTGCAGCTGTGGAAGCGAGGGCTCTGTATTCTGCTTCGGTGGAGGAGCGGGCTACGGCGTTTTGTTTCTTGACTCTCCATGAGATGAGTGAGGAGCCAAGAAAATTACAGTATCCTGTGATTGATTTTCTGTCGGTTGTATCGCCAGCCCAGTCGGCGTCGACATATGATCGGAGGGTTAGATTACCGCATGAGACTGGTAGGCCTACGTGAAGAGTGTCGTGTATATACCGCAATAGTCTTTTGAGGGATTCGAAGTGCAGGTTGGTCGGGTTTTGCATGTGCTGACAGATCTTGTTGACGACGAAGGTTATATCCGGTCTCGTTAGTGTTAAGTATTGCAAGGATCCGGCCAATTGACGGTATAGGGATGGGTTTGCAAAAGCAAGAGAGGATTGATTAGTTGATTTGTTTTTGATCTGAGAAGGAGTTGAAACAGGTTTACAGTTTAACATACCTGCGCGGGAGAGAATAATTTGTGCAAAGGAGCCTTGACTGAGGTGGAGACCGGAGGTTGTGTGAGCAACTTGGATGCCGAGAAATTGTGACAGTTGGCCGAGATCTTTCATGGTAAATTGGCTTTTGAGTTTGTCCATAAGTTGTTTGATTGCTTTTGGACAATTCTCGGTGAGAAGGAAGTCGTCCACGTAAACATGAAAGTACATTCGAGTGTCGTTGTGGTTGTAGAGGAGAAGAGAGCTATCTGATGTGCTGAAGTGAAAGCCAAGTGTATAAAGATATCTAGAAAGGGTAGAGAACCACTCACGAGGCGACTGTTTGAGTCTGTATAGGGCTTTCTTCAGTTGACAGACATGGTTTGGTTGGAGATTGTCGACGAAGCCCAGAGGTTGGGTCATGTAAACGGTGTGATGCAGCTGTCCGTGGAGAAAGGCGTTCGAGACGTCTAGTTGGTGAATTGGCCAGGCATGATGTAGAGCGAGAAGCAGAAGAATGCGGATGGTCGATATTTTTGCGACGGGGCTAAAGGTTTCTTGGTAGTCAATTCCGTATTCTTGATCGAAACCTTTGGCGACCAGACGAGCTTGTATCGTGCTATAGAGCCATCGGCGCGGTATTTGGTTCGGAAGGTCCATTTGCATCCGAGTACATTTTGTTGAGGATCGGGCGGTACGAGATCCCAGGTACCTTGGGATTGCAATGCATGAAATTCTTGGGACATGGCGGTGCGCCAGTGTTCGTAACGAGCTGCTTCCGTGTACGACGTGGGGTCGTGGTTGGTGTTGGTGTGAAGGATATTAAAGATTTGTTTTGATTTGATTATACCGGACTTGGATCAGGTCATCATAGGGTGGCCAGTAGGAGCCAACGGAGTTGTGGTTGGTAGAACGGGCTGGCTGGCAAAGTTGGAAGTGGATTGCTATGTGGGGGAATTGGACCATGCGGGTATATCTGGAGGAGGGGTCTGTGTAGTGGAGTTGATCGGTGCATTGATGATGAGAAGCGATGGGATGGAGGTGAGCTGTGATTGAGAGGATTCTTGCTGAATTAGTTGAGAATACGGAAAGATGTTTTTGTTGAAAATAACGTGCCGAGAGACGTATGTTTTGCCCGTTTGAGGATCAAGACATTTGTATCCTTTCTGTGTCGAGGCGTAGACGGTGAGGATACAGGGAGTGGAGAGCGGGGAAAGTTTGGTGGTATGATATGGTCGGAGCCAGGGGTAGCACAGGCAGCCGAAAATCTTAAGATGATTATATTTGGCGGGTTGGTGATATAGGATGTGGTAGGGGCTGCGGTGTTGGAGCGATCTGGTAGGTAGGCGGTTTATTAGGTAGGCTGCAGTGATAAGAGCTTTTGTCCATAGGGATTGAGGTAGTTTAGCTTCGATGAGAAGGCTCCGAGTAGTTTCGAGGATATGGCGATGTTTGCGTTCCGTGCGGTTCCATTCTGAGAGGGAGTGTAGGGGCACGTATACTGGTGAAGTATGCCGAGTTGTTTGAAAAGGTAGTTAAATTGAGAATTGATCAATTCTCCGCCGCCGTCCGAATGAAAAATTTTGATTTTTGTGTCAAATTGTCTGTTGATCATTTTGTTAAATTCGTAGAATTTTGAGAACGTTTCAGATTTGTTAGTCATTGGATAGATCCAACAAAACTTAGAAAAATCGTCAATGAAAAGCACGTAGAATTTAAATCCATGAACAGAGGTAGTAGGTGCCGGACCCCAAACGTCTGAATGAATTAAAGAAAAAGGTGTCGTAGTACTACTAGTAGAAATGGGAGAAGCTAACCGGTGGCTTTTAGCCACTCTACAAGTATTACAATGCAGAGAATGCGTCTTATTAAAAAGAGAGGGAATATGCCATTGTAGATGTTGAACGGTGGGAGCCGCCGGGTGTCCGAGCCGCTTATGCCAGAGTTGAGGGATTTCTTGAGCCGAAAATAGCGCAATGTTGTTAAGCGGAGTGGTTGATTGGAGGGGATATAATCCGTCAAGGCATGGACCCTTGAATAGAAGACGTCCCGTCTTCAAATGCTGGATTGAAAAGTCATTATCTGAGAATTTGACAGTGCAATCGTTATCTTGAGTTAGCCGATGAATAGATATAAGGTTGAAAGAGAGATTTGGAACATGGAGCAAGTGGTGAAGATGCAGATTACCTGAGGGAGTGGGTAGAATACCTTTGCCCGAATTTTGAATCGGAAGTTGTTGTCTGTTACCTATTGTGATTTGTTGGGAGCCGTTATAGGGACAGCTGGATTGAAGCTATGATGGGTCGGACGTGAGGTGGCTGGTGGCGCCACTGTCAAGAAACCAATTGGTTGATGCCGCAGATTCCGATGGTGAAAATAGAGCAGTGGTGGGAAGTTCTTTGGTGTAGTTGGGGTCATGACGGTGCCAGCATTTTAAAGCCGAGTGGCCGGTTTTGAAGCAAATCTGGCACTTTTTAGGAGAGGCTGCGTTCTTGTCGGAACGAGGGCGGTTGTTGCGGTACGTGTTGGATGATCGGCCACGATTGTTGTTGTTCTTGCGACCACGGCCACGGCCGCGATAAGCAGCGAGAGTAGTAGATGGTTCGGAGATATGCAGGTTTTGTAGGTCCTTGATGGTTTCTTGGGCAATGTTTTGTTCTTCGCTGCATAACAGGGTGTAGAGGTCGTCGAGGCTAATGGGTTGTAGGTTTGTGCGTATAGCGGTTTTGAAGGCTTGGTATTGAGAGGGTAAGCCATTAAGAGTGTAAAGAATTACGTCTTCTGGGTCGAGCGGGCTGCCGGTGGCGGCAATGGCGTCAACTTTCGATTTGATAGCAAGAAGGTACTGAGACATTGTTTGATTTTTCATGGACAGGTGGTGTAATTCATTTCGTAGTTGTATTGTGTGAGAGCGGGTGGAAGACTGAAGGAGACGCGAGATGGTTTTCCAAATGTCAGAGCAGTGTTCTAAAGAAAGAACATAGTGAAGAATGCTAGAGGAAATTACCGAGTAAAGGGCTGCAGCCAAGTTTTGATCAAGAAGTGTCCAGGTTTGGTGGGAAATCGAGTTCGAGGAGGTGTGATCGGCTGGGTGACAGGGAAGAGTGCCGTCCAAGAACCCTTCGAACCCATTGGCTTTGAATATTTTGAAAACTTGTAAGCTCCATATGGGGTAGTTTTTAGTGGTAAGAGTAATGGAGATGATTCCTTTGATGTTACTCAAAAGGAATTTGAGCTGAGGTGGGATGGGTTGGGAGTTAAGAAGGTTACCGATGATGTTGGCGGTGTTCGTGGCAGCGTCAGACGAGGCCGCTGATGAGGCCATGAGTTGTCTTCACGAAGTCGTAACGAATGTAGAAGAAGAAGAAGAAGGAGGGGGACGATGGGTAGGAGGGTTCAGGCTCTAGCCTGCTCTGATACCATGAAAGCTTTCTTGAACTGGTACCGTAACAGGGACAAGAGAAAGAAGCGTAAAAGAAAGACAGAATTTTCTATATCATTAACCATGTACAGGTACAATTAAATAGCCAAAATGTAAAGGCAGTGGCCAGTAACAAGATGCCACGTGTAAAGGTAAAATGGTATACAGGCTTTATTCTCTAACAGTTCTTATTCATCGAATAAAAATATAAACAACTATTGATAAGGCCATTGGCTTTCATTGGAAGCAATTTGAGAAATACTATTGCAAATGTAAAAATTCACAATAAAAATTTTATCAGCATTACAACTTATTTGCCTTCATACATTGAAAGATTCTATTACTGAAGTAACCCAAAGAAGTTGAGCTCCGTATCTCCTTAGAGTTTCTAAAATTAATTTATATATTAATTTCTATTGGGCATCAAATTTATTTTTCAAGTAAGTTTCTATTTATATAATCATATATATATATATATATATATATATATATATATATATATATATATATATATAACTTTACATCTAATAAAAACCCTTGAATGACACGTCCTTAAGGTAGTTTCGATAGGAGTTATTGGTTGATATAGTCCATACTAATAAGACCCTAAAAGAGCGAAAAATTATTAGTATGTTTGATGCATACTCGAAAATTTTGAGTTAGTGATTGGCGGACCAAACAGTTTGAAAATCTTGCATGTTTATAATCAAATCGAGCAGCTCATCAATAAGATAAATCCAAAAAGTACAAGATTATTTAGTTTGAGATCTTTAAGGCACATAAATTTTGATTAAGCAGCGTATAATCAAAGGATTCAATATGGGTCATTAGATGAAATGCTATAAAACTTTGGCTAAATTTATCAAATTAACACTTTCAAAATGCTATTGATAAGTCACCAAAAATTATCTTGATCGTGTATGAATCTCAAGGCATATTCAAGTTGGAAAATTTCAAAATTAAATTGGTATCATCTGAACTCCAATTTTGACAAACTTATAGATAATCTAATGTTTCAAAGAGATGAACCCAACGACACCAAAATCGACTCAATCTGAGCCCAAATGGGTCTAAATCAGGGGCCCGAAGTTTATTTAAAAGGTTCAAAGCCTAAATTGGATAACTAAATGATATCCAAATGTGGCATGCTTATAGTTGAATCGAGCGGCTCAATGAAACAAATCCAACGAGCCCAATATCACTGAATTTTGACATCATTAAGGTACATAAACACTTGAAAAATGCTCTATGATCGGAAGGATCAATATTGGTCATCCGATGGAGCACTCTAAGTATGGCCTAGATCTTCTTCATATTTATGGGGCATGTCACTCTCAAAAACAATCCTTCGAAGCCTGCATTCATGTTCCATTCCAAATTGTGTGGAACCTGCCCTGGGCGTATATAAATAGATATTCACTCTCCACATGAAGGGGGAACTTTAGCTACAGACTAGACAGAGCTCTGAGGCTTCAAGAGCTCTAACACCATTGCCAACAAAACTCCATTGACGGACAAACGCCTGGTCACCGACCATCACCGGACTTCCACCGGACCACCGTCGTATCAACAATCGGTCGTTGCCAGAATTCTACCCTACCTCCGATAGTCACCAACCTTTACCATCGTCAAACCACCAGCCGGCGGCCGACTCCTACTGAACTACCACCCATTCGTTAATAGCCGCCAGACATCAGGTCGACCGTCGTTGGACCATCGCCTGGCCACCGACCGCTGCCGGACTTCCACACGACTGTCGAGAGAGCGCATAACTTCCACCTGGCGACCGACTGCCACCTGGCCACTGACTGCCACCTGGCCACCAACTGCCACCTAGTCACCGACTGCCATCATACTTTCACCTGATAATTGTCAAACCATCGACTAGCCGCCGATTGTCGCTAGACTTCCACCCAACCTTCGACAGCTGCCAGACTTCCACCGGGCCTCCGATCGCCGTTAGACTTATGTCAAACCATCATCGGACCATTGCTCGGCCGCTGGCTGCTATCGAACTACCAATTGACCGTCGACAATTGTCGGACTTCAGCACAACCATCACCGAACCACCGATGAACTACCTTGTATCCACCAGCTGACACTGGACTTCCACCCTACTGACAACCGCAGCCATACTTTTGCTCGCCCATCGTTGGACCGTCGCTCGGTCACTGATCTCTACCACTTGCCGACTATGATCCCTCTAGCATTCGTCACCCGCCGACTATAATGCCTCCTCTGATCGCCCCTACTATGATCCATTCGACCACCATCGTCCAACTACGATCCTACTAGCCGAATGAACATGCCCACACTCACTTGAGAACAACTTTCATATCATTAGATTCTTCCAACTGCCACCTTTTAATGTGTTTTATCTAATGATATTTACTACAGTCAAGACCTTCCCCACATGAAAGGGCTTCATTTTTAGTCAACAATAAATACTCTTGGAATAATTCAACTGGGCCAAGCCTTGTAGTTTTTATCTTTATACATCTACTGCCACGAATGTTCGTGTATGCAAAAAATTATAAATCAACTTTCGTTCTCTACATAAACGACCTAAGATGGAGATTGCACACAATATTCAAAATCAACGATGATCAACATCCAACCATTCCCATCACCCAATCTTGATCATTCTTCATCAAAACTTTGCAAAGCTCTCTCCGTTCTCATGAATTTTCTTGTTCATTCAATTTTATTTTGGTCATCATTACTATGAAATAGTATTCAAGTAAATACTTTGACAAGAATTAATGGTTTATAGTTCTCGTGACTCTTAATTTTGTCATGATTAAAGACGTGATTAAAAAAAATAAGTGTGGTCGCCGTCTGTGGGAATCGAACCCACGACCACATGGTTAAAAGCCATGCGCTCTACCGGCTGAGCTAAGACGGCACCAGTCCAACACATCTAAAACAATTTATTTAGACAATATTCTCCATAGAAATTGAAATTTCTTAAGCACGCGTACAACGCATCTCTATTTGTTATTCTGTTATAAACACATAAAATTATACCATCAGAAAAAAAAAATCGCAATGTACAACAGAAATTGATTGATCTAAAAAAGGAACTTCTGAAAAGGGAAAATCACAATTTACATTGGCAAAAAAAAAACAAAAAGCTAAAACTACAAAACTCTCCAGACATCAACATTCACCCATTCTGCTCTTTACAGCATCTTCCCTATCTTCCACAAAGCACTTCAAAGCCTCAAATAAAATCTCTATAATCCACACGTAAAATTTGCCCAGCATCATCTGGCAATCCTATGAACACCATTTCTTGAACCGAGTCCTGATGGCTGCACTCCTCTTATCCTGGTTAACAGCTGCGAAATCTCCTCAAAAGCTATATCAAGCCTCTCCTTGGACTTCGTAGCTTCAGAGACGAGCGTCGAGAGCATGGACTGCAAGGCCTGAAACCTTTCATTTTGCTCCACAAGAGCTTCGTCGGTTAGAATGTTTGGATGGAAGTGAGTTCATTCTCCGCCATCGAAGAGGGAGATGGCGGTCCGGAATCTGAAAACAGTTGATGGTCGAGAGGACTCGCAGGGCATGCCTGCAAAGAATTCCTGAGAATTCAAACATGTGGCAGCTGCAGGAAACGAATTCCTCCCTCGAGTCCCAATCGACCTTCCGCCCTCCGTCCATCTTCGTATGGTGCCTAACAAGGAAGCAGCTCTCTTCGACCTGAAACGACGCGTAATGGGCGGCCATGACAAACTCATCTTGGAGCTTGCAGAAGGCATAGGGAGTCAGGATAGCAGCAGCGTGAGCTTCCATGGGAGCTCCAGTTTTCAGGCAAATGTTCTGCAGGTTTTGTTGCATAGTTTGCTGTTCTGCGGCTTGATCTCTAAAGTCTACAGCAACGGCAGCCTATGAAAAGAGATCAGTAAATGCAATTGTATTGATATTACTTATGTCCAAGACAACATGTAGGATGGGTTGAGCCTAACATAGATTTTTTTTTTTCTTTCTTGAAATAAAGAATCTCTAAATTTAGTTTTAAATTTTCAAAGTAATTTGTCAGGCTTTTGGTCTGAAGCAATGTTTAAAATTGCGTATTCGGGTATTGAGGCGTTTTTCATTCGTGAGGCGAGGCGTAAGCCTCAAGGTGTTTTGAGGCGTAAGCCTCAAAATCAAAAGATTGCGTAAATAAAAAATGATAATTTTTTTATATACAAATGAGTGAATAATATAAAATATAAAAAAACATAAGATATGAAGTGAAATCAAAATATCTCAATAATAAGACAACATGAAATATAGTTCAACTCAAAATTCTATCTTTCCCAAATCCCATTATTTTTTTTATTAACATATAATTCCAATTTCAAAAAATAAATAGCAATGACATATCACATAAGAACTCATAAGTCATCAGCACTGTAATCACTAAGGGGTTCTTCATTTGAATCATCATTATGGTGAATTGCTCTCTCCCCTTCCTCCTTTTCTATAGAGTCCAATGTTGGACATTTACTTCAAGATTTATGTAAGTTTTAATATATATAGCGTGAGGCGTAAGCCTCATGCCAGTGAGGCGAGGCGGGCTTCAAGGCAGGCCTCAACCAAGTTGAGGCACAAGCCTCATAAAAAGAACTCGAGGCGTAAGCATCGAGGCGTTTTTTACTGGAATTGCGCAAAGGCGGGCCTCAAGGCGAGCCTCATATTGCGCAATTTTAAACCATGGTCTGAAGAACTAAACTAAATCAAGAGGAGAAAAATGAAATTCGGTATTAAATCATAAATTTGGAATTCTATTTTATTCAGGGATTTTAGGAAAATCTAAATGTTAGTAAATAATTTTAATTTAATAATTTTTTTAAGAATTAAAGTTTTGAAAAGTATTACAAAAACTAATTGAAAATCAGCATCTTTTATATGATGGAAGAATAGTTTGAATATTTTTTAATGTGTGTAGAAAGCATTTAAATTCCATCCAACTATCTATTCTCATCTTGATATTCTGAGCTCCTAGACGAGTCATGACATTGTGGGCTAGGCCATTAAAAATTGCATCAAAGCTTGATCAGCTCAAGTAATATGTAGTTTGGAGTTGAAATAAGCAAAAGTTCATGAGCCTGAGACATCCAAAATCCCATGATGGCAAAATGAAGAGGACGAAGAATGAAGGCCAAGGCTAAAGCTCTAAAAATAAGTGACTGTCGAAATGCTCCTAGGAGAAAAAGGGAGCAAATATAAATAAAATCTCTCATCAAAAGAGGATAGGTTATTGGGCTATATAAGTAAGGGTTAGATCAAAATATATGAGGAATCTTTTGACGTAGTGAGTAGAGTTTCATTGGGAACTCAATAGTTAAGTGTGCCCGTGATGGAGCATTCTAGCAATCGATGACCAATTGAGAAGTTACACCAAGAATGGTAAAATAGTAAGGTTTAACATGATATGAGATAAGCTGAACAAAAGCAGATAATATCTCACATGATGCGGACAAGGTAAACTATATATATTCAAAGTATTCAGCTAAGAGTAGTCATGATGGAGCATCCCTAAGATGAAGAACCTGAGGAAGTTACACCAATAAAGATAAATTTGTAAAGTTCAGCTTGGTATAGGATGGGCTGAGCCAAAACAAACAATACCCTGCATATTGTGAACAGAGTAAAACACATATAACAATATATTTTTGGGTTAAATAATCATTTCCAATCAAACTATTCATAGTACAATATTTTGTTTTAACTTAAAGTGCAATCTAAAGTGCAATTATTTTTGGATGAAATAATTATCTCCAATCAATCAGTTCAGTATCTATTCATATTACAATATTGGGCCTTGTTTTAATCTAAAGTGCATTTTATTTTGGATGAAATATTTATAAGAATATCTCCTAATATAAATCAATTAAATATAATCAGCAAAATTATAAATATAAATATCATTTAAAAATAATATATTTATATATTTATAATTAAATATATTTTCAAATAATATTTAATATAATATATTAATTTATTATATTAATATTTTATAATATAAGTATTATAATATATATTATAGAATAATCTAAATTTATCTAAGAAAAAAATTGAAGCCAATCAAATAAGTCAATTCATGGAAGTTTTTTAGTCCCACACAATGTTTTGTAAGGTATAACTCCTCACACTTGCATGGGCCTAAAAAATGTATATAAATACTTTTTAGAACACGGGTTGAACCGCCGGAATATCCGGTTCTATTGAAGCCTAGAGAAAATGCAAAACAATAGTGAGGCATGTATTTTATTTTATCAAAAATATGCATAAGCAAAAAGATCTTAAAAAGAAGCACAAGAGAACAATCTCCTAAGTAGAAGAGAGTTGAACACAACATTTAACCAGCAACAGTAAAAGTGCAATAACCTTACTTATATTGTCAGTGAAAAACAGCTAAACTATATCAAATATTGTGACAAATAACCTTTCAACAAGAAAAGTAGGAAAACTAATTAAGCTTCTTTATCACTTAAACAGGGAAATATAACATCAAATGGGTAGAAAACATACTTGCTCAACGAAATGAGCTAGTCGGGTCTGTGCATTGAGGAACCGCTGAATGAAAGCATTTATTGCTTTTGATAGGCCTGAGGTAGTCATTCCTGCAAAGAAATGGCTTCTTAAAAATGGCAAAGCCCAAAGTGTTCTAGATGTAAACAAGTTGGTGATATGTCTGTTTGAATGAAGCCCAAATCTGTCGATCATCACCCTCCATCCATGCTCGAATTCTTCTGTGGTTCCCAAACTATAAAGCCTATAGAACTCAGCCTTCCAATCATTGTATCTTTCTCCAAGCACAGCATTGAACCAAGATGGAAACTTCGCAACAATAAACCATATGCAAAGGGCATGTTTGGTTGTTGGCATCTCAATAGCTATTGCTTCTTTAAGACACAGGTTTTGGTCCGTCAAAATTGTTTGTGGGGCCTTTCCATTCATAAATTTTAAAAATACCTGCCGCAAACAAACCGGTAAGAATACCAATAGTTCAAAAAAACACAGAAAACATGTAAACTCTTCAGACAACATTACCTTTAAAGCCCATGAGAAGGCACCAATATTATCCTCCCTCAAAAGTACACAGCCAAAGAAGCAAGGCATTCCATAATTGTTCATGCCAACCCAAATTCCAAGTGGCATATCAAAAGCATTAAGGCGGTGGGTGGTATCAAATACAACCGCATCTCCAAATATCTCATAAGACTGGACCGCAGAAGCATATGACCAAGCAATATTTTCCAGCCGACCATTCATAGAAGTTGTAAATTCATATCTGAAGTTGGGATCTTTCTCCTTGAGGTTCCTGCACAGTCTCAGGAGATCGATATTTTCATCATCCTGCTCCACCCTCCTAAACGACTGGATAAGATTCCGCACATCTTTCTCAGTGAAAGGAAGATAACCAGGTTCAACACACTTTTCAAGCTCCATAAGTCTCATCATCTGCTGCACAGAAATGCCAGTTTTTGTGAACATTAGTATGCGGTTTTTATCAGCATCTGATATAGAACGGTAGGCAGGCAGGAACCGAACTTGGTTTGGCTCCAAGAGTTCATGGTTATGGTGGATTGCAAACCCGGTAACACGCCACTCAGAGAGCCCCATTTCAGTGCATCTGCTAATGCGCATATATGCTTGACAACCACAACGAGATGATTTTCGGTTTCTTTGTGGTTTTGTTTCACTTGATACCTTAGTAGGGGTATTTCCAGCACGATGGCAGACAAAATATCGCCTTGTAATTCCTTTACCAACCCCATCTTTCCCTTCTGTTCGATGCCGACGGATAGAAAAGCCACACCCCTTGGCAAACTGACTGTAAAAGTCATAAGCAGCATCATGGGTCGCAAATCTCTGGCCGATGTAAGGAATTGCATCATTTACAGTTTCTAAAGAAAGCCTTGTATGCTTAGGGGATTCTTCACTGCTGCTACTGTCATCCAGGGAAATGATCTTTGCTCAGACTGCTCATCATAGACATCTAAGATTGTATCGGATTCTTCAGTCATACTTCACATAGAACATAAAAACCTGCATGTCAATTTAAAAATATATAGAACATAAAATCACAGCCCTCCATAAACAAAACTATTATTCTTTCATAATGAATTGAAACAAATAGATGGTAAAGAAGCATACTTAAAAGAATGAAAGTTTTCAAATTACCACGTACATGCATAATATGCATACATATGTATAAATTAATGAACATAAAGCTAAGACAAATTAGGGATTGTTTCCGAAATGAGCCTCAAGGATTTATGTACCACAGGCCATAAAAAAATCTTGTTTTACCAATAATTTCCTATCAATTAATCATCCTTCAAATTCATGAAGCCAAATAATATTGTGCTAATTGTCCTCACTATCATCATTATGCATAACTATATACATGCATAAAACTCCATTGTTTTTCTTCTCACTTTCCCTCTGTGCTATGTTGAGAACATCAGAAATCATTAGAAAACAAATATGTTCATCTTAATGCATTAGATTCAACCTATCTTCGAGACAGTAGACCTTGATACTCATCTAAACCATATACTTCTGTTTCTTTCTTTCACAAATTTACTTTTTTACCAACATAGCTCATGTCGTCACATAATATAAATTATAAACTATGCATTTTAATTACTTTATTTCACCATTAAATGAAGAAATTGTACATGATATCAATCCCAGCCATATATAAAAATTTGGTTTGAATCCTCATGCACAGTTTTCATGCTAGTACAAAAGCATGTTTCATTTAACTAACATTAGCAAAAAGGTATGAGCTGGCTTTGGTTAGTTTACACACTTTACAGCAACTCAACACAAACATATAACACAGTCAGTCCCCTCAACTTCGATTGAGAAACAAGATATTGGCTCACAGTTCAGCGAAAGACTTGCGTAGGTGTTGTGAAATAAAGAATTTTGCTAGTTAACACGTGTAGATACAAATAGAACTTAATGGAAAAGGTGGTTTCCTAAAACTAACTCCAAATAACTAGGATAAGGCTAATGATGATTACAAATAGCTTTTATCAATATAATCGATTTTTAAATCCAACTCATAATATACTCTAGTTGACATCTTGACCAGCTGGAGAGAATTAGGACTAAAGTTGTGATGCAATGGTCAACAAATCTTTTTGGTTAAAGATTAAACAACGCCAATGGATCACTTCATCATTACATGGAGATATCAAATTAACCAAAAATGCATAGCTCATAACCACATACATTGAATTTTTTTGCATTATTATGCTTCCTTTTTAAGCAGGGTTGTTAGGTACAAATCTCATAATTAGAATTTATGTAGGAATGCGAACTTCCCAAAGACCTTTTCCTGTGATGCGTATCTACTAAGCACCTAGCTAACATAAGAGGAATGACAATGAGAAGCTAGACCAAATACAATATCTTCTCTCTATGATAAAAAATATCTCATAACTAGTATAATTATAACTGAGAAAACATTTTCAAAGTACTTGTGATTCTTAAAGTCATAAAAACAGATAAACCATTCAAAAATTAGTGAAGATTATTAATTTTGCTGAGAGAGAGCGGCTCCACCTTAAAGGCAGCCAACATAACTTCAAACACATTAGCTTCAGGACAGCAAACACTCAATACTAGTTTCCAATGAAGAAAGATACTCATATCTAATAGTCCTCAAATCTTCTGGCAATAGAGTTGAACACCTAAAGGCGCAACGACATTATTTCATCTAAAATCACTGGTTCATCCTACAGAAAGACTGCATTTTCTTCATTTTCACGATTCAATGCCAAATCTTTTAAATTACCAGTCAACATTTCACTACATAGAAAAAAAAAAGGCTTAGGTAAAAGGACGTCCATCAATCCATCTATGGGAGAATAATTTCATTTCTCCACGGGATTACTTTAAAGGCCATACTGCCAGGCAATCGTATACAGTGAAGAAGATTAGAAGGATCTTTATTATTTCTGGTAGAAAGGAAATATAAACTGACTTGCCTAAATCAGCGAGGAACGCAACGACAGGTCCGAATATGAATTGGATCCTGAAGATTCTGCGGAAGCATCGTCATGTGCCAGCGGAAGCATCGTCATGTGCCAGCGAAGGTCGAAGCTGCTCTAGAGCAATGCCGAATCGAGAGAGGATGGAGAAGCTTAGATAAGTGGAACCCTAACCTGCGCCAGTAGGACGGAAGCTTTATCCGTCTCCGCGATTCGAGGGATACTTCAGATTGGCAGTGTACCCCACTTATTCATTTTTTATGCGGTATCCTTACCGCCCTTTACAAGCATCATTATTGGGTGCATAAAACTGAATTGTTAAATTTTTTTTTTTTTTAATTTTGAACAATTTAATTCAAACTCACTTAAATGTTGCATATGCAAATGTTGCATATGCAAATTTCAACTAGAGCTATTTATATATATATATCATTATGGTAAGATATCAAATGTCAAATAGTTTAAAGGAAACTTCACAAATTTATTATGGCATTATTTTAATAAAGCTACACATTAAGGTTTCATTTGGGATGACTTTCTTATTGCTTCTTAAAGCAGCTTTTTAGTATAAAAATTAAAAACTTTGCATTAAAAAGTCACTTTAAAAAACAGCAAGAAAACCATCTCAAACGAATCCTAAGATTAATGTTCATTCATCACATTTTCACTCTTACATTCTTATAAAAGATAGATGTATCATCAAAGAAGTGCTAATATAATGAACTCGTGTTTTCATATGCAATTTGGACTTATAAAACTATTATGATCATTTTAGATCTATATTTTATAAATGGTAGCTTATTTGATATGTGATATAATTTTTTTATGTTACTTTTTATTATTCTAGTAAATAAAAGAATTAAAAATTATTTTTTATATTATGTTTTAATGAGATTCATGACATTAGAAATATTTGATGAGCTTAATTTTTTTTAATCAATAGAAAAATAATTAATGAGAGGATAATCTTATAAATATGTTTTAGTGTTATATCAAACTCTAAATTTATAATAAACTAACTAAAAAAACAAAAAGAATCCCCGCATATTCATTTTACAAATAATCAAAAAGAATTCCTTGCATCTATTTAACTATATATTCTCAAAAAGCATGAATTCATAATTCCAGTTATCAAATAACCTATAAAGCATTTATTTTTTTAAAGAAATTTATGTATTTCTCTATATAATTTAATGTTATCTTTGGAAAATGAAGAATTATTGGTTAATAAATTCTACATCAATTCAAAATAAGATGTAAATCTCAAAGCAATCAACATAAATCAAATAGGCTATTGATTTAACTTTAGGATTTAGTTTTGATATCAAAATAATTTGGAATGACATAAAATTCATAAAAATGCCAAACACATGAAATAACTCCTATGGCTTTAAAATTGTTGTTATTCTAATAAGAAGGGTTTTAATTTAATCAAACTAACTCAAACCAGATTGATAAGTAAAAAAAAAAAGTCTTTTGTGTGTAGCTTTTCCACATGTGCTTGAGAGAGAGAGAGAGAGAGAGAGAGAGAGAGAGAGAGAGAGAGAGAGAGAGAGAGAGAGAGAGAGAGAGAGAGAGGAAATCATTGCCACCGTAGAAGGATCTGGAGAACGTGGACTTGTAATCCAACAGTCAGACATGTTGGATTGCTAGTTCACTTCACAATGTCTTGGACACTAACAGTTTTATATTTGGAATTAACATGCCCCTATATTTATGGGTGTTTTAGTTTAAATTGAAGCTTTCCTTGAGTTCAACTAACATTGTGGGAGTTTTCCACTAAAGACTACAAGCACTAAGGATGTCTAAGTCACAAGGTGACTTTTATCCCTATAGTACTTATTGATGCTCACTCAAATTAAATCACAAATAACTGGACATGTCTAAATCACAAAGTGACATTTACTCTCAGACAGGCTCTAGGTACTAAGTTAAGGTTCACTCACAATCAATATGGAGATTCTAAGAGTCCATATTACACACGTGAATTTTTGCACCAAGGGGGGGGGGGGGGGGGGGGGGCTATTTATAGAAATTAAATTAACATTATCTGAATTTCTGTCAGGCCAGATTATTTGAACTGGCATAAATTATTAGGGATGAGCTAAAGGTAGCTCGGGTCATTCTAGGGTTTGAAGATGAATGTAGATGTCATTCTATTGCCTTGAGCTCTCATGGGGGCTTGCAAGGCCTTAGTTAAAACCCATTCCTCAAGGAAATCTAGTTGGCGGGCTAAGGTGATAGGTTCTAGTATGTTCTTAATGTCATAGGAAAACTTTATGGTAGAATAATTTAATTTAGAAAGTTTTTGTGGAATTTTTTAAAAGTGTTTTTTTTAAGCTTAATCTTATTTGGGAAGTTCGATTTTAAATTTATAGTCTCAAAATCAAACGCCTCAATATAATCAATATATTCCTCCTTAAAGGCAAAGATATTGTTCACTAATGGGTTCAAATAATGAAACTACAAGTTCTATCCTGATTGTACTAATTGAAATCATGAAAGAATTACATATGACCCAGAAGGGTCAAAATGAGATTCTATCAATATTCAACCACTATAGTCTGGATGAGAGATCATTAATTTCATATTCTAAATCACAATAGTGAATGATATATTTCTTCAAAGAGAGAAAACATCACTTTATGACAATAATGATCGTTGTTTACTCAATTTTCCAAAAGAAGACTAATTTGAATTTTAAAAATTAATTTTGAAAAGGTGGATGTGGATTCTAAATCTCTTACGAGTGCAAGCCCTCATAGTTAATTACATTAATGACAATTAGAGTCTCTTACAAAAACTCTTGATTAAAATAATGATAAATTTTGTTTAGAGATTTCTAAGAGTGATGCCAAAAGGGATGAAACTAGAATTTCAAGTGGAATTAGAGCAAGATTGAGCACTTATTTTAGGAATCAATGGATGAGAGGTAGGAGGCACTTTGAGATTTTTAAATAATTCATAAGTGCCCCAACCAAATCTAAGTGTTGGGTTTTTAATTTTGGATTGAGAGAAAATTTAATTTGAGTTGGTTGATTTATTAGAAATTTGGTATTACATTTCTTGAGATTGGTATCTTATGATTTAAAATCTGCCACAGATCCTAAATCTAAATTTGGACACTGGAATACAGTAGCCCGAACCTAACTAATACAATGAAAAATTTGGACTTACCCTTGCATAGATTAGGAAGCCAACTAATCTCCTAGTTAATTTTAAATCCATGAGTCTAATTATTTTTTTATGAAAGAGTGGTAGAGATATTTTTATTAAGGTTTTCGAGAGATGGGACTGACATCTAGAGCTTGTCCTAATTGATCCCTTGACTTATGTGGGTGAAAATGTTAAAGAGAAATGCAATTAGAATTTTAGACTCACTTTTAAATTAATTTCTAATGTAATGCATGCTGATTGACTCAATTGAATGCTTAAAATTGGAATGAAATAGTTTTAAAAAGGCTTAAAAATAGATTTTATCCTATAGATTGCATAAATTTCCTTTAATAGATCTGCACTCTCGTAGGTCAGGTGGTATGCTAAAACCCACAAGTAGGGAGGTGGCTAACAAATGTAAGAGAATGATGCATAAAAAAATTTATGCAAACTCCCAATGGTCCTGAGCTTACTTCTTAAAAGCGTTAGAATTTCTATGTTATCTAAAATTTTATTTTGATTTTAGAAGAAAAAAATTTGGCATACCCTCACAAGAATCCAGGCTAAAAAAAAATCAACACAAGCTAAAAAAAAAAAACTAAGAAAATCATACAAGATCCTATCCATAAGTAAGGTAAATCAAACATCATTAAATATAATTAATTCATCAAAAAATAAAGTCCGTAGGCAATTGCCCCAATTATTACAACTCAATTTATAAAAAATAAAAGTGTCTGGGCACACTAACCACAAACTCATATTCTAATCCTATGATAGACGCAAGGGAACTTTAAGTTGGATACTTTTCTACCTGCAGCTCCTTGATCTTATCCTCTTCAGGTTCCTTGGATCCGTAATGCCTGGATACCAAAATGGGAAAGAAAACTCTACCCCCTGAAGGGGAGGTTATTCTTCTCACTTTGGGTAGTGGAGTGATCCAAAATTGAGCTTCCAAATAGAAAAGGACTACCCCCATAAGTGGTATCCTTTCCTCTTTGGAATTTAATTTTGGGTCTAAGTATCTTAAAATTAAAGACCCTTTCACAAATCTTAACTTCGAATGAATTACATTGATATAAAAAAAAAATTTCTAGACTCTCCAATAGGGTTATCCTAGCTTTTAAAAGTAAAATAATCCCAAGAAGTTATATAAAAAAATTAAAATTACTTAATCTTATCATGCTTGGTCGTTATCTTATTTATTTGGGGCCTAAGCAAGTTGAAGCACCTGCAACATTTATAATGATTATTATTTTTTTAGCCAGGCATGAGCACGACTACCTACAAAAAATTTAGTGAGCATCCAAATCGATCCTAACCTAAGAGTTAATTATCATCAATCCACAGAGTGTAGTAAAAGTAAATAAATATTTACATCAGAAATTTTAATCACAAAATGCAATGAAATTCTAAAAAACTTAGCACACAATAGTAAAGTAAACACCTGTCTAGCAAAAACTAGAGTTGTTTGTCCTCGTAAACCATCTAAAGTATGTGTACAAGGTAGTGTGGTTGGGGTAGGTCCTAAACTGGGTTATTTGTGGAATTTTTCTATAGTTTACATTTATTAAAGGTCGTGGGAGAAAGTACGTTTGAAGTTAAATATTAATATTTTTAAATTTTGCTTAAGTTGTCTTTTAAGGGTTGTTTGATTGGATGAATTTAATTACTTAAAGATTAGAGGGTTAATAAAATTTAATTAACTTAATTAATGGTTAATTTTAAAATTTAAGTTAATTTATATTTTTCATTAGCCGGTTCATGGTGTTATGCCACCAGACTCAAAGAACTAGGCCCCTTTAGGACATGTAGCCCTGCAGCCTGGAGTAGTCCATCCTAAAAACCTTATTGATGTAGTTGGATTAAGAATTTTAGTTTGGTTAAATAACTAAGAATGATTTAATTTAAATTTTTACACCCCATTGAATTTATTTGTGGCATTGTGTCATCAGGCTCGAGGAAGTAGGCCTTCTTAGGACATGTAGCCCTGTAGCCAGGAGTATTCCATCCTAAAAACTTCATCTCTAAAATATTTGTTGTGTATTAGAATGTTGGTTGAGTGATTTCATTAACCCAATTAGAGTTTTCTTAATTTTTTATAGATCATTGAATTTTTTTAGAATCATTGGAATTATTTTAATTGCATTAATTAAAAATCAAAAAGTTGACTTTTTAAACTAAAGTTAATTTTAAAGGTTTCAAAATTTTAATAAATATTATACCTTATGATGAGTAGTTAGATTGTTAGTTTTCTTAATTTAAAGTTTTCTATAAAAAAAGTTCTTATTTTTTGAAGTTTGACCCTTAAATTTGAACTATGGTTGACTAGAAAGTTGACTTTTGACTTTGACTTGATTTTGAATGTTTGAAAATTTTTAAAAATATGATATTTTCATTAGAGTTGAATGTATTTGAGTTTGATTAAATTAGATATTTTTGAAATTAATTATGATTTTTTAGAGTTAGATATTTTTTTTGGAATTTTTAAAATTGCCTTAATTAGGGGGACCTTTGATTTTAATCCAGATGAGCCCCAAACCTCTTGGATTAACCCCTAAAGGTCAAAAATGACATAAAGGGAGGTTCCCAAGCATTTAGGGATTTTTTTTGGAATTTTTAAATATTTTTAATTAATTATCTATTTTCCTTAAAAATTAAATTAATATTAAATTAGGGGTCTAATCATAGGGATTTTATTATTTCTGGATTGAGGGTTTAATTTTGAGAATTTTTAATATTTAATTTATAATTTTTGTATTTTATTTTCATTAATTATGAATTTTTAAAATTCTAGGACTAATTATGGGTTAACTTAGGATTAATTAGATTCTAAGATTAATAATTTCTAAAATTAGCATGCTTCTAGCCTGGATGAATAGTGTCACTATGTTCAAATGTTATTAGTCTTACTCCTATTGAATACCTATCCAAACTTCTATAACTTCCCAAAAGTGACTAAAACCTTGTAGTTAATTTTTGGTCATATATGTCACTAATTTAGGTGGGCCCAAATCAATGTCACTCTAACATTTAACCCATACATGACAATGAATAAACACAAGAAAAATCATGTCCTTAAATCTAGGAGAGCCTAGGCTAAGTGCAAGTGTGTGCATTCTATACATGCAAAGACTAATAATATAAACAATAGATAATTGGTTAGTGAACAATCAAGACATGATTATTCACTAATCACCTCACCGCCAATCAATTCACTCAAGCTTAGCTTATGTTTATAATCCCAAAGCTCATCTTGATGCTCTCAAGTATTAAGAATATATAATTTTAAAATTAAAGTTATTAATAAAATAGCTCAATTTTAATTTAAGATTAAAGAAAATTAAGGTAATTTCAAAATAACTTAAAAATAGTTTTGAAAAAATATTTTTAAATAAATTTTTTTATCTCTTGAAAATTATTTAAGTCAAAATTTAATTAAATATGCTAATGAGATGGCAGATTGGGGATGTACTTGAGCTGGCTGGATGTATTGAAGAGAGTTTGATGATTAGGGACTTAAGGTTTGAGTGTATGGGAAGGAGTTTGAGCTATTTTGATCAAGTCTCAATATGTTGACTTTGTCAACTTAACTTGAGTTTGACCCATTTTAGTGATACATTGATTTTTTAATAGGAATGTCATATAATTTGAAATAGAAAATATATTCCAATTCAATCTTAAAATTTGTAAATATTATTCTATCAACCCAACTGAAGAGATAATCCCAACCCTTGTAGACTAATCAACCACTCCAAATAAATTATACCTTGCCTTAATACACAGCCCTATATTATATTTACAACATTGACATCCATAGAAGAAGAGTGCAATGATATAACCGAGTAAAGTTGGAATTATTATTGCTAACAAAATAATCTATGACTATAAACTTAAGAGACTAATTCATATTGTTAACATACATTCACATTCATTTTCTAATTTACCATTCACTTTTGCAGAAGATTTTCAAAGCCTTTATGATAATGTTAGGAAACTATTAGAAGTGACAAACATAAAATATAGGGAAATTTACATACATACCTCTTTATTTCATGCTATTTATATATCTAACACCCAAGTAGATATGTAAGTTATGATGATGCATGTCTAGGCCACCCATATAGAACTAAGTGAATGTCATGAGATGAATGGAAATGGCTTGGGTTGAATTTAGAGATGATTTGTTGATTATAATCTTGTCTGAGAGATATCCTTCTACAAAATTTACAAAATTATAAACTATGCTATATGTGTCATTTGAAATTATTAAAAAAATTGGCACAAATGCTTATGTTCTTGAACTGTAATAAAAATATTTTTAGTCCTATTTTTAATATATAGGATTTGACAAGGTAGTTCTCAAACTCTAAATATATAAGCTAATTCATTTGCAGGAGGACAAAACTATCATTTAGAGGTTCTTACCAAATATTCCTTCTTTAAGATAGATCATATTATCATAGATGAGTTGCTAAAAAAAAAGGAGAACATTGATTTCTTATGAGACTGAAGAACAAACCACTAATAGAAAACACAAAGGTAATTATAGATAAATTGAAAAAGTTTGCACTAGAACTTGTAGAGGACTATATAGATTTCAACTCTTTAGAGAGAAATTTTTAAGGCCTAGGAGAGTTAATGTAGCTCAAGATGTCAATGCAAGAACAATTTGATCAACAGCTAGAGTTTAAAACTAGAATTTAATAATAATTAAGCTCCTATGACAAGGAGCAAGACGAAGTCCATTAAGTAAAACTTATATATTTATTTTGTGTAATTATTATTGTTTAAGACTATGTATTTAATTTGCGGTTGCACATCATATAATTTAAAAATATGAATTTAACTTTTTAAATTTTGAATTTCAAAGAGTCAAAATGATAAACATTTGAAGTTTAGGTTTTTAGTTAGTGAAGGAATGTGCTTTATTAATTAATGTGAAAATATTTATTTGAATAAAGGAAATCAAACAAATACTATTCATAAATGATTGGTCAGCCAAAAAGAAATTGGAATGGGTGATTAATTGGTGTTTATCTTAGGTTTCGTTTGGGACGGCTTTCTTACTGCTTTTTAAAGTGACTTTCTAGTTAAAAAGTTTAAAATTTTGTACTAAAAAATCGCTTTAAGAAGCACGAAGAAAGTCGTCCCAAACAAAGCCTTAGGTTTCGTTTACCGGCTTTCTTTATTGCTTTTTAAATAAGTTGGAGTTGTTGTACAGTATTTGCAAATTTTTTATTTCTCATTTTTGTACTAAAACTCCGTTTTCAGAAGCAATAAAAAAACTGCCCCAAACGAAACCTTAGTCTCTTCTTACCACTCAAATAAAATTAGCTTTCGTATTGCTTTTTAAAACAGCTTTTTAGTACAAAATTTTAAATTCAAAAAAATTTTGTACTAAAAAATTGTTTTAGAAAGCAAGAAGAACGAAGCCCAAGTATAATTCAATCACCAACCATGGGGCCTAAACCTAGGCCAAATAGCGAATTTAGTCTTTCTACCTAGTAGTAGTACTGATTAGATATGAGGATGGTGTTCAACCTTACAGCACATTAGCCTTAAATATTCATATACTACCAACCGTTGGATAGACTCATGATCTGCACAAGAGTTCCTTCGTGTCCCTATCATGTTGTGTGGGTTCGTTTGATTGTCCGTAAATTTTTCTGTTTACAATTTCAATCGATAAAAAGTTAGTATTTTAATATGTTTGTTTACATCACTTTTTCAAAAGACCTTTGGCATAACTTCGAATTTTTGCCGATTTGAGAAGAAAAAAAATTATACTTTTCCGTTGAAATACCTCCGTTTAAGAATGAAAAAAAAGGCCGGGGTAAACCAAACGAAGCCTGTATGTTTCCGGTTACAAGCTGTAAACCCATTTTAATGGCATTGTTATAGCCCTCTTTGTTCTTTCCTTCATCATAGAAGACCGTATAATCGGAAAAATGATCAAACACATTGCAAACAGAATGTCTATTCGTACAATATCTGTGAAATAATGTTTTACTTTGTATTCAACCAAATATGGAATCGCCAATGCTGAGTATACACTTTCTGCACTGCTGTTGCTATAAATGTTAGCTCTGTCAAAGTATTAACTCCTTCAATAACAAGAGACTGCTTGGGAGAAAAGATTTTTGGTGAATTTTCCACCAAACTTCCTATGACCGCCACCTCCTTCTCAAAATAGGTAAAGCAGACAAGATACTCTCCTCACCCAAGCACAATAGGAGGGAAAAAATGGAGCTCTGAAAGCCAAAAGGGCCAAGGCACTAGAATTCAAAATTTCATCACTTCTGAAGTGATGTTTAGTAGAGGTTCTAATGCATTGGGAGCAAATTTTCTCGCAAAGAGATAGCAGAGAGTAGTTGGCTCATTGTTGTATGTGCAGATGGTTCCATTATTTCTAATTGATTGGATGAATTTCATTGTGATATTTTCTTTGCCATATGTGGCAGGGTGAGGCCCATCTCTTGACCAATCGACCCAAGTTACAGTCCGGTTAGCATTCAATTCTCCATGGAACATGTTCAAGTACGTCGGGATGTAATGCTCGTCAGGGTAGCAAGAGGGCTTGCAGTATCTTCTAAATATGGCATAGTAATTGTAATCTGCAACTATTTTCACAGCTAACTCCCGGTTAAGCTCGAACCACTGGGATCCTTTCCTCCACTTGCTGAGCTTGATATTAGGGTACATGTGACGGTTGTAACGACCACGTCCACGGGGCGAATCTTCATCGTAGGACTCGACAAAACTATGCTTGGAACTGATAAGGTACTTGTAGATTGTGGGAAAATCATAAACAGGGATGCAGCTTTCTGAGAGAAGAACAAACCGTTCATTGGAGAAATCCAATAAAGCATTGGCCAAAAGTCTCTTTTCTGAATCCACAAGTGAAATCGATCCCCATGAAACCTCCTATAAGTTAAAAGAAAGCATTTGAATACCATTACCATCACAAAAATGCTCCCATTATAAAAATATTAATGAAAATCTACAAATTTCAAATTTGTCCAATTCCTCAATGTGTCTGGTAAGTTTATTTCTGAAAAGATAGATATATTGTGTTTTTAACTTTCAACTGGGCATAATAATCTGGAAATATCAAATATAAGCTTATTTGTTGTTCTGAAAACATTGAAGTTGCACTTCAGCTTTGTTACCTCAACCTTGAATGATAATTCATTAGTACAATCATAAGCATAAACAGAGGTTCAATTCATTAGCATGAGCTTGTTCTTGAAGCGTAAAGGTAAACAACTGGCACTGCTCATTCTAGGTAACCTTTTTTTACATAAATGGCGTAGTTATATGAGACTGGCAAAGGAGCTCAAACAAAAGAAAATATAAAATGAATTAGAATAAACAAATGCAGAAAGATCCACGTGACACAGAAGACAAACAAAAAAGTGCACTGCAATTTTGAGATGATGTAATTATGGTATGATTATATACAAAATTAAAAAAGGTTTAGTGTTTAAATGAATGCAAGATCTGAACAAAAGATGGAAGAGATTAAAATATGGTTAACTTAACCCCAAATCTATTGTATTGTTTATCCCAACCAATTCATTTTATTTCCACGACAAGTTCAAGTATCATTAAAAGGGGACAAATGAGAAAAAATGTATTGGGGAAGCATTTAGGCCTCGTTTGAGATTGCTTAATTTCGTCTTTTCCATTTCGAAATGGCAAAATTTTTTTTTGATTGTTGTTTGTAAGTGCCACTTTAGAAGAAAGGATTTTTTAGAGAACTGTATTTTTGTACTGCTTTCAAAAGCTTTATGATATAAACTTCTCCGTTAGAAAACTTTATTCTCTCAAACAATAGTTCTAAACTACCTTTTAGAAAAAATACAGAATAACCAAACGAAGCCTTAGAGTTTCAGATGTGGGACTGCAGCCGCTTGTTAAAAGGATTTATATTCTGAGCATAAAACTACATCCACACATAAAACCCTGAAGTTCTCATGGCGGTTTATAGGACAAACAAAACAATTAAAGTTCTCTGTTTTATGACTTCTTAATGAAAATCTAAAATTAAATGCAACACGTACACCAAAAATGAATTAGACAGAATGTACCTTACTAGGGATTTGGCGCTCATAGAATGCTGAAGTTTCTGAGACATTGAGCTTGTAGTTTGGAATAGAATGCACATAAACAGAGTAGAAGCGTTCGTGTCCTCTAAAGAACCTATCCCAAAGGGGAGCAAACGGAAGCGGTCCACGTGTAAGGAACATGAAAGCCACCTTGGGCACTCTCTTGTATGGATATTCTTCAATCTTTGGCACCAAGGTTGCCCTCCAGAATAGCTCTTCATCAGTTAAATCATGAAAAAGATGCATGGGATGAACAAAACTCTTTATACTTAACCTCTGCATATCACAATTTGTAGTGTACATCTTCGTCGGAAAGAAAAGATCATTAGTTTGCGTAGTCAAGTATTGATTATACCGGGAAGTTACCGACAAGCCCAGAAAAGCTCCTCCCATGAATATCACCAAACCCCAGATTATTCTTAACAACCTAATCGTCCAATCAATCTTCGGCGACACAGAGTAGAAATCCCCGTGCTCCCCGCCCATCTTGCTCTTCGACAAATTCGTTTTTCTTCGATTTCAAAATCAAACACTTCCGTGCGCCCAATCCCAAATTGCGAATAATCATATACCACGGCGTTGATCAAAATCCCTTCCAACCCCGGTGAAATAACCTCTCCCAAAATCTAGGTTGAACAAACTCATCCAGAGCAATAAACATTTAAAAACCTAGAAAGCCTGCAAATTGGACCGAACTACCCATAAGGAAACGCATTTAATTAAAAGCCTCAAAATCCATAAATTGCTAAAATTAATGCATAATTGAATAAAATCCCAATCGATTAAGAAAGATCTGATTGGGAACAAACCTACGACGCAGATTGATTCCTTATTGTTCCCCCGAACCGAACGGCTATTGTGTTTGATCACCGAATCAAAAAATCGAAAGTTTCAGTAACGATAGCGAAAGCGCCTGGCAGATAAAACTCTGGCAACCTTTCTGTCTCCCGCTATCCTCCCCACGACCTCACCGCTGATCCCTGAAGGGTGACATACGACGAAGGGGGAAGCCAGCAGAGAGAAGAAAAGGTTCTACGATGGCCATGACATCCGTACAACTAATTTTAGCGCTCTCGATGATGTGTCATAATATTTTAATTTAGGAATTTTAACATACTTAACACTTCAAAGTAGTGTAAATACATATCTAACACAAAAACTTTTATATTTACTAATATACCACATAAAACTCCTCTTTTCATCTATTCTAACATTTCTTTATTACCCCATCAAAAATACCTATCAACCTTGCGTCTTCCTTTCGACTCGCCTTCAGGAAGGATGATGACAGAACAATAGCCAATGACCGCCATGGCTACGGCCTCTGCTCTCGACGAGCTTCTTCGTTCAATACAAGCTCCACGCCGATAGTCACAAGAACGAGTGGAACATGCATTGCCTTGGTTGTATGAACGGTGCTGATCTCTGCTCTCTTTGTCTCTCTTATCACCACGAGCACCACGCCGTCCAAGTCAATTCTCCGTTTCCTCCATATTTTCTCTCCTTTCTTGCTTTTCTGATGGAATAAAAAGAACAATTTTGGGTATTGTGGCTTTGCTATGTTTTCCGTCTATGGAGAAGGTATTAATTGATTGGTTTCTTTTTCATTTCAGATTAGAAGATATGTTAACATTACTCAGCTCGACGTGCTCAAGAGAAGCCACTCTTCACCTTAGGCGGTTACCATTCATGTGCTATGTTATGAATAGCATGCACACACTCATGGCAGCATGTGCTGCCTAACAACCTGTACCTTGAATTCCTCTATAAGCTTACCATCAGACAGATTCAGACTCTGTAATGTTTAATGAACAAAATACAGAAAATCTCTGTTATGTTTCTTCTTCTATATTCCCTATTCATTCGTTGCTTTTTTTATATTCAATAAGATCATCATACCACGATTAAGATCATCATGCTCAGATTAGAAGATCAAAAGAAGGCGGTGAAGAGGCATATTCGCTGGAGTGAGGGATAAGACAGGGCCATGTCGGCAATCCATGGGGAGAACTGCAGGTATTTACGAAACGTTGTTGAGAACTTGGTTAGAGAACAGCGACAGCAGGCCGACGAGGGAAGAGGCGGCAGGCCGATAATTTAGTTGAGCAATTCCGCAGGTTTTTATGGAACACGGATTGTCATCGCCGGCATCGCAGTCGCCATTCTCCAACATCGCCAACGACAAGGGACACAGAGATCTGAAGCAATGGAGTAGGTGGGTCGAAGGGAAGACGCGTGGTTGATAGAGATTTTTGACGGATGCAGTAACGGAGTGGTAGAATAGATGAAAAGGAGGGTTTTAGGTGTTATATTAGTAAATAGAAAAGTTTAGGTGTTAAATATGTATTTATAATAGTTTAAAGTGTTATGCATGTAAAAATCCCTTTAATTTATATATATGTGGGATTGCCATCGGGATTGCCGCCATTTGGCACCCACCAATCTCAATAGACATGAATGGGCCCATGCCAAATGGAGTGAGTGGTTAAGAATCTGGGTTCATGGAGTAGGTGCAAAAACTATTTTTATCTTCCCATAATGGAAGGTCGGCCTCACGAAGGAGAAATTATTAAGTGCGAAATGCATACGGAAGTATCGTCCGCATAAACAATGGGTACCTAATGGTACCCAGCAGTATCGAATGTGATTACGGAGCTGGATACCCACCAATAAGATGACGTGACACATTTTTATTAGTATCCGAACGCACTCCACACCTAATAATTTCTCTTTCTCACGAAGCCACACAAAAATTATTTTGTGCGCACATCCGACATAGAATCCAATATCGAGGTCAATTAGAATGCGTCACATTAATAGTATCTAGTCGTGATATCAAGCTGTACTGAGTAGTATCTAGTCGGGTACCGAGTAAGAGCTAATGTGGAGCATTCTATTTGGTCTCAGGACGATATTTGGCTTTCGAACAAAATAATTAATCAGCCAGACGAAAGTACATATGCAAGCAACACAGCTAATTTTGATTGGTTGGTTAGAAGCTTTATTATTAAATAAAATATTTTGAGTTTAAATCACATATATGTTATTTATATATAAATTTGTCTTAATTAATTGATTTAAAAGTACTTAAAAAAAAGTTGTGCAACGATTACTCAGAACTGAGTTGATGGCCTTTGGATTTAATTCAAGATTCGTGTGATTAGGGATTACCCCAGGTACCATGAATTGACCGAGCAACTGAAGTTTTTGTCGCATATTACGAGGAATGCACAACTGCCAAGTGGCCACGTTCATTTAGCAGATAAATTGTTTTTTTTTTTTAGTTGAGAGTAATATCATTAATTAAAAATAATTTAAAAAATATTTATATTTAAGCCATTGAAGAAAAATGCTTATTCATAAAGAAAAAAATAACATAAATATTAAAATTGTATGAATGACCCACCCAAAAATAAATCTAAAAAAAAACTTAGAGAAAATGACCAAATTTTATTATTGTTTTATGTTGGAACATTCGTGGTGGTAAAGAGACAGGATTTATCATTATAATTTTGTACGAAGATCTAGCACACACAAAAATAAAAAAGAGGAGTACAAGAGTTATAAGAGATATCCGAATTTTTATGTGAAAATTCTAAAAAAGAAAAAAACTATGAGGCCTTGCCTAATTAAAATGATTCCTTTAGTATAAGTTATTGGTTTAAATGTTATCTTTCTACAGGAGAAAATGTTAACACAACATGTAAATATACATCATTTTTGGAGTTGGAATAGTTCAATTGTATGAGAATTGTTATCAAGAGAACGTTGATTTGTTCATTTGGTCGGTAGAATCGTAGTTAGGTGATAAAGATCAGAGGGCCATAGTTGGCGGGCAACAGAGATCAGAGGGCGGTCAGAGGGAATATTTTCGGGCGATAGAGGTTGGAGAGACCGTAGTCGGACGACTGAGGTCGAGGTGACCGTTGTCGGGTGAGAGAGGTCAAAGGTAGAATAGTTTGCGGGCAATGATGTTCAGAGTGATCATAATCAGGGGACTAAAGTCGAAGGGACCATTGTCGGGTGACAAAGGTTAGAGGGACCATAATCGATGGGCCACAGAGGTCGGAGGGATGATATTCGATGTGAGACGGAGGTAGGAGGGACCATAGTCGACAGGCAAAAGAAGTTGGAGAGATGATAGTTAAGTGACTGAGGTCAATGGGATTGTTATCAGGTGACAGATGTCGGAAGGATTGTAGTCGGCTAAAGATAGTAAATAGAGGAATCATAATCGACGGGCAATAGAGGTTGGAAGGACTATAATTAGGCTATGGAGACCGGACAAACCGTAGTATGGTGACTGAGGTTGAAGGACCATATTTGATGGGCCAAAAAAGGTTAAAAGGACTGTAGATAGACGATTGAGATTTAAGGGACTGTAGTCTGTAAGTAATAGAGGTCTAGCGGAGACCCGATTGTGGTAGTTGGACAAAGGTCCGACGGTGATGATCAGGCGGAGGTCTAGCTGTAGTGGCCAGGCAGTGATGGTTCACTGATGATGGTGTCTGGGTGGAGCTCTTGGACTCTTCAAGCATCAAAGCTTTCTTGAGTCTCTTGGATGAGGTCCAAGATTTCTAAAGTCCCCCTTTATGTAGAGAGTGAGGGTCTATTTAGAGATTTTGAGAGTGACATATTCTATAAATATGAAAAAGATCCAGTGAAATTTAGAGTGCTATATCAGATGACCCATATCAATTCACTCGATTATTGAGCATTCGTTCAAGATTTAAGTGACATGATGATGATAGAATTAAATAATTTTGAGCTCATTGGATTTAACTCATCAAGCCACTCGATTTGACTATAAGCATGTCATATTTGGATATCATTTAGTCATCCAATTAATGCTTTAGACCTTCCATATATGCTTCGGCCCCTTGATTTGGGCCTATGTAGGCTCAGATTGAACTGATTTTGGTGTCGTTGGGTTCATCTCATCTAGACATTCAATTTAACCTTAAGTTTTCTAAAATATGTGTTTAGATGATCCTAAGTTTAATTTTAGAAATTCTCAACTTAAATATGCCTCAAGATTTGGGCTCGATCTAGCTGATTTTTGGTGATATATTAATGATAAATTATAAATTTAGCTATTTGTCACGCCTCTTGATCTAAAGTGGAAGGATTTTATCTCTTTTATCTTTATCCATTCTTCATTCTCCTTACAATTCAATTAGCATCAAATATTTATTTATAACCAATTCATCACCAACGAGAGCTTACTAATAATATAAAGGAAAATACAAATAAATATAAATAGTGGTATAAAAAATTATATTACCATGATCAAATTTTAAACTGTACTGTAAGGTCTTAATTCCTAAAATAATATACATAGAGCTATTATATGTTATAAAAGAATACATAAAGCCATATGATTAAAAATAAAACTAAACTATCAATGCTGCCTAGCCTTATGTTACAGGCTCTTTACCTGAAAGCATATAGAACAGCAAATAACCAAAATTTACCATCGTATTTAATACAAGGTAAAAGAAATAATATGTATGCTCTAGTTCTAGTCAATATCAATAAAAAAAGCAATAGTCTATCAGTATAATCAATAAAAATCTATAAAATCCGTATCGATCAATAGTAAAATCAACAAAATAAAAAAAGTCAAAAGAGATCTATCAAACTATAAAAAAATCAATAAAAATGATGATCAATGAATGGGCATATTATGCTATGTTGTATCAATATCAATGCTTATTCAATCAGTATGACTTCAATTATATCTATCAATCAATTCAATAATTATATCCATCAATTAGTTTAATGTACTATCATGTAAATGCATTCATGAATATAATAATGAGTAAGATAAGATATCCAACTTTATTATGGTATTTTAATCCTTCAACTCTAACCATCACAGTCAGTTATCAGTCTTTAATTTAAAACCAAATGTCATCCAATTAGTCATTAGCCATTAGCCATTATTCATTATCTTAAGTCAATTCACATGTGGCTTTCAATAATTATTTAAGATTCATCACCCTCTACTCTTCAGTGTAATTCGATTAATCAATTCTACTCTTTAGTGTAATTTGATTAATCAATTATAGGTTATACCAAGGATTACCCCATAAACCTTTTTATTTAAAGAAAAACTCGTCAACTTACCCTTATGTATAAGGTACTATATTTTAAGACCCAACCTATATTAGTTATAGTGCTAATAACCAACTTTCTTTTTACACATATAAATGCCATATTTTCTTATATCAATTGTATCAATCTCTCTTTAATGCATGAAATGCAAGAATCTATAAAATACAAAAAAAATGTATACTACCAAATAGCTTCAAAAACTCATAACTTCTATTTTACCCAACTTGATTCAATAATATTTTAGCAAAAAATACTGACATAATCCATATCTATCATAAACAAAAAATAACATGATGAAAGGTTGATAAATTAGGAGAAAAATATATTTTTGTCAATCTTAGGAAGACTTAATCCATGGAGATCAAAATAATAAAAAAAATAGTAGTAAGAATGTAGCCACTTACTTTAATTAGAAAAAATCTATAATAGGAATGGCAGAAAAAATAACCGAAAGAAACTTTCTCTCTCTCCTCTTCTTCTCTCTTCTCTTCTCCTTCTTTTCTTTATCCTCGACCATGAAAATGGTGAAGGAGTGCAGAGGGAGTGAATGGTAGATATATTTATATTAAAATATATAAAAACTCATTTTAGAGTTTAACATCGTGTCTCCCAAACTACCTAGTGTTACTATGCTGCATGCAATTCTAGATTTATTGTAAACCAAAACGTATTGGCCCCGCCATGCTAAAAGCTAATGCCTAAGTGCTTCTCCCCATAGCACCATTGCACCCAAATGTGCAGCATTGCAGCGCTCCAGTTCAGAAATTTTAAACTTCAAATTTTTATTTTAAAATTATTTTCAAAATTTTAGGTTATTACACTATCAATGTAGCATATCCAAAGATAATGATATACATCGACAAAAGAATTATCTAGTTGAGCTACAAGCATAAAAAGGGGCTTGCCATAACAAAAAAAAGACAACTTATGAATACAATCACATAAATATAACAAGTTCTCATAAATAGTAGATTCAACCAATCCAATTGGCGAGAAGAGCTACAATAACAACAATATGAGTAAAATTGAGAAGTAGAGTAGTCATGAAAGTTATTGACCAAATAAAGCCGTAAATATATAAATGTTCATGAAAATCCAAAAAGAAGAGACAATCTAGTAACGCATTAGCACCAAATATAAAAAATAAAGCCCAACAATATATCATATGAATAAAAGTCAAACCAAACAACAAAAACTACAAGCTAAGTACCCCCATAGCAATGATTCAATAATATGCAATTATCAAAAGTTTAGATAGACAAAGTTCTCAAGGAGGTTAGTATTAAATTTTCATCTTTTGCTTTTTAAATGAATGGAAATTCACCACTTATAAGACCATCATGAACATTCAATAAGCTTTAATATAGACCTCAGACATATCTTCCCTTCAACTCTTTAGGGATAAGCTCACACTTGATTCAACTATTTTTTTAATAGAATTATTAAAACTTTTGTCAACCTAACTAAGCTATTTGTAAAATAACTTATTATTTATTGAAGATCAATAAGGAGTCTTCCAATCTCTCTAAGATTCACCAAAAGGAAGAAGAGGTCCTTCATGAGTATTTTTAATCAATTTTGTTAGAGGCTAATCAGATCCCAAGAGTGAATCTTGAATTACTATGAGGTATTTTTCTTAGAGGTCTCATATTTGGACCTTTCTACACCTTATTGATGTGCAAGTAGTATGTTCTTATGCTTACCATGTTCATTTTGTAGAAGAATAAATTATTCAGATAAGGCCATTAGTGCACATCAAAAGAAATTTGAATAACCCTTCAACAAAAATAAGAATGAAAGTTCGTTAGGGATGTTAGGCCCCTTATGAGCTGGCCCAAGGCTAATAAAGAGAGAGGTGAATTGAAAAAGAAGAATCTTTAAATCAAAACACAAACCAAATCCAATATCACCATAATAAAAATAAGTGCAGAAATTAAATGCGGAAGTAATAAAGAAAGAACACACCAGATTTATAGTGGTTCGGTCAAACCTTGACCTACGTCAACTCCTCAGATGCACCCTCAGAGTATTGCACTAC
Organism: Dendrobium huoshanense; assembly: GCA_016618105.1. Classification (NCBI taxonomy): domain Eukaryota; kingdom Viridiplantae; phylum Streptophyta; class Magnoliopsida; order Asparagales; family Orchidaceae; genus Dendrobium; species Dendrobium huoshanense. The sequence continues at coordinate 69,729,652 of CM028344.1, read as the reverse complement.
AAAAGTGTCTCTCCTTTAGCCCCCACAACTAGGCGGAGAAGCCCTTACAAAATCAGTTCCACCTTCCCCGGTGCAGCGGAGTCGCCAGGTCCTTTGACACCAAAGAGATCTTCTTCTTTGGTGAACTTCCCTTGAGACAAGCCTTGAATCCGACGATAATCAGGTGTGAGCTTGCCGGAGCAACCGTGTGGAACCCCCTCCACACTCCCTTGAGTCCCCCCTCACAGAATCTTCTCCCTCTCTCAAACTTCACCCATTTCTCACTCCCTTTCAAGTTCTCTCTTCAAGTTCCCCCTAAAAGAATGAAGCTATAATGGCTACCAAAGACACTTACAAAGTGTCATGTCATAGTTTAAATAGAAGATATCAAAACAAGCTCATTAATGCAAGTTGCTGACATTATCATTCAGGACGATATTAATATCGTCCTATACGATCAGTGCAATTTAAGCCCAATCAGCTGGGACGATTTGAGACGATTAGAAGAAATTTGTTCTTATCGTCTAGGACGATAATATATCATCCTGAACGATCAATATAAATTGTGGAATATCATCCTGAACATCGCCCTAAAAAAGAGCTGTCCGATGTCCAATCGTCTAGCATATCGGCCAGGACGATCTGGCGATCGTCCAAGACGATTTGATCTTGAAATCAAGTTATAATTTCTTTCCTTAAATTCTAGAGAAATTTTGGAAAAATTGTCCTGGATCGTCCTGGACGATCCACCTGGACGATGTCCAAAAGTAAGTAATTCCTAAATAGATTTGGCGGCAGATTTTTTCTATTTTGAGCCTATCGTCCTGGCCGATACAAAATCGTCCAGGACGATGTATTTTGCATAATGATGCCTGCTTTAATGAAGATGCCCTAATTAGGGTTTCTGCTTTTGAACAGATCGTCTAGGCCGATATAAGTATCATTCCGGACGATGTTAGCAAAAACAGTAAACTCTAGGGAACAGTCAAAAAATCTTCAAAGTTACAAAGCATCAGGAGCCACACCAAATGCAATAGACTCAAGAAAGGAAAAAATGTACAAACTGACTCAGACCTAGTCTACCCAATCTTGAGCTGGTTCCAAATTGCACTCTGATCGTGTGGACCTGAAATGTTAGTAAATAAGGCCGTCGTAGAGAAATAGAAGTGTTTGCTATCATCAAAATCATAAATCATGAAAACAGATCCGCAACAAAGACTACTCAAGAATGTATCATCCAAACAACTTAAAGAAAAGAATGAATATTCAATGGACAAAAAATTCATTACCACCAAATTTAGCATGTCATCTAATTACACCCCACCAAGCATATACAAGATTGATTTCCTAATGAAATATATATAAGTCTAAATTCTCAAATGGTTAAGATCATTAAGAAATCCAAGTGGTGGAGATCAATCCAAATATAAACATTTAGACCATTCAAAAGGGCATTTAATAGAAAGATGTATTCATTTGAAAGAAGAGATTAAACATTTAGTTTGATAATAAAACTTGGACAATATAAGAGAAAATTATGAATTATTAGCCTCAAAATAAAGAAGATCAAATAAGTCTTATCAATAAAATTATAAGAATTATTGAATAGGAGTTTTATCACTATCTATTTGCCTTCATACACATGAAAATCTAGTCATTCAAGCAATAATAAAGTGGATGTGCTCCTCATCTCATTAGAATTTTTTAAGTATATTTGAAAATCCTTGGAAGGCATACCCTTGAGGTTTCCTTAATGAGAAATTAATAGGGGACTTGATCATCACTATAAATATCCCCTGAGGGAAAGTGGAAAATAGCATATCCACTATAACTTCTATAAGGCATGGTCATTTTATAGCCTTAATGGGAAGCTGAAGTAATTATGTTATCTATAAAATGACTTCATGAGAGTAGTGGTGGCAAAACTTTACATGACCCAAAAAATCAACCTGGAACTATCGCAAAAATTTTACGTTTGGGATGACCCATTTAGTAAATGATTCAAGTTTAGGTCCAATTATTTAACCTAGTTTTAATTTCGAGTCAAGTTCAAATCAACCCGCCAACCCAAAGTAACACAAAACCAACCTATATTTGTTTTATTAATAAATTTAGGGTTTGAAGGTTTCTCTTATTCCAAGCTTTTTTGATTTTGTTAGTTCTCGTCTTCAAGACTTTTCACATTTTAGGTGTCACACCCAGGGATCTAAAGTGGAAGAATTATATCTCTTTTTTATTCATTTTCTTTTATTCTTATATTTTATTCCTTTCTTATGAGCAAATATTCATTTATAACCAGATCATTACCAACCATATCACAGTCAGATCATTACCTACCAGAGTTGACTAATTACATTAAGAAAAAATAAAATTAATATAAAAAAATAATTATATTTTCATAGTTAATATTTTATTAGACTACAAAGTTCAAAAGTATATATACAATATCCACCATATGCTACAAAAGAATATAAAAACCAAAGAATTAACAATAAACTAAACTATAATCACTTTCTAGCCTTACACTACATGCTCCATGCCTTTATCTAAAATCATGTATTCAGAACATAGTCCAATAAATAATCAAAACTGATCACTGCATTCAACATAAGATAAAATAATCAATATGCATGTTCCAATTCTAGTCAATATCAATAAAAAATTAATAGTTTATACATATAAGTAATAATCAATCTATAAAATATGCACTAATCAATAATAAAACTAATATAATAAGTAAAGCCAATAAATCACTATATAAAAATTAGTAAAATGGACTATCAATTAATATGCGAGGTAAGTATGCAATATCGGTGGAATTGACAATATTAATGTTAAATCTATCAGTACAATATACATTCTATCTATCAATAAGTTCAATGTAATTTCATATAATTGTATTCATGAATGTACTTATGAACAAGACATCTAGCTTAATATGATGTTTTTATCCTTCCACCCTAACTATCGACCAATTGGTAATCAATCTTTAATTTAACCCCAACTATTGACTAGTTGGTCATCGATCTTTAATTTATCATAATTATTCATTATCTTATGTTAATTCACAAGTGACTTTCAATAATTAATGAATAATCATCACTCTCTACCATGCAATGTAATTCAATTAATTGATTATATGATACAACTAAGATCATATCTTAAATCTTTTATTTTAAGAAAAATTTATTGGTCCACCCTCCGGTGTAGTATATTATATTTTTATAGCTAACACATATTAATTATAGTGTTAATTACTAGCCCTCCCTACTTATATGCAAATTTCATGTTTATATTATATCAATTGTATCATTATCTCTTGAATGTATGAAATATAACATGAAATACATGAATCTATAAAATATATAAAAATTTATATACTAGCCAATATCTTTAAAAAAATAATAATTTCCATTTTACATGATGAAATTTAATAGTATTATAGTCAAAATACTCATGAGAATTATATATATCATATATAAAAAGTTTTAACACTACTGTTGCTAGGTCCCAAGTCCTGGATGAGAAAAATAGAGGGTTGCATTAGGTAGTCGATAACTAGTGTAAAACTTGTCGAATAATCATGATATGAATCCTGTAAAAAATTATACTAATGCTAGTGCATTCGCTGAAAGAGAAGCATTGTATGGCCTGAATATAGCGACAGGTGTGCAAGGACCGCTGCATCAGTGCTCGGGTGTAGTGTTAAATAGGCAAGGGTTCCCACATCAAGGACGGATGTGGGCAAAGAAGGTAGTCTATGAAACTAAAATTAGGATAGGAACTTGTAATATATGCTCCCTTATAGGAAAATTAATGGAATTAATATATATTATGATTCATATGAAGATAAATATTATGTGCATTTAGAAAACTAAATGGGTTCGAGAGAAGGCTAAGGAGATTAATAGTTTATAATACAAACTATGACATTCAGGTAAGAGTCATACTATAAATGGTGTAGGTGTGATTATAGATAAGAGTTTGAAGGATAATGTTATAACAATTAATAGAATTAGAGATAAAATTATAGCTTTAAAGATTGTTATTGATGTAAAGATTGTTAATATTATAAGTGATTATGCTCCTTAAGTTGATTTGGATATGGGTTCAAAATTAAAATTTTGAAATAACTTAGAAGAATTAATACAAAAGATATATCTTGAAGAAAGAGGTTTTATGGAGGAGATTTAAATAGACATGTTGGTAGAATGGTAGATGATTTTAAAAGCATTTATGGTGGTCATGAGTTTGGAACGACAAATGATGGTGGTAAGAGCATAATAGATTTTTCTTTATCTTATGATTTCTTAATAGCTAATACCTTATTTAAGAAAAGAGATGGACATCTTATCACTTATAAAAATGGATATAATACAATAAAAATTAATTATTTTCTTATAAGAAAATTAGACCGTTTAGATTGTAAAGATTGTAAAGTCATTCAGAGTGAAAATTTACGTACCCAACATCAATTATTAATTTTGGACTTTAAGATAAAGGGACAAAAAATAAAAAAAATACAGCAACAACAACAATAACATCAAGCCTTTGTCCTACTACATGGGGTTGGCTACATGAATCGTTTTCGCCATTGTGCCCAATTAAAAGTCAAATTATCATTTAAATCTAATAAAGAAAGATTATTTTTAATATTTTCTAACAAAGTTTTTTTAAGTCTACCTCTACCTTTCTTAACATAAGTCAAATCTAATACCTCATATTATCTAAGGCGACTCTCTCTAATCTTATCTTCCATTGGATCCACTCCAACCTTTTTCGTATATGCTCATTTTGTATCCTATCTCTAAGGGTCAAGCCACTTATCCACCTAAGCATGCTCATCACTACAACACTTAACTTAGTATTAGGCTTCTCTTTTAATGGCCAACATTCGGCACCATAAAGCATTGCATGTCTCACCACCATCTTATAGAGTTCTCCCTTAAGTTTGAGGGGGACTTTTTTATAGCACAATAAGCCCGATGCATTCCTCCCCTTCAACCATCCAATTACAATTCTGCTGATAATATCCCCATCAATTTCACCATCACTCTGAATAATAGATCCAATATATCTAAAATGTGTACTCTTATTAATGACTTGATGGCCCAAAGTCACAATCCCCTCACTAGGTCTATTTCTACTAAAATTACACTCCATATATTCAATTTTAGATCTACTCAAGTGAAAACCTTTAGACTCTAAAGTTGACCTCCATAATTCAAGTTTATTTTTAACTCCCTCTCTAGTCTTATCAATAAGAAGAATATCATCAGCAAAAAGCATACACCAAGGTACATCTTTTTGCAAATGTCTAGTGAGAACATCCATGACTAAATCAAAAAGATATGGACTTAAGGCTGATCCTTGATGTAATCCAACCGAAATAGGAAAATACTTAGTCAAACCACCTTGTGTTTGAACAAAAGTAATAGCTCATGCATACATATCTTTAATGATTTGAATATAAACATTATTAACTTCTTTCTTTTCAAGAACTCTCCATAACACTTCTCTTGGAACTTTATCATATGCTTTCTCTAAATCAATAAATATCATATGTAGATCCTCCTTATTCTCTTTATATTTCTCCATCAAACCTCTCAATAAATGTATGGCTTCCATAATAGACCTATCCATCATGAATCCAAATTGATTTTGAGAAACATTAGTATCACGCCGCAACCTATGCTCGAAAACTCGCTCCCATAGTTTTAAAGTATGACACATTAACTTAATTCCTCTATAATTCACACACTCCTATGCATCACCTTTATTCTTAAAAATATGAATTAACACACTCTTTCTTCATTGATACGACATCTTTTTAGTCTTCAAAATAGTATTAAAAAGTTAAGTAAGCCAATAAATTCCTTCATCTCCTAAGTATTTCCACATCTCTATTGGAATATCATTAGGTCCAACAACTTTTCGAAACTTCATTTTCTTTGAAGCCTCTCTAACTTTGACTTTACTTATACGTCAATAAAAAAAACCTTTATTTTCATTTAGGGTGATAAAGTCACTAAAGTCAATCGTATTTTCACATTCTTCATTAAAAAGTTTAGCAAAATACCTCATCCACCTTTATTGAATATCATCTTCCAAGAAAAGTTTTTTTAATCTTCATCCTTAATACACTTCACTTGGACTAAATTCTTACTACTCCTATCTCTTTGTTTGGCTAACTTATATATATATATATATATCTTTCTCCCTCCTTAGTATCTAATCTATTATATAAATCATTAAAAAATAAGCTCTTTGCATCGCAAATAGCTTTCTTAGATTCCTTATGAGCCTCTTTATAGCTTTCCTAATTATCAGAATTTTTACATCTAAACCAATTTTTATAACAAATCTTCTTTTTTTATCTTTTCTTGCACATTTGGATTACACCACAAACTATTGTTACTATTAGGAGCATTTCCCTTTGAAACTCTAAGTACATCTTTTGCAATATTCTTAATATCACAAGCTACTTTTTCCTATATAATATTGGCATCCTCATGCATAAACAGAATCTTAAGATCTAAAATTTTACTCTAAAAAATACTTTTGTTAATATTATTTAAATGCCCCATCTAATTCTAAGAAATTATTTTACTTTATTTTTTATTTTTTGTCCCATTATCTTAAAGTCCAAAACTAATAATTGATGTTGTGTACATAAATTTTCACTCGAAATAACTTTATTATCTTTGTTATCTAAATAATCTAATTTTTTGTAAGAAAATAATCAATCTGCATTTTACTATATCCATTTTTATAAGTGATAAGATGCTCATCTCTTTTTTTAAATAAGGAATTATCTATTTAGAAATCATAAGCTAAAAAATATATAATATAGTCTTACCACCTTAATTTGTCATTCCAAACCTATGGCCACCATAGATGCTTTTAAAATCATCTACCTCTCTACCAACATGTCCATTCCTCCAATAAAAACTCTTTCTTCAAGAGGTATATTTTGTATTATTTCTTCTAAGTCATTCCAAAATTTTAATTTTGAACTCATATCCAAACCTACTTGAGGAGCATAAACACTTATAATATTAACAATCTTAACATCAACAATAATATTTAAAGCTATAATTCTATCTCCAATTTTATTAATTTTTATAATATTATCCTTCATACTCATATCTATAATCACACATACACCATTTCTAGTATGACTCCTACCCGAATACCATAGTTTATATCCTAAACTATTAATATCCTAAGCTTTCTCTCCAACCCATTTAGTTTTCAAAATGTATAAAATATTTATATTCCTATGAATCATAATATCTATTAATTTTATTAATTTTCTTATAAGGGAGCATATATTCCAAGTTCATATCATAATTTTAGTTTCATGGACTAGCTTCTTTGCCCACAACCATCCTTGATGTGGGAACCCTTGCCTATTTATCATTCCACACGAGTGCTGGTGCAGCGACCCTTGCACACTTGTCACTGTATTCAGGCCATACAACGCATCGTTTCTAGGGGACGCCTTAGCATTAACATAATTTTTTAAAGGATTCATGTCATGATTATTCAATAAGTTCTGTGCTGGTTGTCGACTACCTAACACAACCCTCCACTTTTCTCATCCAGGACTTAGGACCTGACAATGACAGTGTTGCAAAAAAATAAAAAATAAAGTAAAATAAATTTTTAGGATTAGATGGGGGCATTTAAAAAAATACTAACAAAAGTATTTTTAAGAGTAAGATTTTAGATCTTAAGATTTTGTGTGTGTATGAGGATGCTAATATTATGTGGGAAAAAGTGACTAGTGATATTAAGATTATTATAAAAGATGTGCTCAGAGTTTTGAAGGAAAAAGTTCCTAATAGTAAAAATAGTTTGTGGTTGAATCCAAATGTATAAGAAAAAATAAAAAAAATAAGAAGAATTATTATTAAAATTTGTTTAAATGTAAAAATCCGGATAATTGGGAAAGCTATAAAGAGGCATGTAAGGAATTTAAGAAAGCTATTTGTGAGGTAAAGAACTTAGCTTTTAATGATTTATATAATAGATTAAATACTAAGGAGGGAGATATATATATATATATATATATATATATATATATATATATATATATATATATATATATATATATATATATATATATATATATATATATATATATATATATAAGTTAGCCAAACATAAAGATAGGAGTAGTAAGGAATTAGTTCAAGTAAAGTGTATTAAGGATGAAGATCAAAAAGAGCTTTTCTTAGAAGATGATATTCAATAAAGGTAAATGAATATTTTGCTAAACTTTTTAATGAAGATTATGAAAATATGATTGACTTTAGTAACTTTAGCACCCTAAATGAAAATAAAGATTTTTATTTTTATCGACGTATCAGTAAAACTGAAGTTAGAGATACTTTTAAAAAAATGAAGTGTGAAAAAGCTATTAGACCTGATGATATTACAATAGAGATGTGGAAATGCTTAGGAGATGATGGAATTTCTTGGCTTACAAAACTTTTTAATACTGTTTTGAAGACTAAAAAGATGCTAAATCATTAGAGATTGATTGTGTTAATTCCTATTTTTAAGAATAAAAGTGATGCATAAGAGTGTGCAAATTATAGATGAATTAAGTTAATGTGTCATACTTTAAAACTATGGGAATGAGTTATGGAGCGTAGGTTATGGCGTGATACTAATGTTTCTCAAAATCAATTTGGATTCATGCTGGGTAGGTCTACTATGGATGCCATACATTTATTGAGAGGTTTGATGGAGAAATATAAAGAGAATAAGGAGGATCTACATATGATATTTACTGATTTAGAGAAAGCATATGATAAAGTTCCAAGAGAAGTGCTATGGAGAGTTCTTGAAAATAAAGGAGTTAATAATGCTTATATTCAAATCATTAAAGATATATATAAAAGAGCTATTACTTGTGTTCAAACACAAGGTGGTTTGACTAAGTATTTTCATATTTTGGTTTGATTACATTAAGGAGCAGCCTTAAGTCCATATATTTTTGCTTTAGTCATGGATGTTCTCACTAGACATTACCAAGAGGATGTACCTTGGTGTATGTTTTTTGCTTATGCTATTCTTCTTATTGATAAGGCTAGAGAGGGTGTTGAAGGTAAACTTGAATTATGGAGGTCAACTTTAGAGTCTAAAGGTTTTCGCTTGAGTAGATCTAAAACTGAATATATGGAGTACAATTTTAGTAGTAATAGACCTAGTGAGGGGATTGTGACTTTGGACGATCAAGTCATTAAGAAGAGTATATGTTTTAGATGTCTTGGATCTATTATTCAAAGTGATGGTGAAATAGATGGAGATATTATCAGAAAAATTCAAGTTGGATGGTTGAAGTGGAGGAATGCTTCGAGCTTATTGTGCGATAGAAAAGTCTTTCTCAAACTTAAGGGAAAAATCTACAAGATGGTGATTGTTGACCTCATTTTTGTATGATGTCACTTTCAACCCCTTTTTGAGCTTTGGACCTTAGGTTACTTTGGACTTTAGATCTTAGGATCTTCCTAGTTCCTAGCCCTTAGGCCCAATCCAGATTTTAACTCAATTCAAACCCAGAACCCTTGGGCTAAAGACCTAGGTCCTAAAGTCCTTTCTAGGTGATTTTTCCATCACCTTGAAATCCAGTCAATTGGCATCTAATTAAGAGTATGCCAATTTCATATTGATGTGACATGTCTCTAGTGTTAACCCTCCAAATTTGAACTCATTTGGAGGACTCTAACACCATAAACTTAATCCAATTTCAAACATTGCAAAACCTTCAAATATTTACAATTCATGCCACTAGGCCTTTTACCCAATGGAATTTGACCATGGAGCCCCCTCCAAACCTTTTGATAACTCCTAATACCTTGATATTGACTTGTTAAGCAATAGTATGCATATTTCTAGGTCCAATTTTTCCCAGAATTGACTCAAGGTCAAAATGACCAAAATGCCCTTAAAGAGGGGGATTCTTGGACTTTTGGCCTGAACTTAATTTGATTTGACCATTAAACATTAAAATCTTCTTCAAATTTTTTTAAATAATTTTTGAGATTTCTTGAACTCAATTCCAACCTTGGGTCAATTATGTTGACCAAGTCAACCCATTTTGACCTAAAGGTCCCCTTAAGGGTCAAAATGGTCATTTTGACCTAAATGACCCCTTCACACCTTAATACCCTATCCATTAGGTTCATGTGATCAAATCGATTTCAGTGGATATAACTCTTAGTCCCAAGGCAACTTGGTTGATGAAGTCAACCAAGTTTGACCAAATGACTTACATATCTCCTTTCATCTAAACCCTTTGACCAAAACCATTTCAATCTCATTTAAACCCATGGGGTGACTCCTTAGGCTCCCAAGATACCTCTCTTGGGGACCCGAGCCTTGGGCCCACTTGGGTTAGCCTTTTGGCTTGACCCAAGTGCCCAAAGGGAGGCCCCCTTTGTTGCAACTCGGGCTTCCGAGTTTATGATTTTGATGATAACAAATAATATTTATTATTCTTTTATTTCTCCTGGTATTTGCAGTGCATATTTCTTTATATGTTAACTAATATTTCAGGTACATCATGCACCGTTCTGTGAAGATTCAAGGCTCAAGATTGCGTAGAATTGGTCGTATTAAATTAGTCTGTAATTTTCATTTATTGAGTCAAGTCTTATAATGATGTATGTTAATTTGTTGATCATGCACACACACAGAGGGAGGAAAAAATGATTATGAATATTTTAACTTTTCTGTTCATCGTACTGTACAAATTTATTTCGTACTGTACAATCTGGTGTAACAGAAATAAATTGAAATATTTATTTTTCCTTAAAAAATTTTAATTTTGAATATAACTAATCGTACTGTACGATCACCACATCGTACTATACGATTTGTTATAATTAGAAAGCCCGCCGTCCATTAAATTAGGCAAAAATTTGAATTTGAACAGTTGTACAATCGTACTGTACGATCATAATCGTACGGTATGATATTTGAAATATTGCCTAAGTTAATCCTGAGATTATGCAATCAAAACGGCTGAAATTTTTCATTTGGATCGTACTGTACGAACTGGATCGTACTGTACGAACTGGATCGTACTGTACTAACTGGATCGTACAGTACTAACAGGTCAATTTCTGCACATCGTACTGGACGATCTTGAGATCGTACGGTACAATATTTGACGGCTGAATTGAGTATTTTTAGGGTTTTTTGAGCCCTTTATTTAAGCACTCTCATAAGACTTTGTAAGGGTCTTTGGCAGCCATTGTGTCTTCATTCTTTTGGAGAAAATTTGAAGAGAGGACTTGAAAGGGAGAGAGGAAAGGGTGAAGTTTGAGAGAGGGAGAAGATCCTTGGAGGGGGTTTCAAGGGAGTGTGAAGGAGATCACACGGTTGCTCCGGCGAGCTTGCACCTCAGTACCATCGGATTCAAGGTTCATCTTGAAGGAAGTTTGGGAAGAAGAAGATCTCATTGGTGTCAAAGGACTCGGCTCCTCCGCCGCACCGGGGAAGGTGGAAGTGATTGTGTAAGGGCTTCTCCGCCTAGCTATGGGGGCTAAAGGAGAATCACTAAAGGTTTAGTGTAATACTCGGAGGGTGCCTCCGGGGAGTGGACGTAGGTCATGGTTTGACCGAACCACTATAAATTGGTGTGTTCTTTCCTTTATTTTTTATGCACTTTATTTCCACATTTATTTTTATTGTGATTAATTGCGTGGATGAAATTGATTATCTATCTTTTTATTGTGAATGAAATTCGCTTCTGCATAAAGTCATAAAAAGATATTTCTTTTCATTAAAGAAGTTTTTAATCATCCAATTCACCCCCCTCTTGGCGCATCTAGCAATTTCACCCTTTGAACAATTTCTCAACCTTAATCAAATTGAATCCAAACCAAGGTGCCATCGAGTCTCTCCTGACCCAATACACCTCCCTTAACCAGCCCAGCCTCTAAATCCATTTGAGTCAAGCATTAGGCTAACCCAAAGTTGCTAAAACTACTTGGGATTGAGCCAACTCTTATCCTGAGCCTAATTGAACCTGACCAACACCTCCATTAGGTGGACCTAGGTCCAATACATCTCCTCCAGTTGGCCCAAGCCTTGGGTTAACTTGGGTTTGGGCTAACTCAAAGTAGCCAAAAATACATGGACCCTAGCCATTTTTGAACCCAGATCAAATTGTACCCGATTTCCACTTGCATTGCATGGACCAGACCCAGACCCATCTCTCACATCAAGCCCAGGGTCTGGCCTAACTTAGGTTGAGCCTAATTTGACCCGAACCAAGCAGATTTGGATCAACCCAAGGCATTTTTGAACCTATATCAAATTGAACCCAATTGCCTCTTACATTGGGTGGACCAGACCCAGGCCCATCTCCCACATCAAGCCCAGGGTCTGGCCTAACCTGGGTTGAGTCCAATTCAACCCAAACTGAGCAGGTTTGGGTCAAACCAAGCCACCTGATCAAATTGGACCTCCATAGGCCCAATTGAGTTCACCCTTGACTCCAGCATGTCTCCATCCTCCTTTCCAGGTCAACCCAACCAAAACCCTAGCCGACGGTAGCCGAAACCAATGGAGAATAAGCTACGGTGGTCCCCCCCATTCGATCCCTTCTAAGGCTCCTCCCAGCCAATTCTGGCCGTCCAAGCTCGCGGATGGTGGCTGAATAGGGCCATTTATCTTAGGAGCGAGATTTCGATCCCAGACATTCAAAATCACTCCCCAGAGATCCCTCATTCCTCCTATTCCATTCCATAACTCCCCACACCGCTTCGTTAATCCGTTCGAGTGAACTCTAGCGAGAGATTTCAGCACTGCGCTCGAAGTCGTACCTCTGGCCATCCTCCGGTCCAGGCATCTGAAGGAGATCTGTTTGCCTTCATCTTCTAAAGCTTCCTGATTGAGAAGCTCATTCGTTGAGACCTTCTATGTGATAATCTTTTCATCCCGAGCTCTCTAGTTAGGTAGTCCGGTCAAGTGTGAAGGAAATCTTCACCCCAGTAGATCTCCACCGTTGGATTGAAGGTTTATGTTCTCCTGATCCTTCATGTAAAATTTCATCGAAGTTCACCGGCAGGATCGCTCAGATAATACCAGAGAAGCTTTACGGCTTTGGGTTCGCGTGGAAGGTTGAAGAAGAATCCTGGCTGTTGATTTCAATCAACGGTGCGGATTAGTTCCTGTGATCCCGGAGGCTATTTGATCGCAGCCTTCCAATCGTCCATCCGACGGCTACGGTTCATCCGACCATTATCTAGTCAGCCGCCAATGATTGCCTCTCCAATCGTGGTGCGTCGCGTGCAAAGCGCCGGCTGACTAGGTAATTAACAGGTTTAATTTCATAGAAAATCAAGGAAAACTTCAAAAATCCCTACATACTTAACCAAATTAGATGTTCTTAGGCTCATTGGAAAGGTCTCATGGAGAACTACAAAAGCCATATGATTTTAGGCTATGATTTCATCTGTATTAAGTTTAATTTCAATATTAGTGTTTTATAAATTATTGCATTTATTATTTAAAATTAATTTACCAAGGCCTAAAATCTTGGGATAATGAATTTGGGCATGTCCTTGACATGTCCAAATTTTATCTCCCCTATTTGAAGTGTCAAAGGGCATTACCATCCTAATTTTGATTTAAGGGTCATGGTTTGACCCTCAAATCCAAATTGGGACCATGGTCCTATCCAATGAGATTTAGGATTTTATTTTGAATGTTCTGATGATGTGTAGCATAGGGAGTTTAGGGCCAGTGATTTTGCCCCAATCCAACCTTAGGATAGCTCCCTAGGATTTTCCTAAGGTGACTTAGGGATCACCTTAGGTGGCTTGGTTTGCCACCTTAGAGAACTCCATTTAGGCCCATGTTTGGTGTGTTTAGTCCCTGAGATTAGGTGATCTTATGGTCCAAATTTTATCATATTTGGTGCCCATTTGGTCCACCAACTATGAGCAAAAAAACATTCCTCTTTAGAATTGGCCTAAAACTTAATTAACTCACCAAAATTCCTATTAATCCCAAAAATTATATAAAATACCTCCAATCAACCCTAATTCATCCCTTAATCAGTGATAATTTAAATCCCTTTAATTTAGCTTTAAAATCCACCTTAATTTAATTTTAAGTCAAAATCATTATTTAATCAATTTTAATTAATTAAAAATTATTAAAAATCCCCAAAAATCTTTAAATATTTTTGATCTCTCCTTAGATCATTTACTAATCTTTGGAGTTGATTTCAGGAGGTTTAGGATTTATTTAGGTTCAAATCACAAAATGAGCTCTCTAATTAAGGTAATTAGAAAATTCAATAAATACCAAAACTTCTAAAATCCACTACTAATTGTAGAAATATTCAAATCAATCAAACTCAGTGGCTAATGACTCTTATTAAAATCTAGTATTTTTTAAAAATGTTAAACCCCCAAAATTTGGTCAAAGTCAAAAAGTCAACATTTTGGTCAACTTATGACAAATTGGGTTAAAACTTCTAAAACTCACAACTTTTCATAGAAAACTCCAAATTGAGTGTGCCACCAGTCTAACAACTCATAATAAGACCTAGTATTTATTAAAAATCTGAAACCTTTAAGTTTCCTTCTAATTCTAAAAATCATTTTTGACCCCTTAGTTAACATATTTGCATTTTTTTCTAAAATTTATTAATTCTTCTAAAATTTTAGAATTTTCTAACTTGATTAATAAAATTCTTAACAAATCCTATAAAATCAGTAACCAACTCTTTTTTATATTAATCCACTCTTTTAATTCCATCCAATTTAAAATAATTCGACGCTTCATGCGTGAAAGTCAAGAAAATCCCACTTTATCTTAATCAACCCCGATTAATACTGGGTATCCCAGGCCTATGAGGCTATTAGCTTAACCCTAAGGAAGGTGAAATAAACTTCACAGCTTCGATGTGAAATTAAGGTAGTAATCAATTAACTCTTAAAATATATTTAACTAAATTTTTAATATATTAATATTTAAGCTTTAATCTAAATCCCCCTTTTAAGCCTTAACAAACTCATAATTCTAGACAACTTTATCTAATCACCCAACTTAGGATCTACCCTATCCACACGACCTCCTACACACACTTTAGATGATTTGATAGGATAACCAACTCAAGATCTAGGTTAGGATGATGTTTACTTTACTACTGTGTGCCAGATTTTTCGTAGTTTTACTGCATGTTGTGGATGACTATACTTGTTGTGTCTGCTTACTTTTTTTATTACACTCTGTGGATGATTGATGTGTTTGGTGATTAGATTACCCTTAGGATAGGAACAATTTGGATGTTCACATAGTTTTCTACAAGTGGCCACGCTCATGCAGGGTAATAAAAAGGGGACTAAGTCAATAAATTTAATTATAAAAATGCTTGCACATGTGCTTCAGCTACTAAAGCCCCCAAAGTAATAAAAAGAGCATGGCTAGTGTGTTTATTTATTTTTTTCTGCATATATGTAACTGCTTGGGAGTAAATATTTTTTATTTATTAACTGCTTAAGATAACCCTGCAGGAGAGTCTAGAATTTTTCATTTTCATATAAATGTAATTTGTGTAAATGTAAAGTGTTGTGAAAGTGGAGTTTTGAATTGGGATATATAGGTCCAAAGCTTGGACTCCAAAGAAAAAATGACACCCCTTAGGGGAGTAGCCCTTTTCTATTTGGAGATCCAAATTTGGATCACTTCTTCCCTAACCAAAGAGAAAAGAGTGGCCTTCCCCTCAAAGGAAGTGCCCTCTTATCCATTTGGGTAGCCTACTACGAGGAATCTAAGGAGCTTGAAGAAAAGGAGCCCGAAGGAGAACAAGATTGAAGAATTGAAGACAAAAATATCCCATTCAAAACCACTTGCATCTCTACTAGGTTTAGAATCCAGGTTGTTGTCAGTGGGGCCCGACCACTTTACATTTTACAAGACCTTGGTGTCTAATAAGCAAGACAACTTTGTCTATGGACATTTATTAATTGATTCATTTATATTTGATGTGTTGAGATGATTGCCAGTTTTTTGGCGTTTGTATGCCGCTTTTGCTTTTGCCTGGATACGTAAGACTCGTGGGGTGTGAAAGTTTTATATTCATAATTTTAAAGTTTAAAATTTTAACGAGTCTAAATAATATCGAAAAATAACTAATTTAGGGAATTAGCTGAGGATCGACCTCGCATATTTCTGCACTACTTATTTCCTTGCTTTAGACCCTTCCCCGCATGCGGGTAGAGTCTGGATAGTCTGACCTATGAGGACAATGTGCCAGACCTAGGGAAGCTCAGTCTTCTAAAAAAAATATTTCTAAGCCTATTTTTAACTTTCAAGCATTCATAAATTGAAGTTATTGACTAGCATGCATTAAATTAAAAACATATTTAAAAGAGTCAAAACTTTAATTGCATCAGTCCTTAGCATTTTTCACCCAACATAAATCAAAGGGGCTAATTAGAAAAATCTCTACATGTTGCCCAGCTCTCCAAAATTTTAAATAAAACGTCCCTAACACTCTTTCATAAAAGGCTAGACTCATCTATTTTAAATCGATTAGGTGGTTAACTAGCTCCCCAATCTAGGCCGGGGTAAGTTCAGACCTTGCACTGCATTAGTTAGGTTCGGACGACTGTGGTCCAGTGTCCAAATTTAGATACAGGATCTGGGACATATCTTTGAATATAAGGCCCCAAACTTTGAGAATATAATCCCAAATTTCTAATAAAATAATCAACTCTAATTAAATATTATTTCAATCCAAAACATAAAGCCCAACACTTAGATTAAGTTGGGACACTTCCGTATGGTTATGTAATCTCAAAGTGTCCCATACTTTTGTTCCCTTGATTCTGTTAATAACTGCTCAACCTCGATCCATTCTCTTTTGAGATTCTAAAATTCACCTCTTTTTGATATCACTCATAGAAAATCTACTTATATTTTGTCACTATTTTAATCGAGATTTTTCATAGGGGACTATGTCTCCCTATGATGTAATTAACTACGAGGGCTTGCGCTCATAGGAGATTTAGAACCACACACTCACCTGGTTTTAAAAATTGATTTTTAAAAATTTTTATTGGATTCCTTTGGGAAAGATCAAAAGAATTATCATTGAATGGAATTATCTTCGCAAACCTTTGGGGAGATATATCTTTCTTTAATAAGGCTTTGGATATGAACTTAACGATCACACTTCTTGAATATTGTAGTTGGATATTCAGTTTAATCTCATTTTGACCCTTTGGGGCCATATAAAGTTCTCTCCAGCATCAAATTTTAATATTCAAGATGGGATTCATAATTCTAAATCTGAACACCATTACGAAATTTTATTTTCACCTTTCCAGGTGATATACTTTTTCTAACGGGACGATTCAATTTTAGAATTAGAATTCAATTTCAATTTCAAAATTCCTAAAGAGAACTAATATTTTTAAAAGACCTATTTTCAAAATTCCACCAACAAAAAATAGCATGCTCGGCGGGACCAAATCACTCTCTCCATCTTTAATAGAGACAAAATTTTGTGTCATCGGTAGTCTTAACTACCCTTTCTTCTGTTGGTCCCTCTACCCATTTCGTTCTTAGGAGAGTGTGGCCAACATCTAAAATAAAATGTACATTGAAAAGAGAGGTCATACCTCCAAGCTTCTTTATTAAGTGTTGATTTTGATTTTGACCCTCTGCCCCCGGGCCAACCGGTAGGGCGATAGCATCAAGTCAGAATTTTGAGATCTCCCTTACAATCCTATGAATTTATATTAATGATGCTTAATTCAATACATAAATTCTTAAGATCGAAAGGATTCTTAGAGATCCTAATTTTGGTTAAGAAAAAATATACGCTGGCCTTAACCCCTCACCTCCTTTTTAGCCTTTAGAGGTTAGGAGAGTTAGGCTACCCACTTTACTTGAGCTTTCTCACAATTCCATAAGCCTTCGGGCAAGGGGAAACTCTGCCCGTTGTGTTCTGGAATTTGTGAGAAACCCACATTAAATCTCACAAAGTTCAAATCTTCTTTTAAAATTCTCTTTGAATCTCAATTCATCACATGTTATCCCATAGTACCCTTCTGGGGGTTGGCATGTGTTACAAAATTTAATTTTTCTCTGGCACATATTCGATCTCTTTACCCTACTAATATATGTTGAGTGACAATTTCTACTACTCAACATGTATTAGATGGTTAAGATCCCCTTATGAGCCTTGATCTTCTAAAAATTTTTCTTTTCAATAAAAATCTAATTCTGATCCCTTCTCTAAATTTCAAAAAATTCCAAATGGCTAGCAAATTAATCTTCTCTTTTGATCCCTTCTCTAATCAAGGAAGCACTATAATTTTTGGGATGGGATTCAATACCCTTGAGGTTTCCATGGACGGACAACAGATAGTTAGCATGGATGCTAGTAAGGAAGCTACTCCAGTGGTTGAGTTGATTGTGGGGTCTGTACCCACCTTACCTGTGACCAGTAATGAAGAAAAATAGTCTGAGCCGGTTGTTGAGGTCCCCATTGAAGTTAAGTCTATTTTTGAAGAAGGATCTAGTTATGGACTTACATTTGCTACTAAGAACCAGAGAAATAACTATCTAAGGAGACTTAGGAATAAGATATCCAAGGCTAAGAGAGTTGTTCCTTTTAAAACCTTAGCCTGAGTAGAGCCCGAGGCTGCTGAGGAGCTACCTATTCCTGCTTCTTCTCCCCTCCTTAAGAGGAGTCGCTTTTACCCCTTGCTTTTGCTCAGGGGGAGCAGAGGGCAGCTAGGATAGCCCGTTTCCCACTATGCTCAGTTGAATATTCAACCAACAAGACTCCAAAAGAAAAACACCTCCAGAGAATAAGGACATTAAGAAACATAATTCATACCTGTGCTGCATAGTCTGGGCAAACCAAAGAGGAGTATGTGAAACAGATAAAGGGAGTTATCTCCCATCGCTTCCAGAAAGAAGTTTTGAAGGAGAAAGTTTCTGAGGTGAAGAATTTGACACCTCAGTATGTTAGGAGGAATAAGAAGTATGTTCAACAGTCTGTCACTTCAGTACTAGTTGATGGATATCATTGGGTGCCATGCCTTCCATCCTCTAAAATGGAAGGTATTGTATTTATCGGGTCTGAGAGAGGCCACCATTCTGCTGGTAGACCCTCGGTGCCCCCTCCTAGACCTTTAAAGTTGGCCTCAGGGATTTTCAATCCAAAGGAGACAGAGATTCGAAAACCTATAGATGTTAAGGGCAAGAGGCCCAAGTACCCTGAAAAGAGATTTGTACATAAAAGAACCAAGTTGGAGATCCTGCCACCACCTCCTAGAACTTCTAAGTTCATTCTTCAACTCCAACGAGTTCCAGTCAATCCTCCTCCAGTCCCAATTGAGCAGATAAATGTTCCTGTTAGTACTCCAATTGTCACAGTTGATAGTCCTCACACTGCCAGTTTAGTTAAAGCTCCAGTTATTACTCATGTTGTCATTTTACTGATGTTCCACACGATCTATACATCATTCCTAGGCTCCCTAGTCAGGTGTCTGAGGACCTTACCTTACCAGATGTAGGGGCTATTACTCTCTAAGCTCCTGCTTCTCCTCCTAAGGTATATGTCCCTCACCTGATAAAGGATATCACTCTTTTGACTACCAGTCCTGGGACAGTAGAAGAGGAGAGAACTGACCAAGAACAAGAAATGATAGATGATCCAATCTCAGAGCCCCAGCTAAATCCTAATCCAAAGCTTATAGAAAACATCTCCAAGTTAGACACTAAAGAACTCTTTGATATGGCTAAATATAAAGGATACTTTCCCCTCGATCCCAAGTCAATTGGGATAGACTGATTGATGAGGCAGTATAAGATATAAGAAACATGTTGTTAAGTAAAGAGGGGATGGCTACTTTTGACCTAGACATAGATGACCTCCTCGGAGAAGAGGATGATTATACCGGTAGCATTTGTATGGTTGAAACCAGGGGGTCCAATAAAGAAGCTGAGCCCAATAAGCGTCGATCTGCTAGAGATGATGATTCACCTGCTATTGAGTTAGAGTCAGATGAGTCTATAAAAGCTAGAGATGAAGAACACATAAGAAACTTGGAGACTCAGCTCGCGAGCATGATGTCACAAGTCAGGGAAATGCAAGAATGAGTGGATAAATCACAGCAAGAGTCCCTTAAAATCTACCAATTAGCTCAGGAAATCACGAAAAGAGCCAAGTAGGCAGAATCCAGATGCAAACCTCCTGAGTCAATACCAGTGCACCCTCCAAGTTTACCAAAAGTACTGCCAGTAGCGCCTATAGTTCCCACCGTTCCTCCAACTTTTCCTTAGAAGGATCAAACAACTGATTTAGGACTAGGTAAGGGAGGCCTTAGATCTTTCATAAGGGACCGTGTCTATTCCAAAGGGTAGACCCTACCCCGAAGAATATGACTCAGTTCCTTATTCAAAGGGCTTTGTACCACTGTCATTTAAAATTTTCACCGGAGTTGAAAACTCGAGGTAGCATCTAGCCCACTTCCGAGCGAGCTGTTGTAACGCAGGAGGGTCGGATGCTCTACTTTTTTACCAGTTTGTGAGTAGTCTCTGTCCGACAATAATTTTGAGTGGTACGCTGATCTGCCCAACGGTTCAGTGAGAGCCTTTAACGATATAGAAAACCTCTTTTTAAAGAGATTTTCTGGAGTGCAGCAGTGCACTATCGTGGGCGATCTTATTGTTGAAAAGAAAAAGCCAGAAGAGTCTCTGGTCGATATATCCCAAAGAACATGACTTAGTTCCTTATTCAAAGGGCTTTGTGCCACCGTCATTTAAAATTTTCACCTGAGTTGAAAACTCGAGGTAGCATCTGGCCCACTTTCGAGCGAGCTATTATAACACAGGAGGGTCGGACGCTCTACTTTTTTACCAGTTTGTGAGTAGTCTATGTCTGGCATTGCTTTTGAGTGGTACGCTGATCTGCCCAATGGTTCAGTGAGAACCTTTAATGATATAGAAAACCTCTTTTTAAAGAGATTTTCTAGAGTGCAGCAGTGCACCATCGTGGGCGATCTTATTGTTGAAAAGAAAAAGCCAGAAGAGTTTATGGTCGAATATATCTTGAGGTGGCGAAACATCTCGATGAAGTGTGAACCCTAGTTGTAAGAGAAACACGCCGTGGAGATTCTTCTAAAGAATATTCATGTTCTGATTTCTTTTCTCCTGAAGGGTTTTACTATTAAAACTTTTGAAAAACTTCTCAACAAGGCTAGCAATTTGCAGGAAGAGGCTCCTAGGATGCCATTCTTATGAGAGTAGCCTAAAGATAAGAAGGGTCCTAAGTTGGTGAAAACTTTTGAGAAGAAAGCTGTGGTCTCAGTAGTTGACAAAGGAAAGAGGCCAGTCATCAGTCAGCCTAGCGCCCCACTTCCACCATAGCCGCCTCAGAAGCAGCCATTTCAGAAATTCCTCAGTATACTAGAGATCCCACCTTCATCCCTTTTAGAGAGAGATTGGCAAAACCATATCCATTTAAAAGGGAGCCGTGAAGAAAATTTTAAGAGTTTATTAAAGAAGCCAGATTTTCAATTACCAAATGCTAGAAGGCCAGAGGATGAGAGTAAGAAGGAAGATCCTAGATACTGTTAGTACCACCGAATGCTTAGTCACCCCCTCGAGGATTCTGTTGTGTTCAAAGATTGGCTCGATAGGAACTACACTCAAGGTAATATCATAATTCTTAAGGAGTATTTGGTGGATCCAGAAAAGGCTTCAATCAAAACTATCTCGGGTAACCTCCCTAACTCTTCTCTTTCAGTTGAAGATGGCTAGGATATTGCCTTATCCCGGGCATTTAAAAAGTCGATTAACAAATTTTATCATCTTTCTCAATAGTTGACTACGACAGCCCAGAGCCTGGAGTGAGAAGTTGACCTGGACGCTTCGTAGGAGAATGTTGAGCCACTTCCCTCTCCAGTAGTCGCAGAAAATACTATAAAACATGGAAAAGAAAAGAGATATGATTTTATAGAGAAGAAGTGTGTTGATGAGAGATGTATTCGAGTGGCGGATAGTGGTGTAAAAACCCTCTCCCCTCTCTTGTTATCTGATTTTTTACTTTGTCACATCGAAGGCAAAGGGTCAAAAGATAAATAAAAAATATCATTCTACCTCTGTCTTGATGATTAGCCATAAATCTGAAATGCAACTTGATGACTCTCCTATTTCAAATCAAAATTTTGGTGAAGTAAATCTCAATGTCAAACAAATTGACCCTCCCGAGTCAACCACTCAAGGTGATGTTGAACGTGAAACCTTATCAGAAAATGATTTCCCCCAATTTAATTTTCAGGAAAGTCTTATCGAGATAGAGTTTTCAAATTCGGACTCTCTTTCAGAAAAAGATGATCCGATGCCTACAGTGAGTGTAGACACCGCTCTAGTTTGCCTGCCCGAAGATATCGAGCAGGTGCAACTCGGTGGCGGTAAAGTCTTACCCCCTAGGCTTCCCCCTCAAGATAAAGGCAAGCAATCTGTCTTCGAAGATCTAAATCCAAACTCCCCTCAACAATCTGAATTTCTTTTAATCCCTCAGAGTTTCGAGTCTGTCGTTCCTAAGGTTGATTATAATGTTTTGGCCCATCTTAGGAAGTTGCCAACCAAATTAAGTATTTATGATGCCCTCCTTCTTTCCAAAGAAATGAGGGAGTCTTTAATCAAAGCACTTCTCGATCCTGAGATTTGCTTAGCCCAATTGGCTTCAACTTTAAAAGATGAGGCACTTTACTTCAAAGAGGTCTCTGGAGTTACTTTTTTCAGATGAAGACTTGCTCTTGGGAACTGTCAACCATAATCGTCCCCTTTACATTACTGTAGATGTGAGAAACTTTAAGTTATCAAGAGTCCTCATTGATCTTGGTGCATCAGTCAACGTAATAAACATAAAGACCCTCGCTTACCTTAGAGTTTATACTAGCAAGCTTTCAACAGACAGGTTGATGCTTCGTGGATTCAACGAAAAGGGTGAGAGAGCTTTAGGTTCAATCACTTTACTCTTAGAGATAGGAGGATTGAAAATAGAAGTTTAGTTTCATATAATTGATTCGGTAATGTCCTTTAATGCTCTTCTAGGTAGACCTTAGATTCATGAATATAGAATGGTTCCATCTACCCTACACCAATGTGTTAAGTACCAACTAGATGGCATTGAATATGTGATTAAGGGTGATCTGCAACTATTCTCAGTTTAAGAAATTAGAATCTACGAAGATGCCGCATATTTTATACCAAAAGGGTCCTCATCCCGTTCTAAGTTTGAGATCAAAATTAAGGAGAAAGTGGTTGGAAAAAAATCCAACCAAGAAGAAGAAAGAGAAAAAGATAAAATTACCAATAAATAATTGATAGAGTCGAGTAGTGAAGATGACTTTGATATCGTCGTCCTTATTCCTCTAAACAAATTACCTCAAAGATGTTGGAGGATGGGTCTAAGGGCACGAGGTTGAGGCCGTGCTTCACTAGATAGGAGAGTAGCACCTGTATATATTGATCGGGAATCAGATTCTGATGGTGAACCAGAAAATAAATGTGTTGCACTCTCTCTTGACTACAAGAATATAAATACTCCTCCAAAATTTGATCTCACCTTCGACCAGGATAGTGACTCTGAGGTAGATATCTCAAAAGTTAAAAGTGATGAGTCAGAATTAACAATGTATGAAAAGCGCAGTAGGAGGATTAAGGCCCTTTCTCTGACCCCACTGTCGGCTGGCAGGATTGCAGGGTTAGAGGTTAAAGTGGCCCCCAACCTGAACGGTGAAGTAAAGAAAGTCTAGAAATTCTTTTCTGGCTCCTCCTCCGTAAGGGATGAAGGTGATGTAACCCTTGGGGAGGCAGATTTTAATAAATTAATAGAATTACTTTTCGGCTACTTGCCTGTTTGTGTAAAAAATACTTTCTCCAAAGGTCCTGTGCCGTATCAATGGACTAAGGGTCAAGCCAGATACCATGAAAATATTTGGCAAACTAAGATTAAGAAAAATCTAATAAGTGATATTGGATTTGGAACCATTTGTTCATTTGATGATGATGAATATTGCTTAATGATAACTTACCATCTTGAATATCAAAATATCCCTACGGATGCCATTAGTCCCCACGATGGGCTATGTTTGGAGACTTTATATGATCCTGATAAACTTCAAGTTCAGGATGCACCCCTTGAATTCGAAGAGAAAATTAAATTGACGGTCAACAAGTTAAGAGAAATTAACCTAGGAACTGACGATGACCCTCGCCCTACTTTCATAAGTACTTTACTTAGCGAGAGTGAGACTCAGGATTTGATTCTGTTGTTGCCTGAGTTCAGGGATTGCTTTGCCTAGACACACGATGAAATGCCGTTTTTCCGCTGAGGTACAGATCCACAAATTTGGAGTTCGACATGATGCTATTCCTATCAAACAAGCTCCTCGGTGCATGCGCTTAGAGATCGAGCAACAAGTCATTTCCAAAGTTAAGAAATTTGCTAAAGCTGGATTCATCTGAGAGGAACAATACCCCTCTCAGGTGGCCAATATCATGCTAATTCGAAAGAAAATGGTTAGATTTGAATTTGAGTCGACTATAGGGATCTGAATAAGGCATGTCCTAAAGATGAATTCCCTCTACCCATACTAGAACTTATGGTGGACATTGCCTCCTCACATGCTATTTTCTCCTTTATAGATGGCTCATATGGTTATAACCAAATCAAGATGGCCCCAGAAGATGAGAGAAATACTAAGTTTAGAACTCCTATAGGGATCTTTTGTTATAAGGTGATGCCATTTGGCCTGAAGAATGGTGGGGCAACCTACCAACGGGCCATGACTCATATCTTTGACGATTTAATCCACAATCAAGTAGAATGCTACATTGATGATTTAGTTGTCAAGAGTAAAGTCAAAGAGGCTCACCTATATGACTTGAGGGTCGTATTTGAATGATTGCACCACTATAATTTGAAAATGAACCCCTTGAAATGTGCCTTTGGTGTCACTTCATGAAAATTCTTAGGATTCATAGTGAGACACCGAGAAATTGAGATCAACCATGCTAAAATTGAAGCCATCTCCTAAGAGCCTTACTCAGTTAAGGTCTCTACAAGGTAGATTGGCATACATAAGGTGGTTTATTTCCAACCTTTTTGGAGAGATGTCAAACCTTTCTGTCCTTGCAAAGAAAGATAATAAATTCGTATGGGATGAGAAGTGTCATAATGCATTCGATGATATCAAGCAATACCTTTCCAACCCTCCAGTTCTGGCAGCCCCAGTTCCAGGAAAACCTTTAATCCTCTACACTGCAGCCTTAGATGAATCCTTAGGTGCCCTGTTAGCTCAATTCAACGATAAAGTGAAAGAGAATGCTCTCTATTACCTTAACCGAAAACTTTTGCCCACCGAAATTTGATACCCATCAATTGAGAAGCATTGCCTTGCTTTAGTTTTTGCGGCCCAAATGCTAAGGCATTACATGCTTTTCCACTCGATCAATTTGATTTCTATAGTTAATCCTTTGTAGTATCTTATGACTCAACCTACATTGTCAGGATGCTTGGCTCAATGGTCTATGATATTGCTCCAATTTGAGATTACCTTCATTCCCCTCTAGGTTGTAAAAGGGTAAGCCGTTGCCAACTTCCTGTCATCACACCCGCTGTCGGTGGATTCTCCTTTGAACGATGATTTACCCGATGAACAAATCATGAGTTTAAGGAAATCTGAAAAGGCTGTCTGGGAGCTATATTTTGATGGTGCAGCATCTTCCCGCCGGGATGCAATCCAATAATCTAGAATTCCCGGAAAGACCGGAGTTGGCTTAATTTTTATAACACCATACAAAGGGATGATGCAGTTTTCCTATCACTTATCGAAGCCTTGCATGAATAATGAGGCTTAATATGAAGCTCTAATAGTTGATTTGGAACTTGCAATTTTGATGGAGATTAAAGCGATTAAGATCTTTAGCGACTCTCAATTGGTGATTAACCAAGTTGCAGGAACCTATAAGGTCTTGAATCCTAATCTCTTAAAATATCACCAATACACCATTCACTTGCTTGAATGAATTTCTATCGTCACTCTGTATAGGGTTCCCCGTGGAAGTAATTCTACGGCAGATGCCTTAGCAAAGTTTGCGAAGGAATTTGCATGTCTGGAGGAAGATTCCATCCCTATAGAGATTCAAGATCGCAAAACCTTCTCTCTATGGATTTGAAATATATAAGTAAAAAACCTCTCCAAGTCCTGTCTGCCTCTTCAACGACTGATGAAGAAGGTGATTGGAGATTACCTTTAACCAACTACCTTCAAGAGGGAAAACTCCCCCAGGATAAATCTCTCTCTAACCAGAACAAGAAATGTGCCCTATCTTATGCACTAGTCAACAATTCGTTTTACCGTCGATCATTCGATCAGATGTGGCTACGTTGTTTGGACAAACAGGAAGCCCTGAAGATCATTAATGAGGTCCATTCAGGACTATGCGGTGTACATCAATCGGGTCCAAAAATGAAATTAAGAATCAAAAGACTTGGATACTGCTGGCCTACGATGATTGATGACTACATGAATATTACCAAACATTATCATCAATGCTTGGCCCATGGTGTAGTTTTACATCATCCACCTAATGTGTTGCACCCCACGATAGCTTCGTGGCCCTTCGAAAGTTAGGACACAATATTATCGGGCCGATTGACCCTCCTTCCTCGAGAAGTCATCGCTTTATATTAGCGGTGACTGATTACTTCTCAAAGTGGCAAGAAGCAATTTCCTTACGCAATGTAACATCCCACCATCTGTTAAAGTTCTTTCATGACCATATCGTATATCGATTCGGTGTATCTCGTAGAATCATATCCGATTATGGGTTTGCTTTCAAGTCTAAAAAAATTAACAGTTTTGTAAGATAACATAACATTGATTGGAGATACTCAACGATCTATTACCTCCGGGCAAATGGATTGACTGAGGCCTTTAACAAAACTTTAGTGTAAATCATTAAAAAGACCCTCAATGATAATAAACAACAATGGGATGAGCGGTTGGTCGAAACTCTGTGGGCTTACTGTACCACTTATAGAACCCCAACTCAATCTACCCCATTTGCACTAGTGTATGGATCTGAGGCCGTTCTACCCTTAGAGATACAAATTCCTTCGCTTAGAATTGCTGTTCAGAATCAAATCACAAATGAACAAAAATGTAAAACTTCAATTAGAAGAACTCGAAGGCCTTGAAGAGCGACGTCTCCAAGCTCAACAAAGTCTAGAGTTGTATAAATCTCGAATGGTTCAAGCTCATGATAAGTTAGTGCGACCTAGGACCTTCCAAGTAGGAGACTTGGTCTTGGTCCTTCGGAGGCCTATCTTGGCCCACCAAAAGTTGGGTGGGAAGTTTGAACCAATTTGGGAAGGACCCTTCGTTGTAGAGACTATCTACAAAGGAGGCCCATATCAGCTAGTAGATTGTAAAGGAAATTGCCCAATGTTACCTGTCAACGAGCATTTCCTTAAGAAGTACTATCCTTGATGTAGCTCGTTTTATCAATCAATAAAATTTTCTTTTCTCTTAACTTGCAACTTTGAATCAGTTATGTGCGCTCTCCGTAGGAGATTTCTTTCCTTTGGATTAGAATCGCTAGTGGTGGAGTATGCCCCTCATTGAATACGCCCCTCATGACACCATAATAGTTTGCCAATTTGGGTTCTCTGTGTGGAGCAAGTTTCCTCTCCATATGACCATCATAGTTAACTTGTCTATTAGGAGTAAGTCTTTTATCAGCATCCTATAGACCTAAGGTTGGTTGATGCCCTTCCTTAGACCAAAGGTTAAGTAATCCCTACCTCGGTTTCCCAGTTAATTTATCTATTTTGAGTAAGTCTTCTATCAGCATCCTATAAACCTAAAGTTGGGTGATGCCCTTCCTTAGACCAAGGGTTAAGAAATCCCTACCTTAGTTTCCCAGTTAATTTATCTATTAAGAGTAAGTCTTCTATTAGTATCTTATAGACCTAAAGTTGGGTGATACCCTTCCTTAGACCTAGGGTTAGGTAATCCCTACCTTGGTTTCCCAGTTAATTTGTCTATCAGGAGTAAGTCTCCTATCAGCATCTTATAGACCTAAGGTTGTGTGATGTCCTTCCTTTGACCCAAGGTTAGGTAATCCCTACACTGGTTTCCCAGTTAATCTGTCATATAGGAGTAAGTCTTTTATCAGCATCCTATAGACCTAAGGTTGGGTGTTTCCCTTCCTTTGACTAAAGGTTAGGTAATCCCTACCTTGGTTTCCCAGTTAATATATCTACTAGGAGTAAGTCTTCTATCAGTATCATGTAGACCTAAGGTTGAGTGATGCCCTTCCTTAGACCCAAGGTTAGGTAATCTCTACCTTTGTTTTCCAATTAATCTGTCTATCAGGAGTAAGTCTTCTATCAGCATCCTATAGACCTAAGTTTGGGTGATGCCCTTCCTTAGACCCAAGGTTAGGTAATCCCTACCTTGGTTTCCCAGTTAATATGTCTACTAGGAGTAAGTCTTCTATCAGCATCCAGTAGACCTAAAGTTGGGTGATGCCCTTCCTTAGACCCATGGTTAGGTGATGTCTACCTTGATTTCCGAGTTGATTTTGTCTATTAGGAGTAAATCTTCTATCAGCATCCTATAGACCTAAGGTTAGGTGATGCCCTTCCTTAGACACAGGGTTCGGTGATGCCTACCTTGGTTTCCTAGTTGATTTTGTCTATTAAGAGTAAGTCTTCTATCAACATCCTATAGACCTAAGGTTGGGTGATGCCCTTCCTTAGACACAGGGTTAGGTGATGCCTACATTGGTTTCTAGTTAATCCGTCTATTAGGAGTAAGTCTTCTATTAGCATCCTATATACCTAAGGTTGGGTGATGCCCTTCCTTAGACTTCCAAAATTTCATTCAAAATTATTATTCAGTCAACACCAATATGTGCACTAGGTCCATTTGTTGACCTCATTTTTGTATGAGGTCACTAAGACCCTTTGAGACTCCAAATAATTCCAGACCCTAGGATCTACTCTAGACCCTAGGATTCTTCCAGATCAACCTAAACTCTAGGATTCTCCTAGATTCAGACCTTAGGAGCTATTCTAGGGCTTAGGATCCTTCTAGACCCCATACCTTAGGATCTATTCTAGGTCCTAGGATCGTTCTAGATTCCAAACTTTAAGATTTATCCATATCCTAGAACCTTTCTAGATTCTAGATCTTAGAATCCCTCCAAACTCTAGGAACAATCTAGATTCAAATCAATCTAGATCTCTGATCATTATAAACTAGTCTAGAATTTAATCAATTCAATTTTCAAATCAAATCTAGACTTCAAATCTACCAAGACTTTAAACCTATCTTGATCCCAAATCTAGTTCAAACCTTGCTCAAACCTTGATTACCCTTCTATCAAAATTTAATCATGTCCTATCATTCATAATCCTCTCAAATGGTTATAGCTGATATGGATAATTCAAATTCACTCATTCAAACTCAAAACCCAATTCAAACCAAGAAATCCAAGGTTCAAAGGCTTTGTTTTGAAAGCCTTTTCCAAGGATTTTTTCAAACACTTCAAAACCCAATCAAACGACCTCTGATTTAGAGTCTATCAATTTCATATTGATATGACATGTCCCCAGAGGCAACCCTCCAAATTTGAGCCCATTCTAAGGTCTCTAACCCTAGAAACTTAATCAAAATATAAAGGCTGTAAAACCTTCAAATATTTACAGCCGATGTCATTGGACCTGCCACCTAGTGGATTTTGACCTTGGAACTTTCTACAAATCCTCCAATCACTTCCAAACCTTTGATCCTGGACTATTGAGAAGTAAATTGCATTCTGGTGGACCCATTTAGAACCCTATTTGACCAGGGGTCAAAATGACCAAAATACCCCTTTAGGGGAAATTTGAAATTTTGTTATAAACTCCAACATCCCCTTTTCAAATCAAACCCCAAAACTTCCTCCAATGCATCATAATCATCCTTAGGAGTGTAATGAACTCAAGCCTTGACCCTGGTCAAGCCTGGTCGACCAATTTAACCTTTTTGACTAAAATACCCCTTGGGGCTCAAACATCGATTTCAAACCAAACGACCTCCAATTTTCTTGGAACCACTTCCAGCAAGTTTTAAATATCAAACCAAATCTATTGGACTCAAACCCAGACCTTGGGTCAACCTGGTTGACCAAGTCAACCTAGGTTGACCAAACAGGCCCTTAAGGGTCAAAATAGACATTTTGACCTAATTGACCTCCCAAGACCTAGGGACCACCTCCAATGGTCTCCAAATATCATTTCAAACCTGTCCAGTCCAGACCCACCCCCTGGGTCAACCTTGTTGACCCAGTCAACATAGATTAACCCAATGGACTCTTAAGAGTTTAAATGAATCATTTCGACCTATTTAACCAGATCAATGTCTTCAAACCTTTAAAGTCATTCCATTCAATGTCTTGAATATTTCTAAACCTGTTTTGAGTCCAACCCAACTTGAGTTGACCAAGTTAACCCTCACTTTTTGGTCAAACCCTTATGGCTCATGCTCCTATTTCTCCTAGTTTTGACCCTTGACCAAACTATTCCAAGTAACCCTCCATGCTCCCCAAGTGCCACATCATCAATTTTGACCTTGTTGACTGGTCAAATCTAGTCAACAAGGCCTTTAAATCTCCTTTTAGAATGGATAAACCTCTCTTTGACTTCAAATACATTGGCTTGGGCTTGGGGTCCCTCCTATTTACTGCTCTTACTCCCCCCATGCCACCTCATCCTCCCTTGACCCATTGACTGGTCAACATAGTCAAACCAAGGCCTCAAACCCTTCCAAGAGGTCATAATCATTCCTTAAGCCACTTTTCCTTGATTTAGGCTGCCTTAGGTTGACCCACTAATGTCTTAAAGCTCACCTTAAGCTCTCCTAACCAAGCCAAAGCTTGGTTTAGCTTTAAATGGAAGTGGTCCCCCCACTCACTCCAAGTCCACCCAATGGGAACAAGGCCATTCAAGCCTTTGGGGCAGCCTTCCAACGGTTTAGGACACGTGTTGGGCATCTAGGGGAGGTCTCTGATCCATCACAACTGTCCAAACTGATCAGGATCGTTTGAATAGGCTAAAGCCCTATTTTTGAGAGGCATTGAAAACCTTCACTCTCTCTCACTTCCTCCAGCACCCTAGAGCAAACTCCCTGTTTGTTTCGACTCTCCAGACATTTCCCTACCTCTCCACTACCAAAAACAAGTAGTTGCAAGTCACCAGCGGCGAGCTCTCTGGTGAATTAACCACCTACTCTGTCCCAGCCTTGTAGCGGTCGATCTAGGCGTTCTCGGGCTCTGATTTGTGTTAGGGATATACACTTGGACAGTCTACAAGCTCATCCGTTTGAAGACTTTGAAGATCCAATTATATAATCCCTCAAAAACGTTAAATCTAGCTCACCATAGATAGGACTATTTAGCTTTGTACTCAGTGTGTTTTAGGCCAAACGAACAAGCCCCCATTATTTCTGTTCATGCCCTTGACTATTGTTTAAAATTTTAAATGAATTGATCGACCCGATCGAAAGAATGAGCGAGAAAATGATTTTTAGGGCATCCTTGGTAGTCTGCCAGGACTGTAAGTTATCTGGACCGTCGATCATGTGATCAGCAGTCCAGATTCGGGCATTTTGGGACATTTTCGAGCCGCAGATCTGATTGTGCAGTAAGATATTTGTTCGGCAACATTTCAGTCCTTGATTCAGAGCCACATAAACCAAATCATGCCATCTGATATCTCACCAAGAGATCAGACTGTGGGATCTAATCTGAGCCCTTGATCCCAAGTTGCGGATGATCGAATGGCCACGGTTTGGTGCCGACGTGGTTAAGTGGCTAACTGCATCCCGGTACGTGGTCTGCCTAGATGACACCGCATGGAAGACGCGGTGCACCGCCACCGTTCCTACATTCTGGTCCCATGAACCAGAGCTCGCCATGTGTGTAGCCCGCCGCTAGTTGAATTTAAAATGATTTAACATTTTTTTTAAATCATTTTAAATTCCAAAAAAATAAAAAAATCTTTAAATTATTTTAAAATAATAAAAATTATATATTATACATTGGAATATTTATAAAATTAAATAACTTAATTTAAATTAATATTAAATTAAATAAAATAATGATATTTTATATTATTTTTTAACTATTTTTGAAGTGTTAATTATTAATTATTTTAAAATTAACAAATTTTCTTTTGCCAATGAAAATTTTTTTTAAATAAAATCAGAGAATTAATTTTAATATTTGATTTCAAATTGAGTTTAGTTTGACAAATATTTATATTTTAAAACAATTATTTAATAATTAGATATTAAGGCATTTAACAAATATCTAATTAAAAATTAAGTAATATATGTAAATATATAAATTTCAAAATTCACATTAAATCATTTTTAAATAACTGAAAGTTTTAGAAAACAGCTAATGTTTAATTAAATATAATTTATATATTATTTTAAATATTAATTAATTTTGAATTATTTTAAATTCATTTAATTGTTTCAAAACCTCAAAAATCTCAAACAAATTCAATTTAAATCATAAAAATATAAATAAAATATGAAATTTCTCAAAAAATTGAGAACTCTAATTTAAAACTATTTTCAATATTCAAAACTTGATTTATTTTGATTAATTTGAATTATTTGAATACTTTAATATTTAACTTATATTTAATTGAATACTATATTTTTTTTTAGTTAAAAAAAATCATTTTCAATAACTCAAAATTTTAATAGATCTCTCAACCCCTCAAAATTTATTTTAATAATATTTTTAATTATTTTATTTTAAAACATATATTTACATTTGTGTATATATATATATATATATATATATATATATATATATCTTGAGAACTTGAGAGATCCCTTTGAAATCTTAAGCATAGGTTGAATGTGTGAATGGAATTTATGGGGGATTGATTAATGAATAATTATATTTTAATTATTCATTGATCACATCATTAGTTATTTTAATTAATGTTAATCCTTGCATGCTTAGGTTGTGCACACACCACCTAGCCGAAGATCTCCTAGATTTAAGGACATGAGTGCTATGTTTGTGTACTTCCATATG
The DNA here is from genome assembly GCA_016618105.1 of Dendrobium huoshanense. NCBI lineage: Eukaryota > Viridiplantae > Streptophyta > Magnoliopsida > Asparagales > Orchidaceae > Dendrobium > Dendrobium huoshanense. Next base: position 69,696,499 of record CM028344.1, on the reverse strand, counting down.
TGGTTTGTAAAGGGTTAGTGACTTTGACTTAATCCTCTATAACTTAGAGACATCATTAAGGACAAAAATTAAGGATTTGTATAAAAAACTTAGATTTTGTTTTTCCTTTGGATGCTTGCTCCCCTAACTTGAGACTTTAAATAAATAAACTCAGTAATATCGCTCACCCATATAAGGTATTTTACTGAATTTTAGAGATCATCAAGCTTCCTAATCAATCTACTTAGGATTAACCCTTTAATTGATCCTTTAGCCTTAATAAAATTCTAATAAATCAAAATTAATCCTTAAAATTCAATAAAACACCTCTAACTGACCCCAATCAATCCCTTAACCTACAGAAATTTAGGTCCCTTTAGTTTGATTTTAAAATGGGCTTTAATTTAATTTTAAGTTAAAATCAACATTTAGTCTTTTTAATTAATTAAAAATCTCAAAAATTGCTTAAACACTTGATGATCTCTCCTTAGATCATTAAGGATCTTTGGGGGTGATTTCAACGGGTTTAGGACTTATATGGATTCAAATCACAAAATGAGCTCTCTAATTAAGGTAATTAGAAAATTCAATAAAATACCCAAACTTCTAAAATTCATAACTAAAATTTCAAATCAATCAAACTCAGTGGCTAATGACTCTAATTAAAATAAATTATTTTCTAAAATTTTCAATCCTCCAAAATCTGGTCAAAGTCAAAAAGTCAACATTTTGGTCAACTCAATGTCAAAATTGGGTTAAAACTTTAAAAAATCATAACTTTTGATAGAAAACTCCAAATTGAGTGTGCCACCTATCTAACAACTCATAATAATGTATAATATTTATTAAAAATCTGAAACCTTTAAATTTCCCTCTAATTTAAAAAATTAAATTTGACCCCTTAGTTAGTACATATCTTGATAACCTAAAACCCAACAATTCATTCAAGCTCCAGAATTTTCTAACTTGATTAATAAAATTTTCAACCAATCTCTTAAAAGCAGTAATAAATTCCTTTTTATAATAATTTATCTTTTAATTCCAACCAATTTAAATTAACTTAATCAACCCCAATTACTACTAGGTAACCAAGGCCAACGAGGCTATTAGTTTAACCCCAAGGATGGTGAAATAAACTTCACAGCCTCAATGTGAAATAAAGGTAGTAATCAATTAACCTCTAAAATATATTTAAATAAAATTCTTAAGGTATTAATATTTAAACTCTAATTTAAATTTCCCTTTAAGCCCTAACAAATTCAAATACTAGACAACTCTAACCAATCACCCAACCTAGGATCTACCTCAGCCACACGACCTCTTACACACACTTTAGATGGTTTGCTAGGACAACCAACTTTAGATCTAGGTTAGGCCGGTTCTTATTTTACTGCTGTGTGCTGAATTTTTATGATTTCACTGCATGTTGTGGATGAAATTGCTTTGATGTGTTTGCTTACTTTTTTTAATGCACTTTGTGGATGATTGATATGTTTGGCGACTAGATTACCCCTAGGATAGGTACGATCTGGATGTTCACACAGTTTTGTGCAGGTGGCTACGCTCATGCAGGTCAATAAAAGGAAGGCTAAGTCAATAAAAAAATCAATTATTATAAATGCTTACACAGGTGCTTCAGCTGCTAAAGCCCACCGAAAAAAAGAGCATGGCCAGTGTGTTTATTCAATTTTCTACATATATATAACTGCTTGGGAATAAATGCTTTTGATTTATTAACTGCTTAGGATAACCTTGCAGGAGAGTCTAGAATTTTTCATTTTCACATAAATGTATTTTATATAAGTGTTAAGTGTTGTGAAAGTAGGATTTTGAGTTGGGATACATAGGTCCAAAGCTTGGACTCTAAAGAGAAAATGACATCCTTTAGGGGAGTATCTCTTTTCTATTTAGAGATCCAAATTTGTATCACTTCTTCCCTACCCAAAGAGGAAAGAGTGGCCTTTCCTCAAAGGAAGTGGCCTCTTATCCATTTGGGTAGCCTACTACGAAGAATCTAAGGAGTCTGAAGGAAAGGAGCCCGATGGAGAACAAGATTGAAGATTTGAAAATAAAATTATCCCATTCAAAACCACTTGCATCTCTACTAGGTTTAGAATTCGGGTTGTTGTCAGTGGTGCCCAGCCACTTTATTTTCTACAAATTCTGGTTTGTAATAAGCAATGCAACTTTGCCTATGGAAATTTATTAATTAATTTATTTATATATAATTTATTAAAATGATTGCGTATAGAATTACCTGCTTTTCTTAGTTTTTTAGCGTTTGTGTGTCACTTTTATTTTCGCTTGAACTCGTGAGACTCGTAAGGGTGTGAAAATTTTTATACTCATAATCTTAAATTTTAAAATTTAGTGAGTCTAAATAACATAGAAAGATAACGAATTTATGGAATTAGCCGGGGATCGATGCCGGGGTCACACACATATTTCTACACTACTCTTTCCTTGCTTTAACCCCTTTCCCGCCTGCGGGTAGAATCTGGATAGTCTGACCTATGAGGACGAGGTGCTGGACCTGGGGAAGTCCAGTCTTCTAAAAAATTATTTTCTAAGCTTATTTTTAAATTTCAAGCATACTTGATTTGAGGTTGTTAACTAACATGCATTACATTAGAAATAAATTAAAAGAGTCAAAATTTTAATTTCGTTAGTCTTTAATATTTTTTCACCCAACATAAGTCAAATGGTGGCTTTAGGGAAATCTCTAGATGTCGGCCCCAACTCTCCAAAACCATCAAATAAAACATCCCTACCACTCTTTCATAAAAGACTGGACTCATCTATTTTAAATCGATTAGGTGATTAGTTGGCTCCCCAATCCAGGTCGAGGTAAGTCCAGACCTTGCACTGCAATAGTTAGGTTCGGATGACTGTGGTCCAGTGTCCAATTTAGATTTAGAATCCAGGGCAGATCTTTGATTATAAGACCCCAAACTTCGGGAATCTAATCCTAAATTTCCAATAAAATGCTCAGCACTAATTAAAATCTTCTTTTAATCCTAAAATGTAAAGCCCAACACTTAGATTAAGTTGGGATACTTCCGGATGGTTCTGGAATCTCAAAGTGTCCACTACCTTTCTTCCCTTAACTCTGTGAATAACTGCTCAGTTTTGATCCATTCCGTTTTGAGTTTTCAAAATTCACCTCTTTTTTGATATCACTCCTAGAAATTTAACAAAATTTTGTCATTATTTTAATCTAGAGTATTCGTAAGGAATTTAACTTCCCTACGATGTAATTAACTATGAGGGCTTGTGCTCGTAGGAGATTTAGAATCCACAACATTTTTTTTTTTAAATTAATTAATATTTCTTTTGGGGAATCAAATTTATAATGATCGTTATTGTCATAATCGAATGATTGCTAATGGATGATATTTTCTTTCTTCGGGGAGATTTATCATGTGTTAACATAAATTCAAATATGAAATTAATGATCACTTCTCTTGATTATCATAGTCAAAATTATGATTGAACTTCATTTTGATCTTCCGGGATCATATGTGGTTCTCCCTTAAATCAAACTACAATAGCCAAGTGAAAATTTACAATTTTGGGTCTGAACCCGTTAGGAGATTTTATCTCCGGCTTCTAAGGAGGTATATTATCCTTAATGGTTTGTTCAACTTCAGAATTTAAATTTAAATTTAATTCCTGATTTTCCTAAATAAATTTAATTAAATTTTTTTTCTCCTTACACGGCAAATTTCCTTTTCAACACCAACAGTATGTACGAAGACCAAATGTCAAAAAGATTTTAAGACAGACTAACTTGGATCTTTTATAGAAAATACATGAAAAACCATCCAAAAATTGCATTTTTCAATTTCGGATCATCCACGATCATCCCGTACGATCCAATTTCGCACGTACGAATAGTGTAAAAATTGTTGTGTACGAACTTAATGTGAACTGGTATGAACTACCTTCATACCCGATCATCATTGCGTATGAACTTAGTTCATCCGGTACGAATAATTATTCTTAAAATTCATTGGTACGAAAAAGCAAAAAGAATTTTAAGTTTCTAGAACATAGAAGATCGTCCTGGGATGAACCATAAATATCGTCTGGACGAATAGTTCATTTTGGCAAATCCAGAGCCCATCATTCTTGGATGAACCATAAATATCGTCTGGACGAATGCATCCATAGAGCATCATACTGGGACAAATGATAAATATCATTTGAATGAACGCATCTAGAGCCCATCATCCTGGGACGAACGGTAAATATCATCTGGACAAATGCATCAAGAGAGCATCATCCTGGTATGAATGATAAATATCGTTTGAACAAATGCATCTAGAGAGCATTGTCTTGGGACGAACGATAAATATCATCTGGACGAACTATACCTAGAAAAAAAAATTTACCCTCTTTGTTCGTTCTAATGCTCATTTGGGAGTATAACTGACCAGATCATCCCGTACGAACATGGTTCGTACATTATGATCAGTATTAAAAATTATGAATTTTAAAGCGCTCCCCCGGTGTGTGTGCTAAGTTACTCAATTATAATCACACTCTCTCAGACTCAAATAAAAGAAAAATACAAACTCCAATATTACAAAACATTCTAAGAAGATTTTGATTTGAAGTCTTCAATAATCTGGAGTATGATTTTCCTGAAATATTAGTACACACAAGAGCTAAAAACAAATCTTCCAAAATATGTTAGGAGAAAATAATAATTAAAATAATAATATTTAAAATCATCAAAACTACAAGTTGCAAGAATATAAAACATGCAAAGCTAAGTAGCAACTCTCTCAACAAACTCCCCTTTTTTTATGATGGAAAAATAATTATTATTTGTATAAAATTTGAAAGTCCTAAGTTTCTTCTAAACTCCCCCTAAATGAATAAGCATGTGAGAATAAGGGGCATTATTATTGAACTAATCACATTTTTGAATTTTAAAATTTTTCACACATAAAAATAATCACACTGAAATGCCAAAACAAAAAATACAAACAAAAACACGAACAACATAATCAAATGTCAAACAATATTTCTTACCCTTTTGACAACAACAAAAAGAGAAGAAGAAACGAACAAAAACAGAAATGTAAGGAGTCATATGAGAAGCCTTTGATAATTGATCCTGATAGAGATTGAGTTATATTTGCAATAAAAAATAAAATTTTATTTAGAGAAAAATAAAGATTCATATGATTTAAGTATAGATATAACATAGACAAGAAAAAATATACTTGTGGTGCTTTGCGCATCTTTTCAATATTTGTGCCACACTTTGTACATCTTTTTGTATTCGTGGATTAATTTTGTGTCTTTTTACCAATTTGCGAACCATTGCACATTCTTTTAATTTTTGTACATTTTTTAAGTTTTAATTGATATTTCCAAAATCGATAATCTAAAATCTCAAATTTTTCTAAGTAAAGTGATATTTATATTGAAAAGAAAAGTGAAAATAAGAAAACATCAAAATTGTAATAATAATATTAAAATTATTTTAGTCTAAAAGAGACACGAATTTGATAGTCTTATCTGGATCAAGTTATAACACAACTTAAAATTTTGATAAAATAAATTTTCTAATAAATTCAATTTTGTATTGAATTTAAAAATATAACACTTGTTAGATCAATTTCTCAGGATAATTATATAAGCTAACAAATATTTCTGAAAGAGATAAAAAATAACTAAAAATAAGACAGGATAATTTTTATTGATATCATGATAAATATCAATACACAAAGATTTTAAAAAGAAATAAAATATAAAAACATAAAGACATAAAAACTAATAACATATTACATCACATCACTAATGGTAGAGAAAATCATAAAAGAAGTATAATCATCATTCAGAGGGTCCCTGGTCTGAAGGAGGTGGATGGTTTAAGAAGTTAAAATAGCTACTCATCATAGCCATATTCAAGCTCACAGCATCAAATTGACCTCACATCCAGTCCATATCCTGCTAGTACTATGCATCCTGCTGCTGTAGATGAGAATCATTTTGATCAAAGTGACGATCAAAGTGACTCTCAAAATGATCAAAGAAATGAACCAACTCTTGAAGATTTGGTCCACCGGCAGGCGCAGGTGTAGGTCCTCTCTCCTCTCCCTCAGTGTTCAGCACCTTCATCATGTTTTGCAAAGATAGCTTGGAATGAACCATCATTGTAATACAAAGGCTCTTCAAGATGAAACACATCAGGATGAACTAATTCATACTTCTTTTCAAGAATATAAGCCACAAGGTATCCTAGAGCAATGTTCTTCTTTCTCTTATGAGATACATGGCCAATTTCAGAAAGCCCATAAAGGTGGTCAAGAATGAGTTGGGCTTCATCAATGGGTTAACCAGTAATGATCAGATAAGTGACAGTGAAAAGAAGAGGAGTGATATTAATTCTATCACCATCTTTGGAATGATGGAAGTTCTAAGCACATGTTGGATGATTCTAGCATCTTGATATAAAGTGTTTACCTTGGGCAAATGACATTCTTGTCTAATCCCTCTAAGTACCTGGTTAATCTCAGTCCAATCAAAAGTTGTAGAAGAAGTCAAAGGGTGGGCTCATATTCCTTCAGTCTTTAAGTTTAAGAAAGCTCACAGATCCTCCTTTGTTATTTCTACATTCTTCCTCTTAGGATCTAATTCTATCTTGATCAGAGTTAAAGGTCATGTTTGCTAGAAAATAATGAAATGTAGATATGTTGAAGGAGAAAATCAAAGTAAGGATAAACTCAAATTAAGTAGAAGCAAGGAGTGGTAGTATCTGATAGATTATATTATCCTGAATCAAAACTCTGAAAGGGGTCATTTTCGCTGATACAAACCTAGGAAATGATTCCTTATTTTCTTTGGACAAGAAGTTCTCATGGGTATTCCTAGAGGAAAGTCCTCTAGTCAGTTCCTTAGCTTGTCTAACCCTCTCGCTTGAACTCGCCATAGAAAAGATCAAAGGGAATAGAAGATTGAAAAAGCTTTTTGAAGTGAATGAAGTTTGAGTTCTAAACCCTTTTCAATTTAAAGAAAAAATGATATTTTGTACAAATGAAATTGGGTTCATCCCGTACGATGCATGGGTTTGTTTGTACAACAAAACTTTTGATATGTTTGAACAAATATGGTTAAAATGAAACGACTTTTCATAATCATACGAGTTACAAGGTGTCCATTCATATAGACTTTTTGACCAAATGATTGTACAAACGAACAGGTGTTCGTCCAGGATAATCAGTTTTTAAGATCATTTTTATGACAGTTTGAATCATCCCCTATTCAGAATGACACGTGGTTCGTATGTACGAACTCTAGGTTCTGTTGACCTCATTTTTGTATGAGGTCACTAGTGATCCACCCAGACTCCAGATTAATCCTGACCCAAGATCAATTTAATCTCCAAACCAATCTAGACTCTAGGATCCTCCTAGAATTCAGACCTTAAGATTTATTCTAGATCCTAGGATCCTTCTAGACTCCAGACCTAAGGATCTACTCTATACCCTAGGATTCATATAGATTCTATATCAGAGTCCCTCAAGATTCTTGGACCAACCCATATTCAAATCAATCCAGATCTCTGATAAATTCAAATTATAAACCAATCTAGACTTCAATCAATTCAATTTTCAAATCAAATCCAAACTTATAAACTTATCCAGACTTTAAACCTATCATGATCCCAAATCTAGTTCAAACCTTAGTTGTGCTTCTATCAAACTTTAATCCTATCCTATCATTCATTGATCCTCTCAAATGGTTATAGATGATATGGATAATTCAAATCTTCTCATTCAAACTCAAAAGCCAATTCAAATTCAGAAACCTAGACTCAAATCCAAGGCCATAATTCTAAATCTTGAAAGCCTTTTTTTAGTGAATTTTCAAACATTTCAAAAGTCAATCAAATGACCTCTGATTCAGATTCTGTCACTTGAATAGTGATAAGACATGTCTCTAGAGATAACTATCCAAATATGAGCCCATTCTGAGATCTCTAACTCTAGAAACTAAATTTATTTCCAAAAGCTATAAAACCATTAAATATTTACAGCCTATGCCATTGGACCTGTCACCCAGTGGGTTTTGACCTTGGAACTTTCTTCAAAGTTTCCTATCACTCCCAGACCTTTGATTTTACCCTATTGAATAATAAACTACATTTTTTTGGACCCACTTTGACCCGCAGTTGACCAGGGGTCAAAATCACCAAAATGCCCCTTAAGGGCAATTTTGGAGTTTTTCATAGACTTCAACATGCTCTTTTCAAATTAAACCCCAAGACATCTTCCAATGCATCCTAGTCACCATTAGAAACATAATGGACTCAAGCCCTGACCCTGGTCAAACCTAGTTGACCATATCAACCTTTTTGATCAAAATACCCCTATGGGATTCAAAAAGCCATTTCAAACCAAATGACTTCCAAATTACTTGGAACCACTTCCAGCAAGTTTCAAATATCAAACCAAACATGTTGGACCCAATCCCTGACCCTGGGTCAATCTAGTTGACCAAGTCAACCTAGGTTGATTAATGAGGCCCTTAAGGGTCAAAATAAGTATTTTGACTGATTTGACTTCCCCATACCTTAGGACCACCTCCAACAGACTCAAAACATCAAGCCAAACTTGTTGAGCCCAAATTTGGGTCCCAGGTCAACCTAGCTTGGTTGACTAAGTCAACCTAGGTTGACCTAAATGCCCTTTAATATTTAAATAGATTATTTTAACTTATTCAACCCATTTAAACCCTTTCAAGCTTCAAATCAACTCCAAAATATGGCCTAATCATACCTTAAACCATGACCAATCAAATCCAAGTGGCATTGACCAAGTCAACTTAATATACTAGGTCAAAACCCTCTTTAGCTTTCTCAAATTTTAATCCTCAAATATTAGATCCCTTTCAACTCACTCAACCAGCTCCTTAAGCCACTCTAGCTGCCACCTCAGCATACAATGACCCATTGACTGGTAAAACAGTCAATGGGTGGTCAAAGGAGCTTCCAAATGGTTAAAACCCTTAATTAAACTTGTTAAATTCAAATCCTAGTTAACCCCAGCTGTTAAGACTCCATCTATAACATTCCTAGGCTATTTTCAACCCTCGGATTAGGATCAAACAGCCTTGATCTTTCCTCCCCATGTGTGCTAAAGGACAAATCCCTTTACACCTCATTATCCTTTTGTTACTTTGATTCCCTACTCCCATCAACTCCATGGGCACTTTGCAACCATCTAGAAGCTCAGCCATTTAATCTCAGCCATCCAAATGCATCAAGATGGCTTGATTAGGGAAAAATATCTTAATTAAGCCAATTTCAACCTTAAGCCATCTCTCACTCAATCCATATGATCAAAAGCTATTCCAGCCCACAAAAACATTCCAAAACCTTCTCAAGGCATTCCCTAGCCCTTCCAAGCCTTCCCCCACAAAAATCTAGCCTCCAAAAGCTTGTTTGGTGAAGAGAGAGGAATCTAGAGAGAGAATCCGGTTATTCAAGCATAACTTCCAATCCCGCCAGATCGAGCTCTTAAGGTCTTCTACAAAGTTGAAGAGGATCTTACCAGCTTTCCAACAAGCCTAAGAAATTGAAAATCCTATGGTTGGATTGTATGTTATGCCCATTTGAAATTTTAATTTCAATTTGAACCTGTAGTAAATATACAATGCATGGTGCCTCCAAACTCCTGGAATTGTTAGATTATGTTTCCCTCTAGCTACAATTCAAATTTTATGCAATTTCGTTGAGTATTTTGAAAGATACGGGCATTCAAAGTTCTTAGCTCTGATTCAATCAGAGCCGTCCGATCGCGCCTTCAGAGTAATCGGACGGCCCAGAAATGGCCACATCGCTTCGTCCCGCGGCTGAATCAGCTGACTCATTTAAATGGAGGGTCCCACCGTGCCACATGTCGCGCTGTCATTCACTGCCGCCATTTCGAAGGCCGGTTTGACAAAAATGGGATTTAAATAATCCAGAAAATTCCTAAAATTTGAAAATTGTCTTAAAACTCCAGAAATAATTAATCAACCTTAAAATAAATTTTAAATCATTAATACTTAAACTTAAATTTAATAATTAAAAATAAGAAGCTTTGTTATAAAAATTGGTTTAATTTTAAAAGTTCTGATAATTGGGAAATATATAAAGTGGCTCGTAAGGATGCTAAGAAAGCAATATGCGATGCAAAGGCATTAGCTTTTAGTGATTTATATAATAGATTAGATACTAAAGAGGGAGAAAGATATATGTATAAGTTATCCAAACAAAGAGATAGGAGTAGTAAGGATTTAGTTCAAGTGAAGTGTATTAAAGATGAAGATCAAAAAATACTTTTCTTAGAAGATGATATTCAACAAAGATGGATGAGATATTTTGCTAAACTTTTTAATAAAGATTGTGAAAATAAGATTGACTATAATGACCTTAGCACCCTAGATGAAAATAAAGATTTATGTTTTTATCGGCATATTAGTAAAACTGAAGTTAGAGAGGCTTTAAAGAAAATGAAGGGTGGAAAAGCTGTTGGACCTGATGATATTCCAATAGAGGTGTGGAAATGCTTAGGAGATGAAGGAATTTCATGGCTTACTAAACTTTTTAATACTATTTTGAAGACTAAGAAGATGTCAGATGAGTGGAGAATGATTTTGTTAATTCCTATTTTTAAGAATAAAGGCGATGTACAAGATTGTGCGAATTATAGAGGTATTAAGTTAATGTGTCATACTTTAAAACTATGGGAGCGAGTTTTGGAGCATAGGTTGCGGCGTGATACTAATGTTTCTCAAAATCAATTTGGATTCATGCCGGGTAGGTCGACTATGGAAGCCATACATTTATTAAGAGGTTTGATGGAGAAATATAGAGAAAATAAGGAGGATCTACATATGATATTTATTGATTTAGAAAAAGCATATGATAAAGTTCCAAGAGAAGTGCTATGGAGAGTTCTTTAAAAGAAAGGAGTCAATAATGCTTATATTCAAATCATTAAAGATATGTATGAAGGAGCTATTACTTGTGTTCAAACACAAGGTGGATTGACCAAATATTTCCCTATTTTGGTTGGGTTACATCAAAGATCAGCCTTAAGCCCATATCTTTTTGCTTTAGTCATGGATGTTCTCACTAGACATTTGCAAGATGATGTACCTTGGTGTATGATTTTTGCTGATGATATTCTTCTTGTTGATAAGACTAGAGAGGGAGTTGAAGGTAAACTTGAATTATGGAGGTCAACCTTAGAGTCTAAAAGTTTTCGCTTGAGTAGATCTAAAACAGAATATATGGAGTGTAATTTTAGTAGTAATAGACCTTGTGAGGGGATTGTGACTTTGGGCGATCAAGTCATTAATAAGAGTATACGTTTTAGATATCTTGGATCTATCGTTCAGAGTGATGGTGAAATAGATGGGGATATTATCAGCATAATTCAAATTGGATGGTTGAAGTGGAGGAATGCATCAGGCTTGTTATGTGATAGAAATGTACCCCTCAAACTTAATGGAAAATTCTATAAGATGGTAGTGAGGCCTGCAATGCTTTATGATGCCGAATGTTGGCCTTTAAAAGAGAAGCATAATACTAAGTTAAGTGTGGCAGAGATGAGGATGCTCAGTTGTATGAGTGGCTTTACCCTTAGAGATAGGATACGAAATGAGCATATACATGAAAAGGTTGGAGTAGCTCCAGTAGAAGATAAGATTAGAGAAAGTCGCCTTAGATGGTTTGGTCACATAAAACGGCGGCCTTGCGATGACCCGGTTAGAAGAGTAGAGGTATTAGATTTGACTTATGTTAAGAAAGGTAGGGGTAGACCTAAAAAGACTTGGTTAGAAAATATTAGGAATGACCTTTCTTTATTAGATTTAAACGAGAATTTGACTTTTAATAGGACACAATGGAGAAAAAGGATTCATGTAGCCGACCCCACGTAGTGGGATAAAGGCTTGATGTTGTTGTATTTTTGGCCCTAGGATAAAATTTGATCAATTTTCAATAATCGAGGGATTAAACTGGGGTAGTTTGAAACTCTGGGACTATTGGGCATTTGTTAAATGGCGGTGGTCTTTTTTTAATTTTTTCTCTTATTAAAACACTCTAAACTATCAAAAAACTCTTAACAAATTGAACGCCACTAAATATGATTATGTTAATCCAAGTATGCAAGCGGCTTGTCATGAAATCATTGAAACAAGAAAAAAAATATTATCTTACCCATGTGCAAGGTGGTCATTATGCTACAGGTTATTGTTGATTGTTATAGGGGCCAAAAATATCTTGTCATACATGTTTGTTGGTGATTATTAATATTAGTGTAGCGAACTTGCTGAGCGGTTAAAGAGGGGTGGCAATAGGTGCAGGTGGGGTTGCCTGTGTTCAATGTAGCCTTGCATGAGGCTTCTTTAGCCGCACTAGCCATATGTAGCGTGTTTCAATTGTGTGCAAACCCCTTATGGAGTTATCTGACATGGAGCTGCCCCATGTTGGGGTTCATGTGGGAAGAGTAGTGTTACTCAGGCGCTACATGTAGCCAAAGAAGCCTTGCACTATGCTTATTCAACTGCAAGTTCCTCTGCTAAGGGATCATTCATGATCTTGAGAACTTCATTGAGGGTGATCATCAGAATTTGTAAATTATATTAATTTAATGTTTTAACCCTGAGCTTTAAATGGAATAGTCCCGTCTCCAGTTGGTTTATACAGCAATGGACATGGTGTGAGAATTAATAATTCAGGACGCTAACTGTAATATTTATAAATTTGATGTTTAAGGTGTGTTTCTATTGACCCCTGCACCGAAAAAAAAAATCAAAATCAAATCACGTACTTGTCCTGCGCCGAACCCCGCATCTCGTCACCATCCCGCGCACGACCGATGTCGCGTCTCCCACGTTCTCCCCACGACCGACCTAAAGGGGGGAGTCTTCTTCCATTTGGAAGATCAAGTTAGGATACTCTTTAAATATCCAAAGAGGAAAGATAACACCCCGTTCAAGGGGGAGTTTCTTTTCATTTCGATATCTAGAACTGACGAATCAAGATGCTCGTGGGAAGACGAAGAAGGGGATAGCGAGAAGAATCCCAAATCTCAAAATCACTTAAGTCTCAGGAATAGAATCCAGGTTGTTATCAGTGGTGCTCGGCCACTTTACTTTTCTGTAATTTTGAGATGTAATATTAAAAGGCACTTGTCTATGGACTTTCAGTTTGAATATTAATTTATTTGATTTGATTAATGTTTGATGTTGATTGCGATATATGATTGCCTGCTTTTGTATAGTTTTTTTGGCAACCTTGCATGTCAATTTTGATTTAGTCTGGAACCCAATCGTAGGCTCTTAAGGACTTATTAAATTTTTTCTACTTAAATCAAATTAAAAATTTTAAGTCAACATAGAAACTCTAACTCTTTAAGAAGTAAGACCGGGACCGTCAGGAGTTATCATTTCAAAAGTCTTCATTCAAATTCAAGCATTTAATTGAGTCAATCAGCATGTATCGCATTAGCAACAAGTTTAAAAATATCTAAAACTTTAATTACATTAGCTTAAGTATCAAACACCCAACATAAGTCAAAGGGCCAATTAGGATATGCTCTAGATGTCGGCCCTATTCTTAAAACCTATCTTAAACAACATCTCTACCCATTCTAACATTAAATGACTTGATACATGTTTTTAAAGCGCCTAGGTGGTTTAGCTGGCTCCCCAATCCAAGCCGGGGTAAGTCCAGATTTGCACTGCATTAGCTAGGTTCGAGTCACTTTTAAGTACCCAAATTAGATTTAGGTTCTGAGGCAGGCTCGGGTTATAAGACCTTAACCTTTGGGAATTGAATTCCAACATTATAATAAAACTGATCATTTAAACTTAAATATCTTTCAATCAAATTCAAGCCCAACACTTAGGATACACCGGAGCACTTCTAAATTGTTTCAGAATCCCAAGTGCCTCCTACCCTTTTTTCTTTGACTCTAAAAATAAATGTTCAAACTTGATCCAATCCCTATTCAAATTTCAAACCTTACCCTCCTTTGATATCGAGCCTTGAAATCTTAAATGAAATTTATACCGTTATTTTAATCGAGAGTATTCGTAGGAAACTCCGTTTTCCTATGATCTAATTAACTATGAGGGCTTGCACTCATAAGAGATTTAGTAACCCAGACCAAATTTTAAAAATCAATTTTTCAAATCCTCAATTAATTCTTTTTGGGAAAATCAAACCCAGCGATCATTATCGTTATTTTCAAATGATTGATAGTGATTGATATCTTCTTTCTTCGGAGAGATATATCAATTATTATCGTGATTTTGATTATAAAATTAATGATCTTTTATCTAGATTAGCATAGTCAAACACTCGATTAAATTCCATTTTGACCCTCCAGGGTCAAATGTGATTCTTTCCTAAATTTGACTACGAATCAGGATAGAAATTTAAAGTTTTGAAATTTGAACCAATTAGTCAATAATATTCTCGCTGTTTGAGATGATATATCATTCTTAATGTAGTGTTTGATTCCAAAACTAAAATTCAACTTTTTAATTTTTCCAAAGAAAATTAAACTTTTTCAAACTATATTTTTCAATCAAACAGGTTCGTATGTACGATAAAAAATAATAACAATGCTTATCCGTATAACCGTCTAGATGCACACATACGATTGAATACACATCGACCAGATGATCTTCATGATTATACAGACGAATTGTATTAAAAACTGAAAAAACTGTACGCATTTTATTCTATCCAATGGATCAATAAACTACAGGATTCATCCAGTACGAAATTAATTTTGTACAGCTAAATTTCACACTTAGAAATTTTGTATGATTGCTTGAAAAACATTATACCTTGTTGAAAAGTTTTGAATAACACACAAAACTAAAATAAAAAAGATAAAAATAATCATGCACAAAACAAAAAAAGGAAAACACACAATTAAAATCACAAAAACTAAAAGCACACTCACAAAAAAAAATACATATCAATGTTGCAGATATTTATTTAAGCATTTAGATCAATCACACCAAATCTTATTCTTAATGTACTGAAAGTATCAAAGGCAAGTGGTTTTGTAAAAATGTCTGCAAGTTGATTTTCAGTTGAAATATGATTGAGTTCAATTTCTCAGTTGGATACATGATCCCTTATGAAATGATGTCTGATATAAATATGTTTGGTTCTCGAATGTTGAATAGAATTTTTAGAAATACAAATGACACTAGTGTTATCAAAATAAATGAGAATAATGCCTATTATTAATTCTAAATCAATCAATTGTTGTTTCAACCAAAGTACTTGTGCCACACAACTTCCTAAGGCTATGTATTCAACTTCAAAAATATATAGGGCTATGGAATTCTGTTTTCTACTGGACCAAGAGACTAAAGAATTTCCAATAAATTAACATGTTCTATAAGTACTCTTTCTATCAACCCTACAACCTGCAAAGTCTGAATCTAAATATCCAATTATTTAAAATGAAGAGCTAAACTTAGGATACCAAATTTCTAAGTTCTGAGTTCCCAGTAGATATCTCAAAATCCTTTTCACTACTATTTAATGTGATTATTTTGGATCTAATTGAAATCTAGCACATAAATAAATACTAAACATAATATCAGGTCGGCTAGCTGTCAAGTAAAGAAAAGATATAATGATTCCCTTAAATTTCTTTTGATCAATAGATTTTCCCTTTGGGACTTTATCCAATTGAACATAGAAACTCATAGGTGTACTAACAGGTTTAGCATTTTCCATTTCATATTTTTTAAGGATGTCCTTAACATATTTTGATTGACTAAAAAATATACCTTCCTCAATTTGCTTAATGCTAAAGCTTAGAAAATAACTCAAATCTCTCATTAGGCTCATCTCTAAATTTACTACTCATTGTTTTAGAGAATTCATCACAAAGATTTTTATCAATAGATCCAAAGATGATGTCATCAATATAAATTTATTCAATAAATATATCTTCTCCCAATTTCTTTAAAAAGAGAGTTGTGTCCATACTTCTTTTTTCAAAAGATCTCTCAAGTAGGAAGGTGCTCAACCTCTCATACCAAGCCCTATGTGTCTGTTTTAATTCATACAATGCCTTTTTTAACTTAAACACATGATTTGGGTATTTTGAATTTTCAAAGCTTGGAGATTCTACAATCACATCCTCTTAAATTAACCCATTTAAAAATGCACTTTTAACATCCATTTGATACAAGTTGAAATCTCTAAAATACATAAAGGCTAACAGAATCCTAATTGCTTCATGTCTAACTACAGGGGAAAAATCTATTCCTTCAATCTGATTATACCGCTTAACCACCAATCTAGCCTTATTTCTAATGACTACTCCTGAGTCATTCATTTTGTTCTTGAATTTCCACTTAGTTCCAACTACACTTTGATCTTTTGACCTTGTAATTAATTCTTATACTTCATTTCTTACAAATTGATTTAATTCTTCTTACATTTTTAAAATCCAAAATTCATCCAAAAGTGCTTGATCAATATTTATGGGTTCTATAATAGAAATAAAGGCTGAATGATTAACTTTTTTGCTCAGTCCATGCCTAGTCCTAACACCCCCACTAGGTTCAACTATAATCAATTCCTTTGGGTGGTTTTTAGAAAATCTCAATTCTCTAGGCAACAAGTTTTCAATCTTCAAATTTTCATCCAAATTTATTTTCTCAATCTTTTGGGATTCAATTCCTATCTCATCTTCTTCAACAATCTGCTCTTCCAAAATACCAGGTTTATCAAATACAACATATGTGGTCTATTAAATTATCCAAGTTCTTTTATTGAATACTCTATAAGATTTTCTTAAGGCATATTTTCCATTATTATGTAAGAACACCTTACATCCAAAGACATATAATGTGACAAATTAGGTGTTCTCCCCTTAAGTAACTCATAGGGTTTTTTATTCAAGTTTAATCTTACATTCACCCTATTCAGAACATAACATACTGTGTTAATCACCTCAGTCCAAAAATATTTAGGAAGTGAATATTCTACCAACATGGCTCGAGCGGCTTCTATTAATATTCTTTTTTCCTTTCGACTACCCCATTCTGCTGAGGGGTTCTAGGTGCAGAAAAATTGTGATCAATCCCTTTCTCCGTACAAAAATCCTCAAATTTTTTATTTTCAAATTCTCCTTCATGATCACTTTGAATTATTAAGATCTCACATCCTTGTTTCCATTGAATCCAAGTTAAAAAATTTCTAAACTCCTCAAATGATTCACTCTTATGATTTAAAATCTAACGTATGTGAATCTAGAGAAATTATCTACAATCACAAATTCGTATACCTTCCCTCCTAGACTTACAACTTGTCCAAAAAGATCTATATGTAAAATCTCCAATAGTTTACTAGTTCTAAGATCCTTATTGGACTGAAAAGAGGACTTCACATGTTTTCCTAATTGACATGCATCGCAAAGGTGATCCTTAGTAAATTCTAGCTTTAGTATACCTGTCACTAAATTCTTTTGAGTAATCCTCCTAAGGTTTTTCATGCTAGAGTAACAAAGTCTCCTATGTCAAAGCCATGACTCATTAAAAATAATTTTTAAACAAAAAGTATGAGGAGTTTTGATACAATTCAAATCTAGCATATACACATTATTTACCTGTATACCATGTAAAACATCATTATCATTCAGGCTTAATATGCAGCTAGTAGGAAAAAATTAAACACAATATCCTTTATCATATAGCTGACTAATACTTAGAAGATTATTCTTTAAGTCTTTTACTAACAAAATATTTTCTATAAAATGTTTTTCAAGTTTCCAATCATACATGATCCTACCACCTTCCTTATGGTGTTATCTCCAAGTGTAACCCTGCCTCCACTCCTGGCTTCCAGCGATATGAATTATGAAGTATTTCCAGTCATATGTTTTGAGAAACTGTTTTCTAGGTATCATATGCTCTCATGAGGCCTTGTGTGAGAGTGATCCTGCAAAATCATCAAATATTAGACCTGGGAATCCAAATAAGTTTGGGTTCTTCTTTTGATAATTTTAAAATAGATGCATGTATGTTATGTCTAGGTTTATACATCTTAGGTTTCCACACCAAAAAAGTTTTTCTATCCAATATATAGGTGTGTGCTATATGTCCAAACAATCCACAATTATAGTATTTGACTCCAGGAAATGGGTTTCTTAATCTTCTATAATTATTCAGTCTATTCGAGAATTATATAAATTTTGGATACAAAATAGGATTCATGAAATCTTCAAGTCTTGGGAGTATCCTTTTATCCTCGATAGCTTTTATCTTTAATTTGTAAAAGGTATTCATATCTTCCAATATACGATTTGTATAATTCATCCGATAATGTTTGCTCTTTATTTTATTCTTAAAATTTTTAAATTCTTTTTCTAGTTCAGCATAGGATGATTTTAAATTTTTATGGTTCTTATTCAAATTGTTGAAGTCATCAAGTAATTTTATGTGGTTATTATCAATTAATACATGATCTTTCTTAAGGATATCTTATTCTCTTTATAGTTCTTGTAATTCTAAGTTAAGACTAGCATGCATTTTTTTAACTTCCTATATGTATGCATTCAGAGACTTCTAAAAGTTCATTGTAAATTAAGTCACATATCTCTTCTTGATCTGATTGATCAAGATTATCGGCCATCAAGCACAGAACGGTGACTTCCTCTTCATTTTCAGTCTCTGAAGAGTCTGAATCTAGAGTCCGCCCAAAAAGCTCTTTGGAATTCTTCTTACCCTTCTTTATAATTGGCTTCTCCTCTACCTTTTCCATGCTAGGAGTGGATTTAAGTTTTGGGCAGTCTGACTTAATGTGTACAGGTTTTTTGCACTCATAGAAAATAACATCATTTGAAATCTTAACATTTATATTAAACTTACCTAGATTCCATTGCTGACATCTCTTTTTCTTCCTCTTCAGAATGCTTTTGAACTGTCTAGTCATCAGCGTGATGTCGTCTTCATCCTCAGGTTGTGATAGATCATTCTCTGACTTCTCCACTTTCAGTGCTATATTATTCTCCCTTCATGGTTCACCTGCATCAATCTTTCTTTGACTCACTCCGTGCTCATAAGTATTTAGTGATCCAAGAAGAATGTCAATAGAGTAAATATTTCAATTTTTAGACTATAATATAGTAGTAATTTTTGCTTCATAAGTAGTAGGCAAATAATGAAGAATCTTATTTACCATTTCAGTGTTAATTAATTCTCTATCTAGTACATGCAAAGAAGTGACTATCTGAGTGAATATTGTGTACATATCAGAAATGAATTCATTTGATTTCATGCAAAATAATTCATAGTCATGCAATAAGATGTTTAATCTAGACTGTTTAATTTCATTAGTTCCTTCATAAGTTATACAGAGTCTATCCCATATGTCCTTTCTGTTGCAAATCTATTTTTCATGTCTTATGTTTTGATGATTGACAAACACTGCTTTTCTTAGACAGCTTGTTGCTTCTAACTTTTCAGGAATCGACGATCGGACAATCAAAAAGAAGCCAAGTTCAGGAATGCGTAGGTTTAGGGTTGAGTCAGTCTGTACTTTTGTTTTTTACCTTTTGAGTCCACTTATAATAGTCAAAGAGGCTGATGCTTTGTAACCCTTCACACACACACTTGAGAGAATTAGATTTTCTGTTTTTACTCATATCGGCCAGGACGATTTCTTGATCGGCCTGGACGATCAGCTTAAAACAGAAAGTCTAATTAAGGATTCTTAATTAAGGCAGCCGACGTTAACAGATCGTCCTGGACGATACGTGTATCGGCCAGGACGATAAGCTCAAAACAGAAAGAAATAGCCGCCATAGACAAGTATGGTATACCATATCTTTAAATTATCGGCCAGGACGATCCTCGGATCGGCCTGGACGATATTAACAAATTATGCCATAATTGTTCAGGAAATCAAGGAAGTTATTAAGGATGATTGATACGATCATATCGTCCTGGATGATCGCAAGATCGGCCAGGCCGATCTAGTCAAAAACCTTAAGTTACTTCAGGACGATCAATATCGGCCAGCCCGTATTCAGGGCTATTGTCAGGACGATTTTCCTCTGATTTGAACCGATCGGCCAGGACGATCGTGATATCGGCCTGGATGATCAAGCTATTTTTCAATCGTCCAGCTCTGCATCCAGGGCTTTGCTCTGGCCGATCTTCATTGATTTGTACTGATCGGCCAGGCCGATGTCCATATCGGCCTGGACGATATTGTCGGCAACTTGCAATTAATGAGCTCTTTTGAAGCTCTTCTATTTAAGAGCTCTTGTTCAACGTTTTTAAAAACCTTTGGCTGCTGCCTTGACCTAAGAAGGCCTTGAGGAGAGAAAGAGAGAGAGAAGAGAGAGAGAGGATCTTGTGAGGGGGAGCTTGTGAGGGGTTTCACAAGGGTTGCTTCAAGGATCTCTCTGCGTCGTCTTCGTCTAGAGTTTCTCGTCCGTGGAAGGGTCAGTAGAGGTAAGGAGTTTTGCTTTTGGTTCTGGTTCTCTGCCAGCTTCAGGAGGAAGCAAAAGGAGATAGGTTCTCTGCCTTGCCGGGGTGGCAAAAAGGAGGTTCTTGTGAGGGTTTCTCCACCTAGCCGTGGGGGCTAAAGGAGAGTCACTTTTTGTGTAGTGCAATACTTGGAGGGTGTCTCCAAGGAGTGGACGTAGGTCGAGTCGACCGAACCACTATAAATTTCTGTGTTCTTTTTCTTGCTTCCGCACTTTTAAATTCCGCATTATTTTGTGGTGTGATTTGGTTTATGTGATTTTATTTCTTTGTTTAAAAAGAAGTTTTTAAAATACCAATTCACCCCCCCCCCCCTCTTGGTTAGTTTGGGACTAAGTTCATAGGGCTTAACATCCCCATCGAACTTTCACTTTCCACTCTTGCAAGTGAAAACCCGCATGTAATCCTCTAACTTAAGTACACAAAAGAAATTATTTAAACATTTAGCATTTAGTTGTGCTAAGTCATATTCTTCTACAGTCTAATCCGTAAAGGGTGTTTCTATTCTAATGTCATTCACTAGTCTAGTTAGTTTTGTATTTTACCCTTCTTGTACTAAGATCCACATGCGATAATCAAGTGACTGTAAAAATGTAGACATGCATATTTTCCAAAAATTAAAAGGGATATTATCAAATGAAGGAGGTATAGTGATCGAATATCCTTCAAGTGTATTTTGATTTTTGAATGTAGCCATGGTCGCTAATCAAAAAGTAGTTTAAACTTTTGGTTTTAAAGAAAAGCTCTAATACCACTTGTTGAAACTTGATAATTATGAATTATGTTGTTAGACCTAAGCTTATGTCCCAACGGCTAACAAAGAGGGGGGGGGGGGGGGGGGGTAAATTGGTAATTTAAAAATTTTCCTCTTAAACCAATTTAAAAATTTTATTATTTTAAAAAATAATTTTTCAACCACAGATAATAATAAAAAAATAAAAATTATTAGAAAATAAAAGACATAAGATTTATAGTGGTTCGATCAAACACGACCTACATCCACTCCTTGAAGTCTCTCACTTCAGGTATTGCACTATTATCATTAGTGTCTCTCTTTTTGCCCCCACATCAAGTCGGAGAAGCCTTCACAAAAACTCTCTTCCACCACTACCCGATACGGCAGAGAACCATTGTCTTTTTACACCCTCCAAGTGTAGACAGAGTACGTAATCCTTTTACATCCTCCAAGAGTAGGCAGAGTACCGTCATCCTTTTACACCCTCTAAGTGTAGGCAAACTATCATCATCTTTTTACACCCTCCAAGTGTAGGCAGAGTACCATCATCCTTTTATACCATATAAGTATAGGCAGAGTACTGTTATCCTTTTACACCCTCCAAGTGTAAGCATAGTACCGTCGTCCTTTTATACCCTCCAAGTGTAGGCAGAGAACCTTCCGTTGTTCACACTCTCTAAGTATAGGCAGAGAACCTTCTGCTGTTCACACTCCTCAAGTGTCGGTAGAGAACCAGATCTTCTTGAAAGATCTCCTCATGAGAAATCTAGAAGGACAAGAGAAAAGAGTGAAGTAATCACAAATAATAAATAGAGATCTTTACCTTTGAGTAACAAAGTGAACCCTTCACACTACAATAGTAATAAATCTCTTTCAATTACTCTCTCTCACTCTCTCCTTCAAATTCCCTTCAGTATGCATGAAGACCAAATGAGAAAAAGATTTTAAGACAGTCTAACTTGGACCTTTTATAGAAAAGACATGAAAAACCGTCCAAAAATGGCATTATTCAATTTCTGACCGTCAACGATCGTCCCGTACGATCCAATTTCGTATGTGCGAATTGTGTAAAAACTGTTGTGTACAAACTTAATGTGAACTGGTACAAAATGCCTTCATACTCGATCATCATCCTGTATAAACTTAATTCGTCCAGTATGAATAATTATTCTCAAAGTTCATTGGTATGAAAAAGCAGGATGAATTTTAAGTTTCCAGAACATATAAGATCATCCTGGAATGAACCATAAATATTGTCTGGATGAATAGTTCATTTTGGAAAATCCAGAGCCCATCACCCTTGGATGAACCATAAATATCATATGGACCAATGCATCTAGAGAGCATCATCCTGGGTTGAATGTTAAATATCATTTGAACGAACGCATCCAGAGCCCATCGTCCTAGGAAAAATGATAAATATCGTCTGGACGAACGCATCTAAAGAGCCTCATCCTTGGAAAAATGATAAATATCATTTGAACAAATTCATACAGAGAGCATCATCTTAGGATGAATGATAAATATCATCTGGATGAACTATACTTAGAAAAAAAATTTTGCCCTCTCTGTTCGTTCCATTGCTCATTCGGGAGTATAACTGACCAGATCATCCTGTATGAACATGGTTTGTACAATATGATCATTATTAAGAATTGTGAATTTTAAAGCTCTCCCCCGGTGTGTGTGTACTAAGTTACCCAATTACAATCACACTCTCTCAAACTCAAATTAAAGAAAAATACATACTCTAATATTACAAAATATTCTAAGCAGATCTTGATTTGAAGTCTTCAACAATCTGGAGTATGATTTTCCTAAAATATTAGTACATACAAGAGCTAGAAACAAATATTTCAAAATGTGTTAGGAGAAAATAATAATCAAAATAATAATATTTAGAATCATCAAAACATACAATATGCAAGAATGTAAAACATGCAAAGCTAAGTAGCAACTCTCTCAATAGAAGAGGCTTCTAAGTCAAGTCCTTGAGGTAGTATGCCTTCTCCATGAGGAAGAAAATGATTGGAGGAATAATGCCTTCTCCAGGAGGGAGAAAAAACTTTTGGTTCTCTACCTTCTCCATGAGGGAGAAAAATTATTTAAGGTCCGATGCTATCATCGGGGAAGGCGACATAGCTTCATGCAATTTGCTGCAACAGGATTGGTGAAAGTGAGTCTGTAAGGGCTACTTTGTCTTATTATGGGAGAAAAAGAAGATTCACTTTGTGTGAGTGCAATACCCGGAGTAGAGGACTCCGGGGAGTGGATTTATGTCAAGGTTGACTGAACCACTATAAAATTTTGGTGTGTTTGTTCTAATTTTTAGTTTCCATATTTTACTTTTTTGCATTTAATTTTTATGATAATTGCTTAATGAAAATCTAAGATTAATATTTTATTATGTTAATTAGAATATAATCATCATTATTATAATTATTGTTGAGTTTATTAGCTTTCGTATCAGGTGATCAATTTTTTTATGTCAAAGTATTAAAAATTTACAAAAAGATTTTTATTGTGATAAAGAAAATTTTTAAATAACAAATTAACCCCCCTCCCCCTCTTGGTGCGCCTTGGGCTTATTCTGTGTAGTTTCACAACCTTCTTGAACTTTCAAGACATATCAGAGCAGGTTTCAAAAATAAAATTTTAGAAAACTTTTGAAAAATGATCAATGATGTATTTTAATAATCAAAATACTGCATAGGGTTATTCAATAACCCGTCCATCTTTTTTAATAATATACCTTTTGATTTTTTGGAAATTTTGTATGTCTACTTTCTTGTAGTCTATAGATTATCACATGTGGATATTAGTCTGAGAAGGATATTTTGCACCTTATCATTTTATGAATGACATGAAAACTAAACCACCATTTAATGAATGGAGTAATGAGTATAGAGATTTAGCCCAACTGAATGAAAAATGTTTAAACTATTTTTTCTATGTATTAAAATCTGAAGATTATATGTGTGTATTTACTTGTATTACTAGAAAAGATATTTGGAATAAATAATGCATAACATACAAAGGAATTGGTGAAGTAAAATAGTCTAGGTTAAACATCCTACTTCATGACTACGAATTATTTCACATGAAACCTAGTGAATCAATTTTTGAAATATATACTAGATTTACACAAATAGTGACATCCCTGCATGCATTGGGAAGAGAACTCACAAATTCTAAAAAAGTTAATAAGATTCTATATTGTTTACCTTATTCTTACGATGCTAAGATAATTATAATTACTAAATCTAAAGACATGAATGTTTACTCCATTGTCAATTTATTTGGGTCACTCATTGCCTATGAGCAAGGAATAAGTTAAAGGAAAAGTGATGTAAAAGTAAAGAAGAATAAAATAATTGTAACACTAAAAGTAAATGATTATGATAGTAACAATTCTACAATAGAGGAGGATAACAACATCACCTTAATGACATGGTAGTTCAAGAGCTTTCTGAAAAGGAAACTTAGGCTTCATCATTAGCATTGGAGTAAAGATAAGAGAAACAAAGAAGTTAAAGTTTCTTCTAATAATATTTGCTTCAAATGTAGGAAACTAGGCCACCTCTGAACTGACTAACCCAACCTGAAGACTCATCCGATCAAGGGGAAGGATGAAGAGAAGCCAAAGTTCAAGAGGGGTAAGAAAAAGGCATATAAAGCATTTTGGGCAGACTCCACTTCAGAATCATTTGAACTAGAAATAAATGTAGTGGTAATAAACATGTGTCATATGGCTAATGATAATCTTTATCAATCATATCAAGATGAGGTATATCAACTTTCATATGATGAATTACTCATTATTTCAAAAACAAATATTGATTCATATAGGAAGCTAAAAAGAATGCATGCTAGTCTCAATACTGAATTTTCTACTTTGTAAAAAGAGTATGCTAGTTTAATTATTGAGGATTCTAATTTAGATATTGATCACATGACCTTGCTGGACAAATATGATGTCTTATATAAAAAGCATATCGACTTAAATAATGCACATGATTCCCTGTAACCATCACATATTGAATTAGAGAAAGCATACAAAAGATTAGAAGTATGTGCAGTTGAAATAGATTGTAGGGAGCATATATTAAAAATTAAAATGTCCATTTTTGAAAGTGCGAACAAATTTTTAGAAGAAAAACTTAACTACACTTGAGAATAACGAACCACCACCTACCTTAGAACATCTTCATAACCCCTCAACACAACATGCATCATATAAACCTAGGAAGAGGCACAATGACCCATATAGGTTAGCAAAATCCATTTTCTTGTGTTAGGTGTTACTCTTGTGGCATGTTAGGTTACATAACCCATACTTGCACAATATACCATAGGACATTTATAGTGTGGAGGCTAAAATTATATTCATCATAACATAACATACATTCATCTCATTCAACAAAGCATAAGGTGGAACTTAATTTCATTTGGGTTCCCCAATCTAATGTTTAAATGATATTATCGGGGTACTCTCATAAAAGACCTAAAGAGAGCATATGGTACTAGGATAGTGGATGCTCTAGGCACACGACTAGTGATATGAAGCAGTTCGTCACACTGGAAGCCAGGTCAGGAGGCAAGGTAACACTGGAAGATAACATAATTATAAAAGTGGTGGGATCAGATATAATCAATAATGTTAAAAGTTTTATTATTGAGAATGTTATATTAGTTGATGGTTTAAAGCATAATTTAATGAGAATTATTCAACTGTATGATAAAGTTTTTGACATCAAAATTCTTTCTAAAAAATACATAACTAGTTTAAATAGAAAACTTGTGTTAGAAGAAAAATGAATAAATAATATTTACATGTTAGACTTGAACTACATTGAATATTCTAATTCCATACATTGAAAATAATTATTGATGATTATTGGCTATGATATAGGAGGCTATGTCATGCAAGCATGAAAACACTTAGGAAGATTATCCAAAAAGATCTATTTAGAGGCATCCCTAAATTAAATTTTACTAAGGACCACCCTTATATGGATGCCAGCTAGAAAAATAAGTTAAGTCTCCATTTCATTCAATTAAGTACATTAATACCTATAGGCCACTAGAAATCTCTCATATGGACCTATTTTGACCTATTAGTATAGCCACTCTGGGAGGGAAGACATATGGAATTGTAATAATATATAACTTCTCTAGATTTACATGGGTTAGATTCTTAGCACATAAGAGTGAGTCATATGAAGAATTTAGAACTTTCATCATCTAGATTCAAAGGAAATTAGAATGAGAAATTTTAACCATTCATATTGATCATGGTGGAAAATTTAAAATGATAGGTTTGAATCTTTATATCAAGAGATGGGTATAAAATATAACTTCTCTACTCCTAAGACCCCTCAGTAGAATGGAATAGCTGAAAGGAAAAACATAACCCTAGTGTAAACTGTTAGGGCCATACTAGCTGAGTACTCACTCCCTAGATATTTTTAGATAGAAGCAATAAATATAACTTGTTATGTTTTAAATATGGTGAATATTAAATCCAAGCTGAATAAGACACCTTATGAACTCCTTAAGGGTAGGACACCCAACCTTTCTCACTTGCATATTTTTGGGTGTAAATGCTTTATTCTAGTAAATGAAAAATCACCCTTAAAATTTTTGATCCAAAATATAATAAAGAAGTATTCTTATATTATTCATATATATGGAAAGCCTACATAATCTTTAATAAGAAGAGCTTGATATTAGAAGAGTCTACCATTATGGTATTTGATGAATCATATAGAACCTTTAAATCTAAACCTGAAGAAGAAGAAATGGAGGCCATTCAAGGGGTATAAGCTATTGGTATAAGAGATAGAGTAGAACCTCAAGAGCAACTACCTAGAGAATGGAGATATTCTTCCAGTCATCCTAAAGAACTTATCTTAGGAGACCCATCTGAAGGTGTTAAAATTAAGCATGAACTTAAGAAGGAAGTTAGTTATTATACTTTTATCTCTATGATATAACCCACCAATATAGATCAAGTCCTAGGTAAGGAATTCTAGATCCTAGCAATATAAGAAGAGCTAAATCAATTTGTTAGAAATGATATATGAGAACTAGTCAAAAGTCCAAAAGACCAGAGTGTGGTTTGAATAAAGTAGGTGTTAAAAAAATAAGATGAATGAATCTGGAATAGTGATAAGAAATAAGGCCAAATTAGTTGCTAAGGGGTATAATTAAATTGAAAGAATCAATTTTGATGAAACCTTTGCCCCTGTAGCTATACTAGAAGCCATTAATATGTTACTAGCTTTTGCTTGCTTTAGATTAAATTGTATCAAATGGATGATAAGAGCTCCTTCCTAAATGGGGTGAATAAAGAAGATGTTTATGTTGAGCAGTCCTCAGGCTTTGAAAATTCATAATTTACAAATCATGTGTTCATGTTAAAAAAAGGCATTATATGGACTAAAACAAGCGTATGAAAAGCTAAGCACATTCTTACTAGATAGAGCCTCTATTAAGGGTAGTGTAGATACCACCCTATTCCTCAAAAATGTAGGAGAAGAATTACTCATTGTCTAAATTTATGTTAATGACATCTTTTTTGGATCCTCAGATAAAAACCTATATGATAAATTTTCAAAAATAATGAGTTGAGAGTTTGCGATAAGTATGATAGGAGAGTTGAACTATTTTCTTAGATTTAGTGTAAAGTAGATGGATGATGAAAATTTCCTTAGACAATATAAATACATCAAGGACATTCTTAAGAAATATGAAATGGACAATGGTATGGCAATAAACACTCTCATGAGCTCTATCATATAGTTAGATAAAGACTCAAATAGAAAATTAGTTTATCAAAATAAATACAGAAAAATAATTGGATCACTTCTTTACTTGAATGCTAGTAGACCTAATATTATATTTAATGCTTATCTTTATACTAGATTTCAGGCTGATACAAAAGAATCTCACTTGATTATTATTAACATAATCCTTAGATATCTCTTAGGAACCCAAAAATTAGGAATCCGATATCCTAGGCATAACACTTCCTTTGAAATCATAAGATATTCTGATTCAGACTTTACAGGATGTAGGGTTAGTAGGAAAAGCAGTTTCGGAACCTTTCAATTCATAGGACAATCATTAGTATCCTAGTCTAGTAAAAAATAAAACTCAGTAGTTCTATCCACCGCTCAGGAAGAATATATTATTGTTGTAATCTATGTTGCTTACGTTTTCTGGTTAAAACAATAAATCTTAGATCTTGGACTACCTATAGACACCATTTCTATTATGTGTGACAATACTAGTGCCATTTACATATCCAAAAATCCAATTCAACACTCTCGTACAAAGCAATATAGATATTATGCATCACTTCATAAAAGATCATATAGTCAAGGGAGATATATAATTATATTATATAGCTACTAGAGACCAATTGGCAGTCATCTTCACTAAACCCCTAGCCTATGACACTTTTAACACCTTGAGGACTGGACTAGGTCTTGTAGACATTCATGCTTAACTCAGGATAAAACAAATTTTGTTATCATTTGAAATCAGCAATTCATAGGTGTTAAATTATATGTGTTTATTTTTGTGTTCGGTAATGTATGTATTGTTAATTTTATATATTTTCTTTTATTTGTTTTTTGTTTTTAAGGTATTTTTTGATCACCACACAAACACTCTGTACTAGATCAAAAAAATTGAAAACTCAATTTTTTTTATCGTACTGTATGATCCACATCATACTATACGATATGACCATTTATGAACAAATCATAGCTATTAGCTAAATCAATGGCCCATATAAATTCAATTGTTGGTAATTATATTATATGAACCACCCTTCGTACTATACGATACATGTGTTAGAATCTATTGGGATGAATTCAATTAAGTTGGTATGATCAAAATTGCACTTCATACTATACAAACCACCCTTCGTACTATAAGATCCACATGTTAAAATCTGTTAGGATGAATTTAATTAGTCTAGTATAATCATAATTACACTTCATACTTGAACTAATTCATATAAGAATCATGAATATTTTTAAAAATAATGAGCAATTCATCATAGGAAATTTGACATACCTCGTTTTAATCTAATTGATTAAGATTATGTTTAGCCATAAGACACAAGTTTGTTACCTCATCCTCTACTTTTGATTATGAGGATTATAAGGTAGAGTTGGATCAGAAAACTTTTTATGTCATTTGTTTGCCCCTCTTGAACTTTGGCTTCTCTTCACCCTTCTTCTTGATCTTGTGAGTCTTCAGGTTGGGACAATCAGTTTGGAGGTAGCCTAGTTTCATGCATTCGAAGCAAATAATGTCAGAAGAAATTTTAACATTTTTGTTACTTTTACAGTTTCTCTAATTCTATTGATGACGCTTCTATTTCCTTTTAAAAAACTCTTGAATTGACGTGTCATTAAGTCAATGTTATCATCCACTTCTGATGCATAACTGTTACTATCAGAATCACTTTCTTTTAGTGTTACAATTCTCTCCTTCTTCTTTTCTCCTACATTACTTTTTCTTTGACTAACTCCTTGCTCGTAGACAATGAGTGACCCAAGAAAATTGTCAATCGAGTAAATATTTAATTCTTTAGATTTAGTAATTGTGGTTATCTTTGTATCATAAGAATTAGGTAGACAACGTTGAATTTTATTAACCTTTTTAGAATTTATAAGTTATCTACCTAATTCATGCAAGGATGTGACTATTTATATAAATCTAGTATACATTTTAGAATTTGATTTACAAAGTTTCATGCAAAATAGTCCATAGCCATGAAGCATAATATTTATACTAGAATGTTTTACTTCACTAGTTCCTTCGTATGTTATGCATAGTTTATCCTATATATCTTTTATAGTGTGGAAAAAGTGGATATACACATATATTCTTCAAATTTTTATGCATAGAAGAAATAGTTTAAACATTTTACATTCAGTTGGGCTAAATCTCTATCCTCATTAATCCATTCATTAAGTGAAAGTTCAATTTTGAAGTCATTCACAAGATAAAAAGGTGCAAAATATCCTTCTTGGACAAACATCCACTTGCAATATTCTATAGATTATAAAAAGGTAAACATGTAAATTTTTTAGAATTCAAAAGATATATTGTCAAACCAAGGTGGATGGGTTATTGAATAACCCACTACAGTGTTACGATTACCAAAATGAACCATTAATCATTTTTTAAACATTTTCTAAAACCTTATTTTTGAAACCCACTATGATATCATTTGAAAGTTTGAGGAGCTTATGAAACCTCAATGAACTAGCCCGAGGCAAACTAAGAGGGGGTGAATTGGTTACTTAAAAAATAATAACTAAGAATACTAATTTTTTGTGATTTTTTAAAACTTAAAATGAAGAACTTGATCACTCTATGTATAAGCTAATAAATTTAACAACATTTATAACAATGGTGAAAAATAATTGAATCAACTCAATCTATCATCAACTATAGATTTTTCAACATAGCATTTATCAAGAAAATAAATTACATAAAAGTTAAATATAATAAGTAAAAAATAAAAACAGAATACTATAATTTTATAATGGATCGGTCAACCTTAGCAAACGTCGACTACTTGGAGTCCTCCTCTCTAGGAATGGCACTAACAAAAGTGACTCTCCTTTTGCTCCCACAGAAAGGAAGAGAAGCCTTTACATATTCACTTTCACCATACCTGATGTGGTGAAGTGCTGAAAGCTTTGTCACCTCCCTTGGTGATAACAATGAATCTTCAATCTTTTTTCTCCCTCCTGATGAAGGTAGAGAACCTTGAATCCTTTTTCTCCCTCTTGGAGATGGCAAAGAACAGAATCCTTTCACTGGCAGAGAATCTCAAATCATTTTTCTCCCTCCTAGAGAAGGTAGAGTACCTCTAGGACTTGACCTAGAAGTCTCTCTCCTAAGAGAGCCTTCAAGAACTCACCAAGGCCACAGGAAGAGCAAGGACGTAGCTAGCCCGGAACAACTGTACGATCCCCATACACTCCTTCTCCCTCATGTTAAACCTCACATTCTCCTTCCTCTCAAACCCTAAATGTCTTTCAAAACCTTCTCTCTCAGTGTACATTCAGTAGTCACACAATCCTCTCCTTATTACCGAGAGATTCTCAAAATTTTGCTTAAGTATTGGGATTCAAGAAACTTGTCATTATTTGTACAGTACGATTTGAGTTTGTATAGTACAATCAGATAAAAAACTAGACCCTTCTAGTATGACATAAAAAGTTATTCAGACAAACTATTTAACTTTTCAAACAATCATATAGTAAAATCCAAATATTATATAGTATGATCTGTTAGCTTTCTCTTTATTCATGCAAGACGATTCTCGAGATGATTAAAAATCATCTTTATATATCATCTCATACTACTATCATCTTATAGTATGGTTATTTGATCTCAAGTAGGTCGTCCATTATAATATGAATGTCGTACAACACAATTAGTTTAAAGATCATGGTTTGATTTGGTACAATCTATGGGAAGACCAAATTTTATCTCTACCAATCATACGATATAATCAATATCGTACAATATGATCTGCTATCGTTAAGTAAATTCTAATTTTATTGTCTAATTATGAGGACTAATTTTAGTAAGATTAAAATTTTTTGTATAGCATGAATCAGATCGTACAGTATGATTAGTTCAAAAATTAAGTTTTAAATATCTTACTTAATTTATCCGGAAGCTAAGGTTTTTAGATCGTAATAAATCATACAATATAATCCAATTTGGACAATATAATTAGTTCATAGAAATTAAATTTTTAATTAGCTATTAAGCCCGTTCTTTTTATACTGATTATACAGCATAATTTGTAAGTTATGCAGTATGATTAATATAAAAATTTTAACTTTTAAAATTTATTTCACTCCCCCTGTGTGTGTGTGTGCGCGGCACTTAATTGCATACACTCTTATGTCGCTATACTAAAAAATAAAAACTAAAGAAAAATAAAATTATAGACTTTATTTACACTATATTCTTATTCTACCCATTCTTGAGCTTTCAGTAGCCTTGACCAGTATATGTATTACGTGCAATGTTAATGCTCACATAAAAAAGAAATATCTAAAATATTTAATAAGAAAAGTTACATTTCAATTAATAATATTTGTCATCATCAAAATAAGAGAATAGGGATGTTGGATTGCAACACTTGAGTCTGACCACATAAGAGTGTATGCAATTGGGTGACCATACACACACACATAAGGGGAGTAAGAAAAATTTAAAGTTAAATTTTTTTTTGTACTAATCGTAATGTACAACTTACAATCATACTATATGATCAATTATAGAGAGAATGTGCTTAATGTTTAATTGAACAGTTAGTTTTTATAAACTAATTATACTATACGATCTAGATCATATTATATAATTCCTAATGATCTAAAACCCCTGGCCGCTAGATAAATTAAGTTAGATAATCATAAATTAAATTTTAAACTAATTGTACTATACAATTTGATTCGTAATATACAAAAATTTAAAATCTTACTTAAATTAATCCCCATAATTAGTCAATCAAATCATAGTTTAATTAATGATAGCAGATCATACCGTACGATCATGATCATACCATACGATTGGCAGAGATAAAATTTGTACATCCCAAAAATCGTACCAAATGAAACTATAATTTTGAACTAATCATACTATATGATAATCATATCATACTAGATGACTGACTTGGAATTGACTAATCATATTATACTATGATAGTAGTACGAGATAATTGATAGAGATGATTTCCAATCATTCGAGGAATCATCCTATAAAAATAGAGAGAAAGCAAATAGATTGTACTAAAAGATCTTTGGATCGTACTATACGATGTGTTCAAAAAGTTAAATAGTTTATTTGAATGACTA
Source organism: Dendrobium huoshanense (assembly GCA_016618105.1). Classification (NCBI taxonomy): domain Eukaryota; kingdom Viridiplantae; phylum Streptophyta; class Magnoliopsida; order Asparagales; family Orchidaceae; genus Dendrobium; species Dendrobium huoshanense. The sequence continues at coordinate 69,663,334 of CM028344.1, read as the reverse complement.
TTTGTATTATACTGTATGAGTAGTTTTGGAACTGATCGTATTGTATAAATTCCAATCGTGTGTACGAATAATGACTACAAACTTAAATTTTTAGGGTTTCTTGAAGCCTAATACTTACACAATATTTTTAGAATCTTTTAGTAATAAGAGAGGAGTGTGTGACTATTGAAGGAACTCTAAAAGAGAAACTTTTGGGAGAGATCCAAGGTTTTAGAGAAAGGAGAAGGTTAGGTTGAGCGTGAGGTGATCACATGGTATCTCCTAGCAAGCTAAACCCTTGCTCCTCCTATATCCATGGTGATTCCTCGATTTGTAATATGTATATGTTGGTTTAGCAACCGTGCACACATATGAAAGGGGAAATTAAATTAAATATTTTAATTTTTTAAAGATTGTACTAGATAATCTTGATCATAATAGATTATCTTATTTATACTAAATGATCTTGATCATATTATATGATTAGTGCAATTAAAAATAATTAAAAATATTTAAATAAATGAGGTTAAAATCAAAATAAAATTTAACTAATTGTATTATATTAACACTACATCATACAAGATTATCATCTATTTTTAGAACCTCCGGGTATCACACTAAGACAAAGTTATTCCCCTTTTGCTTGCACAACAAGGTGGAGAAGCCCTTATAGACTCACTTTCATGAAACGTGATGCAGCAGAATGCTGGAAGCTATGTCACCTTTCCCGGTGATGACAACGAACCTTAAATCATTTTTTTTCCTTCTGGAGCAATATAGACTCAAGAAAAAAAAATTATAGACTCTTATATAAATAATATAACTCACACACTGACACAACATAATCTTGAGCCTTAAACATTTAGTCTTTCACGTATGCTATTACCTGAAAGGGTTAGTAATGCATAAAATAATTATTCAAAATATGGTGCATTAATAAGTAAATAATCATTCAATAATATTTTTAATCATCAAAATATATAATCGGGCACCCAGATTATAACACTTATTGTAAACATCATCTATTCCTAAGTAAAAGTGGGAAGAAATTACTATGGATTTTGCTATAAGTTTTCCGAGATCAAAGCAAGATCATGATGCAATATGGGTGATTGTGGATAGATTAATGAAGTCTGCTCATTTACTGCCAATGAGGTAAACTGGCTTTATAGATAAGATGCCCAGTAGTATGTGAAGAAGATTATCAAACTGCATGGAATTTCTCTGGTTATTATTTCTACTCATGATGGGAGATTCACTTTAAGATTTTGGAAGAGTATTTAGGAAGGTTTGGAGACTAGGTTGAATTTCATTACATCCTTTCATCCCTAGATAGAAGGAAAATATGAGAGAGTGACTCAGATTTTAGAAGACCTATTAAAATTTTATGTTTTGGATTTTTTCGATAGCTGGAAAGATCACTTTTTTATTAAGTTTGCCTATTATAATAATTTCCAAGAAAGCATTGCCATAACTTCACATGAAGCTTTGTATGGGAGGAAATTTATAACTTTGTTGTCTTGGACTAAAGCAGAAGAAAGGAAATTAATAGGTTTTGAGCTAGCGGACAATGCCATTATAAATATCAGATTAATTAAAAAAAAAAGATTAAAAGTAACTCAAGATAAGCAATGAAGTATTTTGTTCCTAAGTATAAGTCTGTTAAATTTCAAATTGGGATTTTATTTATCTGAAGGTTAGCCCGATGGAAGGAATAAGTAGATTTGGGAAAGATGGCAAGCTAAGTTCTCAATACATTGGACCATTTGAAGCGATTGAATGAATTTGAATGTCTACTTATAGACTATTTTTGCACAATCACATGTTTGATATTCATACTATATTTCATGCATCAACGTTAAGGAAATGTGTATCTAATTTAAAGCAAGAGTCCATGATATAGAATTGAAAGTGCAACCTAATTTGAGCTATAAGGAAGAACATGAGCGTATTTTAGCCTTTGATATTAAGAAGTTAAAAAAAATAAGGAAATCTTGAAGGTTAAAGTTCAATGGAAGCACATGATAGAAAGGGAGGAAACTTAGAGAAAGAAGTTAAAATGAGGTGTTTGTATCTGCAACCATTCTAATTTAAATATTGAGGATGTATTTTTCTCTAATGAGGGGAGATTGTAATATATGTCATCTGAAATCCTGGTAATTTTTTGCTCAGAATTGTAATTTATACTTATTTAGTAGTTGTGAGTATAATTCAATTGAATGGAGTATAGACTAATTACATAATTTGGTTGAGAAAGTAGAAAACCATAAGTTGGATTTTACTTTGTAAGTATTATAGCACTGAGAGTGGGCGCTCCAGCGTTGTGCTCTTATAAAAGTGAGAAAAAGTAGGTTTTGATGGAAGTGTTGTAGCCTGGTGGTGTTGTAATGGTGTTGGGAATGGAATCTAAGTAGTTTGGGAGAGTTTGAGAGTTTTGCTAGTGGTGTTGCAACGTCAAAAGTTGTAGCGATTCTGCATGAGGCTAAATTAGTGCTTTTTAAAATAATAAATATATATCTCATTTCACTAACGCAATCTCAAATGTCCACCAACTTGTTGAGGAAGAAAGGAGAGGAGAGGAAGGAAAGAGAGTATTTGGAGTCAGAAATTTGACTTTCGTCTGTCCAGCTAGTTTGGAAAATTATCGGGCTCAAGATAGGCAACACAAATCTTATTTTTTTTTATTTAAATTCCAAAGTATATAATAAAATATATTCTTTTAAAATATTTTTTATTAACTTTTAAGAAAATTTTACCTTCTAATTTTTTTTTTATCTATGTTCTGTTCAATTTGATTATAAGTGTATAAAATTTCACTGATTAGTTTGCTCTATATGAATTTTTACTAAATCTGAAAAATGGAAGTATTTTTGAACTTCAATACAATTGATAAAGTATGTTAATTTAGCATTTTACACATTTTTTTTGGAATTTAGTAAATTTTTTAGCACCTTGAGTTGGCAACTGAAATGAGGTGGTTTTCTATACAAGTTGTTATATGATGTTGTAATTACATATTGAATTTACATTGTCATGCATTTCATGATATTCTAGAGTTTCTAAATTAAAATGAAAGACATTCTAAAATTATCTGCTTGGGCCCAATGTGGAAATAATTTATACTAGATTTTTATGTTCTTACTCTAAATTGGTTATGTATTAGAAGTAATGTTCTATTCTAATTCTACTATGTATCTATCTTAAACAGGTGGGAGGTAGAAGATTGGAGGTTATAAGAGGCATAAGTATAAGTGCATTTTGCATTCATATGTGCATCAACATACTTAGAACTTAAAAGTTAAACATTAATTTTATGATTTTGTTTTAATTATATTTTGTTATGAATTAAAATTTTGTTATGAGGTAATTGGTTTTATCCTACTGAGTTTATACTCATTCCATTGTTTATGATATTTCTGGAAAAGGTAAAAGTCCTGCTGAGTAGGCTCAATTAGATAGAGAGCTTGGAGGTAAAGCTTAAGTAGGTATTTAGAATTTTATTTAAAATTTTGTAGCTTTGATTTAATTGAGTGTTGTTGGAAATATTATAATCTAGACTATTGTAATTAATTATTTAGGGAGGATAAGTTATGGTTTGCGCACTCTGAATGTTTATTTTATATATTGTTGATAATTAGTTAACTCTGTGTATCTTCATTTGGGAAAAATAAATCTTAAAGTATAGAAAAGTATGTTCAAATTCCTCCTTCAGGTCTTGGAGCATTACACCCAACTATACAAAAAAAAACTAAATGAAAAAAGGGAATAAGAAAGTAGAGAGAGAAAGAGGAATTTAGAGGGATCTATTATTTCAATAAAATAGGTTTGAATACAAAAAAATTGAGTTGTAGAGACTAATTGCTTAAAATTGCATAATCTAAGCTCACCTCTCAAGACTCTATTTATATATTTAGGTCTAGTATTGAGCATTATAAAATTGGCTGCATACATGTCTATGCATGAATAAAAGAAAATGCACTAATTATGTAGCCTAGTCAAAAGATATGATTAGATGAAATCACCTATTGAGCATTGAACAAGTCGTTGACTTATTAATCAGACTCTCCATAAGCCAATCAATAATTTATCTTGAGAAGTTATCCCTTCTTAAAGAGTCAACTTTATTAGGTGTTATTCACCCATTAGGATAAGTCCATTTAACATACTCATCTACTTATAGCAAGTTCTCTAATATGCCAATGAATATGAAACTAACTATATCGAATTAAAAAATATAAAAAATAAATAAAAATACATATCGAATTATCTTAACTTTAAATGATTTAGGCTTCGTTGGGGGACGGCTTTTTTACTGCTTCTTAAAACAGCTTCCTAGTACAAAAATTAATTTTCTACTAAATTAGAAGCAATAAAAAAGCCATCCCAAATGAAGCCTTAATTCATCTTAAACTTGATTACCATAGCTTGAAGCTTTCTGAATATTTTGATGAGCACCATCTTCTACAATTACTATGGTATCCTATTATAATATTCTTTTATATATATGTGATGAATTTTTTCTATAATAATAAAATATTAATCTCTCATTCTATCACTTCAAATATTTTAGCATGCAACAACAATCAAAAATATCAAACGACTAAAAGAAGCTTTGCACAACTAACCCAAGCCCAATGTCTAACACGCCCTACATACCCAAACCCAGAAACGGACTAATTAATAAGAAAATAAGCACTAAGAGATTTAATAGCACATTATTCCATATATAAACCAAGTGATCAATGGAGGATGAAGAGATCGTCAGTTTACGTTGGCACGTCCATTTATCACCATCCAAGGATATAATAAACTATCGATCATTATTGCACGAGCGCAAATACTCCTCTAGAAAATCATTGAAATTGAAATTGGGACAGCTTTGACTTCCATTTCAAATATGAGCAAAAGTCAACTCTTTTTTTGATTTTTTTTTTTTTTTTTGATATTTTTTCAACAATTATTTGGCAAATGATTCTTTGTTGCTTAAATAAGAAGCAAGAGTGAACATCGCAACATTATTAATGTAAGTTTGGAGAGTTATGATTGACATTGATGCTGTGGTTGTGAGAATATGATAAGGCCTTGAAGCGCAATAACTCCGTAGTTATTAGCTCATCTTTAAATAATTAAAATAATTCATATGCAGTTCATAATGATCTGATGATTAAGAGCTTTTGCTACTAATCAAGAGGTTTTAAATTTGAAGCTTGTTATATCATAAAAAAATTATATTGATCGATCGGATGTGAATCTCGAGGCAAAAATCATGTCGGAAACTTCAAAAATTAATTCTGGGATCATCTGAACTCCAATTTCAGCAGAATTATAGTCGAACTGTTCTTCTCGGAAATACGAACCCAACGACACCAAATTCAACTCAATCCGAGCTCAAATGAGTCCAAATCAAGCACCAGAAGAGCTTTTGAAAAGTTCAAACCGCAATTTAAAAGTTATCAAATGGTTCCCAAATATGACATTCTTATAGTCAAATCGAGCGGCTCGACGATACGATTCCAACGTTCAAGCAACACCGGAGTTCTTCTCGATTTTCAAGCAACGCCAGAATTCTGCCCGACGTTCAAGTGACAATGGAGTTTCACCCGAACTCCAAGTGACGCAGGAATTCTACCCAACCTCCAAGTGACGTCGGAATTCCACCTGACCTTTAAGTGACACCGGAGTTCTGTCTGATTTCCAAGCGACTCTGGAGTTTTGTCTGAATATCATCCAACGTTGGAGTTCTCCCCAGCCGGAACTGACGTCAGACTTCTACCCGACGTTGGAACTCCGCTCGTCGCCAAGTTTCTACTCGACGGCGGACTTCTGTATGTCGTCAGACTTTCACTAGACATCTACCTGATACTGGATTTCTATTTGTTGATGGACTTCTACCTTACACCATCCTTCTGGCCTTCGTCGTCAGACGATAGTCCTTCCGACCTCCGTCGCCCGCCGACTACGGTCCTTCTGGCTTACGTCGCCCGTCGACTATAGTACTTCCAACTAGGGCCCAAGGAAGAGAAGAAGGATAGGAGGGAAGAACTCCTCCTCAACCACTGCCGCCGGAATTTTATCCAAGTGACGCTGGAATTTCGTCCAACCTCCAAGTTACGCCGGAGTTCTACCTGAATATCATCTAAAGTTAAAATTCTTCTAGGCCTCCAACTGACGTCATACTTCTACCCGACGCAGGACCTCTGCTCGTCTCCAAATTTCTACATGATGTTGGACTTCTTCCAATTGTCGGACTTTCACAAGACATCTACCTGATGTTTGATTTCTGTCCATTGATGGTCTTCTACTAGACGCCATCTTTCTGATCTCCGTCGTCCACCGACTACAGTTCTTCCTACCTCCGTCGCCCACCGACTACGATTTTTCAGACTTACGTCGCTTACCAACTATGGTCCTTCTGACCTCCGTCGCCCACCGACTACGGTCCTTCCGACTTACGTCGCACACCGACTACAGTCCTTCAGACAAAACAAACACATAAATAATGATGCTTTGTATTCTCACCATGTAATGTACTCTATAAGATGTACATCAAGTTAAGGCCATCCCTTGAGGAAGGACCTCCTTTGTAATCAACTACAATACTAGTGGATTCATTCATACTGGGCCAGGCCTCGTGATTTTCCCCCTTTTTAGGGGTTTTCCACGTAAAAATCTTGGTGTCTTATAATTGTTACACACCCTCTCTCTTATCTAATTGCGTGCCGGATTTTCGTACAATGCTAAAATGTAAAACTTTATATTTCTCTACCGCCGCGAATACTCCAAGAAGCAACAAAGCTTATATATGAAATGTGTGTGAGAATTTGTCTTAATTGGGTCAAGGGTCCATATATATATATATATATATATATATATATATATATATATATATATATATATATATATATATATATATAAGCATGATGTGGACATTAATTATACTAAAACAAACATCAAATTTTTTCAATTCTCTAGGTCTCTAAGATGTATTTTTACTTGTTAAATCATGATATTATTTGAGAAATCAATATGATCACATGCCAAGTTTTATATAAATTTGGATTAAAAAGTATTTAAATTTAAATTTAAAAATTTTAAACAATATTTGAGAAGCAATTTGAACTTAAATTTTAGCGAATTTAAAATGAAGAAAGTGTTGTTCAATGTGTCTAATTTAAAGAGACTAAACTGTGACTTTGAGTGAGTTCGGAACTTCGGATGCTAAGCACTTGAACAAGACAAATTCATACAAGTTCATGGGTGGCTGATTACTCGCAGCTTCCTTGTCACGTGACTTAATAAGATGTGTGTGTGTGTGTTTATGTATAATTTTTTACTTAAATATAATAATCTTTTACTCTAATATAAGTAAGTGTTTTTTTTATATGGAGAGATTCTATCAAAGGTTTCTTCTTTTGAGGATTCATACAAAATAATTATTTTAACCCATTTTCAACATTAATTTTTAAATATGAATTTTACTTTACTATTACGAATGAGCTAAATTGAATTATCTAATTGAGAAATTACATTCATAACACTTAATTCATTCATATTTATATGTGTAACACATAGAACTTCCTATTTACTTGACTACATTCTCCATTACTCATTATTCTGTGTGCTCCTACATACGAGACTCGCTGCTACAAATTTTTATTGGGTGCGGACATCAGATGTAGTAGCTCAACATTCATACGCCATTTAAATGATGCCATGTAGCATTAGATGACCCAATGTCCTAACTCATTGAAAACTCAAAATTTAGCACGTGTTTTGATGATTTTCGTGTGGCCCGACAACCCGACCCGGATAGGACGCAAAAATTTAAAAGCCCTGTCTTATTTTTAAAGGTTTTATGACTTTTAGCGAATTATTTTTGAGACATGATACAGGATTTAACCACAGAAGAGCACTAAGAAAGAATTAGCGAGGAAGAGGATACGGAAATGGAATTCTCTTTGGATGAAGTCGAAGAGTTCGAGGAGATGCAAGAGACCCAAAACATTGATGAAGAATCCATGATGCGATGTACGGGAGATATGCTGAATTATTATATGTAATTTCTTAACTAAAGAGGTTTTAGAATTTAACATTTGATATTGTAACTATGTGTGCGCCTCTTCTTTGCTGCTCTATCCACTTATGTGTTAAGCTTCCGAGAACAAATTACTGCTACACCTTTGTACCGAACAATACCACCTTCCGAGCAGTACCGTTTGTGGATGCCATCTCAATACCGAGAATTGTTACCGATTTTAGTACTGAGTACCGAGCATGGTACCGAGTACCCATCATGGTACCAAAATTGATAACCGGTATAGTTTCTCGGTATTGATTCTCAGTACTGCTACTCGGCACAGTTTCTCGGTATTGAGACTCGGTATCACTACCCGACAGTATCTTGGTATTGATACTCGGTACATAATAGGTTTTTCTTTGTACATAAATTTTTTGTACTGCTACATTTTTATAAGCATATTAAATATGGTTTTCTTGTGCATATGGTGTTTATAACTCTAAGAATGAAGCATATGACATGTATTGCGATTATGCTCATTGTCATGATTTTATTGTTCAGAAAGAACATCATTCTTACTAGCCTAAGTAGTGGAAAATAAAATCAAAGGACTTTTTATGTTTGAAAGTAGGATTCAAGAAGGGAATTGACTTAAATGCAAAATCAAAATATTGAAAATCAAACACGATAACTTGGTGTCCTACTATGATTAGATTTGTAGTGACTGAAGATGGAGTTTGGATGGTGCAAAAAATGATTGAAATCCACAAACACAAATTAGCTAGGCCTGAAGATCAACATTTTCTTAGATCATGTAAGCACATTAGTTATGAGAAAGCATCTGTTCATAAATCAATGTCAAAAGCTGGGATAAGAATAGTTGATGTTTTTACATACCTATCTGATGATGTGGGAGGTGCAATAAATTTGGGGTTCACAAAGAGGGATGCATACAACTACATTCAAAAAGAGAGAAGAGTCAAGATTGAGAATGAGGACATGAATTCACTAATTCAATTGTTTAAAGAACAACTCACTCATGACAACATGTTTGCATGAGATGTGCAAACTGATGAGGATGATAAGTTATTGATTTTTTTTGATGGGTTGGGGAGAATTGATTATGACTACTTTGGGGATGTGATAATTTTTTATACTAGCTACAGTCTTAATAAATATAATTTAACATGCGCACCTTTTATTAGAGTTAACAATCATTGCCAAAATATTTTATTACAGGTGTCTATTTTATCTGAAGAGATAATTGAGTCATTTATCTGATTATTTCGAACTTTCTTACGAATTATGGATAATAAACATCACATAGCTATATTAACCGATCAGGACCAAGTAATGACTAGAGCAATAGAGATTACATTACCAAATACATGATATAAGTTGTGTTAATGACATATCAGGAAGAAGGCTCCTTCCAAAGTATGCTACTTCAATAGCAACAACAATGTTAGAGGTCTATTTTATAGTTGTTTAAGCAAGTGTGATTCTGAGGATGAGTTCAAGAGAACTTGGGATGAAATGATTACAGAAGAAAACCTCCAGAGTCATGAATGATTGAAAGATCTATATAAAATTAGGCATAAGTGGCCAACAACATTCAATAAAAACTATATATAAATTAAAAAATAATAATTATATTATCTAACTCACCCAATGGAAGCTAGAAACTAATAGGAATGGTTCATAAAAGCCACTACATAATTGGCTTTTTTAGCAAGTAGAATACCAAATACATCAACGTGATTGGTATCAAGGTACGGTAACTTTAAAAGCTCATCAATTTGGCTTTTATAAATAATTACGACTATATAAATAATGCCACTCCTATGAAAAAATGTTTAGTATATGCAATTAGATCAAAACTTGTCAAATAATAATGACATAAATCCTTTAAAAAATTGTGTTAATGCTAAAGCGTCCCCTAAAAGCGACATGCTGTATGACCTGAATACAGTGACAAGTGTTCAAGGGCCGCTGTACTGGCGCCCGGGTGCAGTGTTAAATAGGCAAGGGTTCCCACATCAAGGACGGATGTGGGAAAAGAAGCTAGTCCATGAAACTAAAATTAGGATAGGAACTTAGAATATAGGTTCCCTTATAGGAAAATTAATGAAATTAATAGATATTATGATTCATAGGAAGTTAAATATTTTGTGCATTCAGGAAACTAAGTGGATTAAAGAGAAGGCTAAGCAAATTGATAGTTTAGGATTTAAACTTTGGTATTCGGGTAGGAGTCATACTAGAAATGGTGTAGGTGTTATTATAGATAAGAGTTTAAAGGATAATGTTATAAAATTAATAGTATTTGTGATAAAATTATAGCTTTAAAGATTGTTGTTGAGGATAAGATTGTTAATATTGTAAGTGCTTATGCTCCTCAAGTAGGTTTGGATATGAGTTTTAAATTAAATTTTTGGAATGACTTAGAAGAATTAATATAAAAGATAACTCTTGAAGAAAGAGCTTTTATTGGAGAAGATTTAAATGGACATGTTGGTAGAGAGGTAGATGATTTTAAAAGCATTCATGGTGGTCATGGATTTGGAACGACGAATGCAGGTGGCAATACCATATTAGATTTTTGTTTAGCTTATGATTTTTCAATTGCTAATACCTTATTTAAGAAAAGGAATGAGCATCTCATCACTTATAAAAATGTATATAGTACAACCTAGATTGACTATTTACTTATTAAAAAATTAAATCGTTTAGATTGCAAAGATTGTAAAGTTATTTCGGGTGAAAATTTATGTACCCAACATCGATTATTAGTTTTTGACTTTAAGATAAAGGAGCATAAAATAAAAAATAAAGTAAAATATTTTTCTAGGATTAGATGGGGGCATTTAAAGAATATTAAAAAAAAATATTTTTGAGAGTAAGATTTTAGATCTTAAGATTTTGTCTGTGCATGAGGATGCTAATGTAATGTGGGAAAAAGTGGCTAGTGATATTAAGAATATTGCAAAAGATGTGCTTGGAGTATCAAAGGGAAAAGCTCCTAATAGTAAAAATAGTTGGTGGTGGAATCCAATTATGCAAGAAAAAATTAAAAATAAGAAGATTTGTTATAAAAATTAGTTTAATTTTAAAACTTCTGATAATTGGGAAATATATAAAGTGGATCGTAAGGATTCTAAGAAAACAATATGTGATGCAAAGACATTAGCTTTTAGCGATTTATATAATAGATTACATACTCAAGAGGGAAAAAGATATATGTATAAGTTAGCCAAACAAACAGATAGGAGTAGTAAGGATTTAGTTCAAGTGAAGTGTATTAAGGATGAAGATCAAAAAGTACTTTTCTTAGAAGATGATATTCAACAAAGGTAGATGAGATATTTTGCTAAACATTTTAATAAAAATTGTGAAAATAAGATTGACTATAGTGACCTTAGCACCCTAAATGAAAATAAAGATTTCTGTTTTTATCGGCTTATTAGTAAAACTGAAGTTAGAGAGGCTTTATAGAAAATGAAGGGTTGAAAAGCTGTTGGACCTGATAAAATTCCAATAAGGGTGTGGAAATGCTTAGGAGATGAAGTGATTTCTTGGCTTACTAAACTTTTTAATACTATTCCGAAGACTAAAAAGATGCTAGATGAGTGGAGAATGAGTGTGTTAATTCCTATTTTTAAGAATAAAGGTGATGCACAGGGTTGTACGAATTATAGAGGTATTAAGTTAATGTTTCATACTTTAAAACTATGGGAGCGAGTTATGGATCATAGGTTGCGGCATGATACTAATGTTTCTCAAAATCAATTTGGATTCATGCCGGATAGGTCGACTATGGAAGCCATATATTTATTAAGAGGTTTGATGGAGAAATATAGAGAAAATAAGGAGGTTCTACATATGATATTTATTGATGTAGAAAAAGCATATGATAAAGTTCCAAGAGAAGTGCTATGGAGAGTTCTTGAAAAGAAAGGAGTAAATAATGCTTATATCCAAATCATTAAAGATATGTATGCATGAGCTATTACTTGTGTTCAAACACAAGGTGGTTTGACCAAGTATTTCCCTATTTCGGTTAGGTTACATCAAGGATCAGCCTTAAGCCGATATCTTTTTGCTTCAGTCATGGATGTTCTCACTAGACATTTGCAAGAGGATGCACCTTGTTGTATGCTTTATGCTGATGATATTCTTCTTGTTGATAAGACTAGAGATGGAGTTGAAGTTAAACTTGAATTATGGAGGTCAACCTTAGAGTCTAAAGGTTTTCGCTTGAGTAGATCTAAAACGGAATATATATAGTGTAATTTTAGTAGTAATAGACCTAGTGAGGGGATTGTGACTTTGGGAGATCAAGTCATTAATAAGAGTACACATTTTAGATATCTTGGATCTATTGTTTAGAGTGATGGTGAAATAGATGGAGATATTATCAGCAGAATTCAAGTTAGATGGTTGAAGTGGTGGAATGCATTGGGCTTGTTATGTGATAGAAATGTACCCCTCAAACTTAAGGAAAAATTCTATAAGATGGTAGTGAGGCCTGCAATTCTTTATGGTGCCGAATGTTTGCCATTAAACGAGAAGCATAATACTAAGTTACGTGTGGCAGAGATGAGGATGCTCAGGTGGATGAGTGGCTTTACCCTTAGAGATAGGATACAAAATGAGCATATACGTGAAAAGGTTGGAGTAGCTCCAGTAGAAGATAAGATTAGAGAGAGTCGCCTTAGATGGTTTGGTCACATAAAAAGGCGGCCTTCCGATGACCCGGTTAGGAGAGTAGAGGTATTAGATTTGACTTGTGTTAAGAAAGGTAGGGGTAGACCTAAAAAGACTTGGTTAGAAAATATTAGGAATTGCCATTCTTTATTAGATTTAAACGAGAATTTGAACTTTTAATAGGACACAATGGAGAAAAAGGATTCATGTAACCGACCCCACGTTGTGGGATAAAGGCTTGATGTTGTTGTTGTTGTTGTTGTTGTTGTATATGCAATTAGATTAAAATGATACCTATAGAAATCGAGTAATATCGAGCAATACCGAGTAATATCGAGCATTTGATAGGTAGTGGTCAGTAAATTATTGGAACATCTCGGTACCAAATTCCTATTGACTAATTAAAATAATAATCATTATAAAAAATGTATGGAACTCTCTTGTCATTATATTATTGGAGAAATCTATCAATGAATATGTGCTTTTCATCACTTATTAATAACCGACCCTGGTAATCAAGCATAAGTTCGACTGGTCGTGCTTCTATCTTAGATTCACTTGCTATCTCAATAATCTCAGTTCTAGCAGGCGGCACCTTCTCTTCAGTATCTATCATACTCTCATCTTACCTTTATCTATTTTATTTGTTTCAACTTTTATATCAGCAGTCTTACAAGGAATTCCTTTACAACTCGTGACATCGGCTTATTCACGGTCAGATTGTTTTTTTTATATTTTCTATCGCGAGTTGTGAATGGTGTCTCCACAGTTTCCTTTTCCTACCAATATGATGTCGTACCCTTCTTATTATTCATGTATGGGAAGATGAAGAAAATCCCTCTTCCTCTTCGTCAGGCTTTGTTGTTTCTTTTTCAGTAATGTTAACCGTATCCTGAGCTTCATTCACAGCTTTTGGTTGTGTTACTTCTGCAGGAATTATGCCAGCTAATGGGCTAGCCCATATTATTCCCGAAAATGGTCATGCATTATTGTTTCTTTTTCAAGTTTAAATGCAGTATGGAAATCGTCGACCAAAAACTTCTCAATTCCTTCTAATTTCAAAATTTTCTCTTCTTTCAATTCAAAAATAGATAGTTCAAGAACCTGCACACACTGCTCTAACAAATTGGATGTCATTTTAAGCGTGGTTAACTTCTTCACAAGTAATTTATTCTGTGCAATCAATTTACTGATGACTTGGTGTATACTCTTCATGCTAGCATCATCCTAAACATTTATAGTTGACGGTTCTTTTTGGGAGGGGTTGATACAGGTTCTGGGGGCGGCTACGGGTTCTAGGGGGTTGGGAATCCTTGTCGAGCTGGCTGGACTAGTGGGCCTATGGGAGATTTCAGGGGATATTTAGGGGTTGGAGGGTGGAGTTGAATTTTGAGTTGTTTATCATATGGAGTTGAAATTTTCTTTGGAGAAAGAATGGGAGAACTTTCTAATAACATTCTCTCCACATCTATGACTCCTTCGAATTTATGAAGCAATCTGCATATTTTTTTTTTAGGTTAAGCTCAATAAGAAATGAGTATCACTACATCTTGAATCGTTACCTGAAGTTTGCATAGACCATCAAATAATTTGGTCACCTCCTTCTCACTCTACATAATGTGTTTGTCCCAATGAACAAAATGAGGTCAAGATATGTCATCCACTAGAGCGTGGATGCTTATATACTATAGAAACCAAATCTACAAATTTTGAGAACAACTAGTTAACCTTTTAAATTGAATGTGATTTTACAGTAATGAAATGAATACACATGATTGATTTACTCACAATTATAATGATTAAAAATCCATTTATGTAACCCAGTGGGCTGCCTTTGGAATTCTTCCTAGCGATGCCATTGAATTTAGTCACTAGGAATTCACTAATGGATGATGGCTAGTTATATGCTAAGGATTGCAGCAGGTATCCTGAAGTTTGCCATGGGAAAAAAGGTTTGATACTAATTATAATATGAATTTATTTATAAGATCTTCTAGCGGAGTACAGAAATCCTGACTTTCAATCTCATGCACGATGTCATTGACTATTTTTTCCACTTATTATAGTACTTTATGCTCAAATTTAACACCTCGATTGGTTAGTCCAAGCATAAGGGCAACATCATCTAAAGTGAATGGTAGCCTCTATCCTTTATTAACAAAACACTACTTTCTGATGTATCACTTGGTGAGGAGATTATACACCAGAGGTACATTCTGACGGAATGGAGGCAACACCAGGAATTGATTAAGTTGGAGCTGCTTGAGTTTATCCATGAACTATTGGTAGAATGTACTTACTAAATGATTGCAAACATCTCTAAATATGGATGTTCTGTATTGGAAATTAATAGGTGGAGAATATCCTTGTAACATTGGGATCGATAATAAGTTAACAAAGTTAGGTAATTAATACCACATTGTTGGTACCGACATGTACCGAGCAGTACTAAAGAATTTATGCACAAGACAAGTTCAGTACTGAGCAGTACCGATCGGTACCAAGCATTACCTCTTGTTACCATACCAATTGGTATTGAGTAATAACACCAACCGATATCGGCTTTATTTACAGACAAACTCGGTATCGACCAATACCGAGCAGTATTGCTCAATATTTCTCGATATCAATCGGTATCAAGCATTCATACACAGAAAAGTACCGATCATCAGTATCAATCTTTTATACATAACGATTCTGCACTTAATTAGCATATTTGCAACATAGATAAAAAAAAATTTTTACCCCAGGCATTAAAATTTCGAAACAAACCCTAAACCATAGCAGCTCGGTACCGAGCGTTACCGAGAGGTAGCGAACGATATCGAGCGGTACACTCGATATGCTATTCTGATACTAATTTATATTGAGAATTGGTATATTAAGAGTTCATCGAAATAAACATTTACATTTTTTAATCTAAACATTTATATTTTGTGATATAAAGAAAATCCTAAACCTAAACATTTCATTTACATTTTTTTTTATTTTATAGCAAAAATATCCCAAACATCCTAAAAAGACTGTACATATCTCGCTACAAAATACTGACCTTAGGGATAGCTTCAGAATCTCTCTCCCCAAAGAAGGTGATGAGCGAACCCTAAAGCTGCGTCTAATGATGAATAGCACCAAAGGAACTGAAAAGCTTTGATTTTGATTTTTTTTTAAAAGTAGTCTGTGATTCTTTTCTTTAAAATTTTTGCATCCTATACAGGTCATGTCATCAGACCGCGGGGAAATTAGAAAGGCACATGCGTCGTTTCAACTTCTCGATAAGTCGGGTTGGCTAGTCTTCAAGTCGCTACGTGGTGTCATTTAACTAGCGTTCGAACGTAGAGCTATATCTGATGTCCACACCCAATAAAAATTATGCTGCCACACATAACCCTCTACACATACCCACCCTTCTTTGTGCATGCAAAACATGCATGTGCCTACCTTGCATTTTCCACATGCGCTCTACCTCTAATAGCTGCCACTTGTACATGCTTTTGGTGACCCGACCATGTGCTTGCGCCTAGACAATATTGGCCTCTTTCTAAGACCTCCCTTTCTCTGTGAAAGAAACTTTAAATGTGAAATTGATAAATCAGTGATATTATTCTGCAAACAGTATAATCATGCTTTGCATGGAAATATATAACTTGCCTCCTTGCCAAGCAATGCCCTACTAATTAGTTATTGAACAAAGTGTACTCATAGATTTATAATTATTTCTAATTAGAATAAGGGCATACATATGTTCATCTAAAATAGTTTTTAACATAAAAAAATTTTTTTAACTTAAAATTTTTTAACTAGAATGTTGCTTTAGAAAGCGGTAAAGACGTTGTCCTAAATAAAGCCTGAGGCAAAAATCTCAGAGTACACTATAATACTACTTTCTAAAATAGTGAGTGTGCTTTATTACTAAAGTTGCTTTCTAGTAATAAAGCAGTTTTTTAGTACAAAATATTTAAAATATCCTCTTGTTCAGACTATATATCATGTCAAAATTTTTATGCTCATGAGATTCACTAATGCAACATACTTGATTACAAGTTCAAACACATTATTTGAGAAGCCCTAATAAATATCATCTCTTGCACCAGCATTTGAGCTATGAAGCAGAGCACAACTTCAAACCCCAAGATGCGATGACTAGTGTTATCTTCTTCTTTTGCACTCTGTCTGCTTTCTGTCATTGCTTCTTCTAGGTATTATTCTTCATTTCTACATAATCTTATTGGGTTTTCTTCTAATTTTTCTTCCTTCGGTTGGTTTTCGATTTGGAATGTTATGTTTGGGGTTTTGACCTCATCGAACTTTCTTGTGCTTAAAATCACCTCTCATCATGGCTTATCATCGTTGTGGATCTCAGATGAGGAAATGCTTGCTCTAGCAACACCCTTTGAGTTTGCACTAGTTGGGAAATTTGATGGGCGTCATCCGTCTTTGGATGCTATTTGCAATTTTTTCTTCAACTTAAAACTTTTGGGTCATTTCTTCGTCACTTTTCTTAATCCTAAAAAAGTGTTGATTAAGTTAGTGAATGATTTAGATTATTGTAGGGTGTTCTCTCATCGCTCTTACTTTGTTAACAATTTTTTTATTGAAACTATTAAAGTGGACTCCCCATTTTGATGTTAATGTGGAATCCCCTACCATTCCAATTTGGGTCTCTTTCTCCAATCTCCGTCCCCACATATTTTCTCCCCGTATACTTCATTGTTTGGGATTTTTATTTGGTAGCCCTTTAAGAACGGATAATGCTACTACTAATGGCATAAGGCCTTCGATCGCTCGTATTTTTATTGAGTTAGATATTACTAAATGTTATCCTGATCAAGTTTGGCTTGGTTCTTAAACTTTGGGTTATATTCAATTTGTGGACATAGAAGAATTTTCCTCTTATTGTGGCCACTATGAAGCTTTGGGTCATTCAAAAGTTGAATGTCATATTTTACATCCTTATTTGGCTAATGCTCCCTCTGGTAATATGAATGTGGGGGTTACGAATGATTTTTCTTTGCAAGTAAATATGGATACTTTTAATCCTATTGCTCCCATTACAGATGAGTTCTTTCCTTAAGATATGAATTGTATTGATCATTGCAATGTGGACGATGAATTTCCTTTGCATTAATCTATCCACCCTGGTTTTCTGGCTCTGAAAAATTTAGATAAATTGAATCTTAATAGTAGTGATGTTGGCTTTCTCCTTATGGAGAATAATGAGGGCACTATAGATTATTCTCCTGGTATGGACATGGCTTTTGTTGGTTGTGAGGGGGCTTGTGATGATGTTTTGGTTCCTTCTTCTATTGGCTTGGATGTTGAGTGTGAGGTGGATAGGGCTGTTTAGTAGGCTAATATGGTGATGGAGAATGAATTGTCTAGTGGTTTGGATTTCTCTATCGAATCACATATGGCTTTTGTAGACCTAGTTCTATCGCTCTCTCCTATGGGGCTGAAGAAAATTGAACCTCTTTTTGATGTTCCTATTGCTTTTATTTCTCCTAAAGTTTTGAATGCTCAGTTGGTTTCTAGATCGGGGACACTTTTTTGGAGTAATCTGACTGGCTTGATGGGTCACCAGTATTACCTTGCGAGCATATTGAGGATGATATGGAGGATGACCAGGTTGATTTGTTTCATAAGCTGTATGGGTTGAATGTAAGTCATGTTATTGGTAATGCTTTCTCCCGTGTTGGTAAGCATTGTAGGCGCAAACCTAAAAAATGTTGTCTTGAATTTGTTGATGGGTGGCCCTCTCTTTGGATTTCTTTTGTGGGTTGTTGGTGGTCAAAATTGTGTTATTTCAGCTGGGGTGTAAGGGTGGTGAAGTTTTGCTTTGGTGGCTATTCGTTTGTTATTTGGTGGATGTCTGAGTCTTTCTGTGGCCTGATTTTTGTTATGATAAAGATGGGTTGTGTGGGTGTCATGGCTTTATTTCAGTGGCTTTTCCTCAAAGATTATGTTGGTCATGCCTTGGATGGTTCTCGGTTTCTCTTGTTCTTGCTTGTCTCTATTTTTCTGTGGTTGTGCAAGCTTTTTCAGTGGTTGCTGTGGCGTTTTGTTGTTGTGTTGCTGATGATGCTTCTCTATTTTGGTTTGGTTACTTGATTCCCTTTTAGTGTTATCCTTTTATTTTCTTTTTCGCTCAGTTGTATTATGTAGAACCATTAGCTCATAGGTTTTACTTCAACGATTGTATTTTTAGAGAGCTTTTGGTTTTTTAAAGACCTATAATTTTATAATTTTATGGAACGCATAGGCCCCTGTGTGGGTTTTATCAAAAAAATAATAATAATAAAGCATTCGAGCTTTGAAGAAATCCATGTTGGCATTCTTTAATGAGCACCCCAATAATATTCATGTTTATTGCCCATGTTAATACCTTTCTATATGATTTAGAATAAGTTAAGCATGTTGGTATAGACGGCCTCATTGATATATTCTCATGATTGGAACTCTTCAAAAACTAAAAATTGATCAAGCTACTATATAGATACCATCACTCATGAGTCTATCAAGCATCGAACATCTTGCGATGTCAACAATCATAAATTCATTCACTTCACATTGGACAATTTGGCTACTTAGCTTTCAAGACTATTATCTTCCAAGATTTATTTATTTATTTATTTTTGGGAAGATAAAGAATGGTGCGTCATGCCAACATAGATGGTTGGCATGCTTTTCCTTCTTTAATATTTTTTCATCTTTTTTGTGTTTTGCATTACAGCACAAATAATGATATTTTCAAACGTGTAAAATACGAATGCAGTATACAGATTTCATTTCATAAATATTTGTTTTCATGAGAAATCATCAAACATCAACTGCCCTCGTGTTGATATTATATATTAAAATCATCATCCATTTTCTGTAATTTTTTGTCACATAAATTTAATGAATTATTTTTTCATTGAAGTTAATGAATATTTAGTCTTCATTTATATTAATTGATGCATTAAGTGTTAAATCATTGCAGGTGTCTAATTGTAAAAGAAAAATAAGGCTATTTCTTTTAAAATGTTAGAAAGTAATATTAAATTAGATGTGTTGCATTCTAATACATTCGTGGAAGTAGAAAGATAAAGAATTTAATGTCTTAGTTTTGAAGGAAGATCTTGCACATAGACAAATATAAGAGAGAGAGAGAGAGAGAGAGAGAGAGAGAGAGAGAGAGAGAGAGAGAGAGAGAGAGAGAGAGGTGAAAGAGTAATAAGAGACACCAATATTTTTATGCGGAAAACCCTGAAAAAAGGGAAAAATCACAAGGGTTTGACCTGTCAAACCTTCAGAGGATTGGTCTCCTTGATGTAGATTGAATAACAGAGAATATTTCATCAATGTCTAACGATGATTGGAGATTCAGTATTCATTAGAAGTTGGGCAAGTGAAAATGTTTTGGTTATTGAGAAAAGATCCAATAGCAACCAACGAATAGCCGGAAGCTCGATGACAGTTTGTGGTCAGAGTTCGGCGATGATTGGTGGTCAGGAAGAGATTCGGGTGGTGGTGCAGGCTTGAGAAAGCAAGAGAGGTCCTTCATTTTTCTTCTCTCCTTTTCTCCCTTTGTGAAGAATGAGAGATCTATTTATAATTTTTTTTGGAGTGGCATGACTAGTAAATAAGGAGAAAAGCAATGACATGTTGGGAGTGCTTCAATAGACTGCTGATATAAACTCCCTCTATCATATATCATTTATCAAATTTGAATGCCTTAATGATGTCAAAATTTGGCAATCTTCGGCTCATTCGATTTGTCTGATCGAGGCGCTCGATTCAACAATAAGTATATTACATTTGAATATCATTTGGTCATCCAATTAATGTTCTGAAGATTTCAAATAGGCTTCGGACCCATTTGAGTTCAGATTGGACCAATTTTTGTGTCGTTGGGTTCATCTCTTCGAAATGTTTAGTTTGTCTATAAGTTTGCTAAAATCAGAGTTCGGATGGTATCGTATTTAATTTTGAAAGCTTTTATTCATGTTTGCATCGAGGTTCGTGCTGATCAAAATACCTTTTTAATGACATATCAAGATGTCTTAATTATTTTATTTTATTTTATTTGGATAAAAAATTTAAGAACTAATGTAAAAAATCTGTTCAAAATAATAGACGAATGTGGCTTTCAATAATTATGATAAATGAATATGACTCTTCATAATTTTCATGACTGAATATAATCATTTTTAATTTTCAATAATAAGTGTAACTCTTCAATAATGCAATCATTCCGATAAACAAAAAAAAAATTATTATTCTATAGTTTTCATGATAAGTTGCACCTTTTTAACTTCAATTGTTTCCTGAAAAGTTATATTATTTATGAATATTAATAGCATCATAGATTTCATTCATGAGAACTTTATATGATTGCTTTTTGGGGGTTTTATAAAGGTATCTTCCTCTCCCCAAAACAACCAATTTATATTTGAAACTCTTCTTTGCCTTCTCAATTTCATCTTTTAGGTGCATAATGGATAAAAATTTGATTAATTTCATTATAAAATTTATGCTACAATAATAATTAAAAGGTTCGAAAAATCATAAGTGAGATAATTTCTTCTAAGAAAATGATTAAAATTTATGTGAGTCTTATGGCCAAAAAATATTACTACTGGAAAAAACACATTTTTTGATGTCATTTCAAACAAAAATTGATCAATCATTAAATCCAACAATTTTTTAGGAGAATGATACCAAAATTAAAGGAATTTTTCCAGTGGTGTATCGACAACATGTCCCCAATAATATTAGTGTTTTATCGATGGTATGTTGCCCCAATAACATTGTGATTGGTGGTATGTTGCCCCAGTAACTTTATCGATGGCTTTTTTATGTGGAAAACCCTGGAAAGGGGAAAAATCATGGGGTTTGGCTCAGTTGAAAATGATTCTACTAGAATTCGAGTAGATTACTATTGACTGACTTATCCTTGAGGGAGATCAAATTACAAATACCAATTGTATGGTTGAAATCTAGTGAAAAACGGGGATGAAAGTCCAGCATCACTTAGTGGACTAGAATAATTAAGTCCTGTGCTACTTGAAAATTCGGGCGTCAGTTGGTAGTCTAACAGTGTTTTTGGAAAAACTTCAATGTTCGGTTGTGGTCCGGCGAAAGTCTGGTCTCAAATGGTGGTCCGACAGAAGTCTGGCGTTAGATGGTAATCCGGCAGAACTCCGGGTGTCAGGTGATTGTCCGGCAGGGCTTTAGGCCTCAAGTGGTGGTAGGGAAGAATTTCAGACCTCAAATGGTGGTCTGATAGTGCTTAGAGCCTTAGGTGGTGGTCTGGCAAATCTTAGGGCCTCAAGTGGTAGTTTGACGGAGCTCCAGGTATCAAATGGTGGTCTGGTGGAACTCTGGGCCTTAGGTAGTGGCCCGACAGCAGTCCGAGCCTCAAGTGATGGCCCATAAGAAGATTGGGCCTCAAGTAGTGGTTCGACATAACTCCTAGCCTTAAGTGGTTATCCAGTAGAGCTTCGAGCCTCTAGTGGTGGTTTGACGGAGCTCAGGAACTTATGCGGTGGTCTGGCAAAGCTCAAGGCCTCAGGTAGTGGTCCGGCGAAGCTCCGACGGTGGTCGAGGAGGCAAGGAGCAAAAACGATCTCTGATATCTCTCTTTTCTCCTTAGGCTTAGGGGTTCCTTTTCAAGAGTAAGGAGTGGCCTATTTATATATTTTCTAGAGTGGCATGACCCATAAATAAGAGAAAGATAAAGGGTAAATGGGGAGTAGTTTGGATGGACGGCCGATGTTGAATCCCTTGATCATGACCCATTCGTTAGACATTTAAAGGTCTTAAGGATTTCTGAATTCCGCAATCTTGGACTCGTTGGATTCATCTTGTTGAGCCGCTCGATTTGACTATAAGAATGTCACATTTGGAAACCATTTGGCAATCTAAATTGTGGTTTGAACCTTCCAACAATGCTTTGGATCCTTGATTTGGACCCATATGGGATCAAATTGAGTCGAATTTGGTGTCGTTGGGTTTTTATTTTCGAGACGTTCAGTTTGACTATAACTTTGTTGAAATCGGAATTCAAATGGTCCCAATTTTAATTACGAAATTTTTCAACTTGATTTTGCTTTGAGATTCGTGCCCGATCAAGATAATTTTTTATGATGTATCACTTACCATTACCATTAAAATCAAAAAGGTCAAATGCAATTCATGTTATTCATGGAAAATATAATCAAAATATAGCCACTTAGGTGCTTTTATATATATTGAATAATGTTTTATTAGGAGAAAAAAAAATCAAAATTGGCCTCACCAATTATTAATTAATTTATTAAATATTTATTTTGTAAATTTATTTGGCATTCAATAAATCATATAATTAATGTTGCAACTTAGTTTTCAAATTTATGTTTTTATATCATGTGAGTTTTTTATGATACTAAAATATTATTGTGTTGATTACTATTTATCCTAACACATATTGGAAAAATTTTATTTGTATTATTTGTGTGTACTAACGTTTCAAGAAAATCAACTCCATAATGCTGAAGATTTCAAGACAAATTATATTAGGTTTTCTTGTTATTGAAGTATGTATTTTTTCTATTTTTTTAGTCTAAGAGAGCATAATTGTAATTGGATAACCGTGCATACGCACACTAGGGGAGTGAGTCAAAATTTTTATATGTAAAAAAGGATTGTACTGTACCATTCTTGAATCGTACTAGACGATTTAACTTGAAAGTTTCTCCTAAACAATGTTAATTGAATGATGCCTTGGAAATTATCTTTTGAACTGTTCATACTGTACGAAGTTGGATTCGTACAAACGACGTTCAGAGTACGAAATGGATACATACCAGCTCATCTCGAACGAACTTACCAATTTTTGTAATGATCATACTGTACGAAGTGGAGTTCGTACAGACGACTTCTAGAGTACGAAATGGCCGTACAATATGAAATAAATTTCTTACAGACGACGTACAGAGTACGAAATGGGTTCAACAATGTTCGTACCATATGAAACATAATTTGAATTAACAAGTTTGTACCGTACGATATAGGGTTCGTATAGACGACGACCAGTTGACAAAATGGGTTCGTACATGATCGTACTAGATGAATATGTTCAATTTTGAAATGTTCGTACATACAATTGAAAGAATATGAAATCAGTTCATACATTATCGTATAATGATTTTTTGAATTGTTCATATGTACGATTGTACTGTATGATCCAAGTACGTTCAACTTGAAATTTTTAGTATTTTGGATGATTTTTCTTCTCCTTCATATATAAGAGTCCTAAAACTGACTATCCAATTCTCTTCTGCGAGTTTTCTCTTGGGAGTGATAGTAAAGTGTTTAGGGAGAGTATTTGGGAGTGAAAATTGAGGGATCTTGTAAGGAGAAATTGTGAAGGGTTCACAAAGTTGCCCAAAGCTGAGGATTTCTTTGTATGTTCTTCAAATATGTGCCATATTTCTTTGAAGACTCTTCAGAGAAGATCTTTGGAGAAGATCTAGAACTCTGCCATCATCATGAGGGTGAGAAAGGATGTCGGTACTCTGCCATCACTATGAGGATGAGAAAGGACACCGGTATTGCCTTCACCAAGAGGGTAAAAAATGACGTAGGTACTCTGCTGTACTGGGGTTGGTGGAAGAGAGGTTGTTGTAAGGGTTGTAATTAATTTAATCATTAGTATGAGTATTAGTGAAATAATTTATATTTTCTAAAAATAATTAACTAATTAATTAGAATTTAAAAATATAATTACATAATTATAATATAATGAGTGATTTAAAATTAACACATAAATAATTAATTTTATAATTAGTACTAATCAACCTAATTTTTAATTATATTATTTATCATTATAATTTATTAAATTCAAATCGAATTAAATTTAATTTTTAAATAAACTAATTACGTTAAATTTTGAATTAGTTGTCAAATAGTTTTTCAGGATTTATCAGAATTTACTAATTTAGCATATGTTATACCAAACAATTTTCAGACTTTAATAGATTCGGATTTACAAGATTAATAAATCTCATTAAAGTTAATCCAACTAATTACCAAATAGCCCTTACGTATCATTTAAATTTGAGGGCATTTATGTAATTGGATAGAGCAGGCGGACAACCTTTTAAATCGTAGTGACGGCGCAATATGCGTCTTCTCCCTGTCCCCTCGTTCTTTCTCCAATTTGCTCGTCCCGCTTTTCCAATTTTCTCGTGAGCTCACGGGGAGAAAGCGGAAAGGGTTGGTTCCCACGCCTCATAAATTTACCTCTAGATTGCTCTGGAACATTTCGTCGAGCAATTGGTAATCACTAGTTCGATTTTCCAGTGTAGCGATCGGTTTTCCTGGCCGAGCGAGGAGCTTTAGCATTGAGGAGCCACAGAGGGATTCGATCGAGATAGCAGGAGGTACTATCGCATCTTTTTCTTAACTATCTCTAATTGATTTGTTTCGCTTTCTCCTCCATTTTCTTCTTATTCTTCTTCTTCTTCCCTCTTCTTCAATACTTTGGGATCTCTGATGCGAGCAGTTTATGTCTGGAGAAATACTCCTAATAAGTTACTAACCCTGTTTGTGAATTTGACTGATTCATCATTTGCGATCTCATATATTAGACTAGATCTACGAGTTTAGGATTCCGGAATATTAAGGTCTATATCGATCTAATTTCCTATTTGTGAATAAGGACGGAAACCGAAACAAGAAATAGATATTGTAATTTCGTCTTATCCTTTCATAATCTCAGTCACAGAATTTTTAGGAAGGGTTCTTCAAAGATATTTTCGTTTAATCAAACAATTTTGGTGGGGACGGCATAATTGGAAGAAACTGTATTTAAGATGATTATAAGAATCCTGTCAATGTCCTAAATTTGATTTTTCCATCGTCCTCTGCGAAGGTACTACGGTGGTTTTTTTTATTATTATTATTTTTCATTTTGGGATTTTTTTTTTTTGGGAAATTTATTTTTTATTTTAAAGAATGCTGTTTCTGCACAATACGCTAACAGACAGCACGTTCTAAATAATTGAAAGGAGTGAAGGAAAAAAATCTCGTTTCTGTGGCCCTCATTTGCTATGAATTCAGGTCAACGACTATTCACCACAGCAGCACGGTTTAGGATTCTCTTCAATGGCTTGTGCATTAAGAGACTATTTAGTTGACTGAAAAATAATTTAATATAACTTAAATGGAATATTTTTGAGTTATTTAGATGAATGTAAAAGAAATGCATTAGATTATTTTTTTATTTATTTTGAAATAAAATGAATGCAATATAAAGTACAAAGAGGGTAGTGGTAAGTGGCCGATGACGACCGGTGGTGGTGGATGGTGGCAGGTCATGGTGGTGGCGGGATGCGATGGTGGTGGTCGGCGACTGCTGGCAGTAGTGGTGGTAGTCAGCGATGGTGGCGGTGGGTGGTTGTGCTAGGCGGCAGACGGTGGTGGTGGCCGGTGGTAGTAGGCGGCAGATGGTGGTGGTGGCCGGCGGTAATAGGCAGCGACAGACGGTGGCAATCGTGGCCAACAACCAGGGGGTGGCGATGGCAATTTCGTCAATGAATATTCGGTGTATTTGTAACTCGCTCGAACATGAGGAATTCCAAATACACCAAAATGAACTAGAGATATGAGTTCCAAAAGTATCAAAATTTTACACTGCAATTATTTTACTTCAAATCGAATACTAATATTCTCAGAACTACTATATTTGGAATATTTTACACTCCTACATCAAACCGAACAACCAATAAGTTGTTGATACTAGTCATATTAAAAATTCTTTTTTTTAATGAATATTTCTAGTGATTTTAGGGGACAAAAAACTTTCTCAATGATTAAATCTATCTTAAATGGCTGGGATGGACAATCATGATAATTGGTGAGCATCTGAATCACAATTGTCAACCTTTTAAAGATATGGCTATTTCTACGCCTAACATCTAATTTGGTTGAGACGTCGTTAGCGGTACATTGTTGAATCTGATTACTAAAGTAAGAAATCCTTTTTTTTTTTATTTGATTGTTGGCATTTTAAGATGCTGATAATAAGATTTATTATTTTAGTAAGATATTTAAAAAAAATAATAATTAGTGTTTATTCTGATAATCACATCTAAAATAACATTAAATAAATCTGTCATTCATAGGACCTTAAATAAATTCATCCAAAAAAAAAATGTTGCCTAAAGATCTTTAGGCTAATGAGTCTGATAGGCGGAGAATTTAAAGTTAGTGGCAAAAAGATGAAGGAGAAGTGTTTGTTATCGAAGGAAAAAGCAATCATCTCTACCTATTGTGAAGAGAGAGGAGGTTGCAATTAAAATCACTATCCAGTTATTGTTCTTTTATGAAAATATCTACGACCCGTCTTTGAGATCGATCGCAAATGACTTTTATGTCCATGTATAGCTAGCCATATAGGTCACTTTTAGGTATCTAAACATGTTTTAGCTCAAGTACGTGCTGCTAGAAGGGACACTTGCTTAAAGTAATATGCACCCAATGTAAGCCTCACCGGCTCACCCTAGAGGCATTGTTATCACTAATCGATGAACAAGCATGTATTCATCTCAGTGGAGCTCGCGCAGCATGAGCTCGCCTCTTGAGGATTAAATCTAGGACACATTTATTCCTGGCAGTTCGTTCAAAAAACTTTCCTCGACAATCCTTCGCCTTAAGGGACGCTCACGCCAAGAGGATATGTTATTGTTAGCAGTTGTCCTCAGCTAAGGCCATCCGCCTTGAGCATCATAGTCCAAGTTAAAATAAGCACACAACTATAGAGCAAGTATTCATGACTCCATCAACTATGTCATCTCTGACTCAAAACCATGATTCGTATGGGAGACTCATCATTCACCGTAAGAGACTCGCCATTCAATTTGAGGGACTTGCCTTTATAAAATTATTTTAGACACTTACTCTTGAAAATTGACCAATTAAGGCACTTACCTCCGAAGACTCGCCCAAGGTACTCGTTGAGGAGATTCCTAAAGCCTCACAAGCGGCAGAGGACCATGTGTGCACCTTCTAGCTTAATCCACAGGTTTATATCATTTTGTGCATATCATATCATGCATTATTATTATTATTATTATTATTATTATTATTTCTTATTGCCCTCTTAACCTTATAAATAAGGGTCAATAGGCATAATTAGGACTTCACAATGTTGCAACTATTCATAGCACCTATCAGAGCAAGACACATGCTCAGGGCAGTCCGTATGATAGGTTTTTTACTATTAAACTTATAGGGCTCAAGCTCAATTCATGAGCTCAAACCAAAATCACAAAAAATGAAAGGGGAAAATTTATAGCAGTGCTAAACCTAGGATAAACGAGGAAGCCACAATGCAAACTTATGGGACCTACTAGTTAGAGAAAGGCATCTATGATAGTAGAGGGTGAAATTGTGTCAGTTGTTCATTGGAGATGGCTTGGATGAAAGTGTCGATGTTTGAAGAAAATACTGAGTATTGTCGAGCTCAAACTCAAGCTCATATTATATACAAGCCCTAATCTAAGCTTGAATTCAAGGTTGTGACTTGATAAGCTTGACTCGAGTTTGTTAATGAGTAGAATTTGTGCTGATTGACTTACTTACACCTTTATTCCCCACCTTTTTATGAGATCCACCATATTATTAATGGCTCTTATGACTCAAAGTATTTCTTACTATTTTTGGAGATCATAATTTAATATGGAAAGTTTTTATCACTCGTGGTAAAAAAATTGATTAGGAGCTTAGAAGAGCAATAACCTTTTTAGCCTATATCCTTATAAAAAATATAGAAGCTTAGAAGAATCATATTAAAAAGATAAAATTAGTAACTTTGAATATTTTGAAGATTGTTATTTTTTGCATAATGATAAGACATAAATTATAAAATATGTAATTCAAAAACATAATTTTAAAAATGCAATTGTACAACAATATTTTTTGAGGATGTTTGGTTGGGGTATAAAAAGAATGTAGTGTAAAAAGAATATATAGTAAAAGAAATGCATTATAAAAGTAATATTTGAAGTTATTTTGATGAATGTAAAATAAATGCAAGTGAATTTTTTTTTTTAAATTTGGTTTGAAATAATAAATGTAATATAAAGCCTAAAAATGGCGGTGACTGGTGGGGGAGATCGTGGTGGTGGTGGGCGGTAGTCAAGCAGGCTTAGTTATGGTGTAAACTATTCTCACTTAAAATTGAGCGAGTTTGATTTACTTCAAAAATGAACTAAAATGACTTATAATATATTTAAATTATTTTATTCCACTTTGTAATCCAATAAAACACCAAAAAATTTGAAACCCCTATATTTAAAATACTTTAAACCCACCCCTTTGCATTTCATTCAAACAGCCCTTCAATTAATGAACTACAAGTCTACGAGTTCTTTCACGAGCATTTATTCTCTCTGCATCAAGATGTTTTTTTTCACCTTCTCGGATTGCCAAAACAATCCTACATCTGGAATCATTATATGAATCTACCCCTTGTTTTTGTTCTTATTCTTATTCGGACTTATCAGAAAATGTTTCTTAAAACAGAAGGCAAAGCAATCAAAGAAGTCAGTTCTTTGCTGCATAAAAACTGACTTGCAATCTAGCATCACCTTATAAAATTAGAAAACCTTCTCGAGTGTATGAGAAACTTCAACTGTTTGATGTGAATATTATTTATATCTTCCCTCACACACGCAAACTCTTCCGATTCCTTCCGCTTTGTGTCCGGCGGCATCAAATTCCTCTTTAGCGTAAGTGTTTCAACTTTCAAAGGCATAAGTTATTACAAGGAAAATATATTTTTGAGATATTTAGATTAATTAAGATAATTTCACATATATATTATATGTAAGGTTCAAATCAAAGAACTCGTAATTGATAGTTAAAATTCTCAAAGTAATACATCAAGATGAGGTGCCTATTATATGGAAAATAAATTCTGATTAAAATTTTAATTAAAAAATGAAGTATTAAAATTAATTATTTATTTATATATATTATTGTTACTTCATCATAAAATTATCTTGATCAGGCACGAATCTCGAGACAAAAAGCTAGCCGGAAATTTCAAAAATTAAATCCGGGATCATCTCAACTCTGATTTTAGCAAACTTACAGGCAAACTGAGCGTCTCAGAAATACAAACCCAATGACACCAAATTCAACCCAATCCGAGCCCAAATGGGTCCAAATCAAGGACCCGAAGCGCTGTTGGATGGTTCAAACCACAATTTGAGTTACCAAACGGTCTCTGATTTTAACGAGCTTATACTCGAATCGAGCGGATCGACGAGACGAATCCAATGAGCCCAAGATCGCCGAATTCAAACATCAATAAGACCTTCAAATGTCCAACGAACGGTGCACGACTGAAAGGTTCAATATTGTCCATCCATTCGACCACTCCCTATTCGCCCCTGATCTCACGCCTATTTACGAGCTATGCCACTCCAGAAAATCTATAAATAGAGCCCTCATTTCTCATGAGAGGGGAACGGAAGCAAAGAGAAGCAAGAAAGAGAAGATAAGAAGAAGAGGAGGAGAATAAGCTACTCCTCGACCACCGCCGGAGTTCGTCCTACCGCCCGAACACGCCGGGATTCTGCGTGATATTCAGGAGAATGCAGGAATTGTTTCCAATTTTCACGTGATGCTGAAATTCTTCCCAATTTACAACAGAGTTCTCTCCTGACGCCGAAACTCCGCCCAAGTGAAGCCGGAGTTCTCCTATGCCACCAACATACATCGAACTTCTACCCGACGTCGGACCTTCACTCTTCGCCAAGTTTCTACCCGACGCCGGACTTCTACAGGTTATCAAACTTCGCTGGACGTCTACGCGAAGATGAATTTCTTTCCATTGTTGGACTTCTATCTGACGCTGTCCTTCTAATCTTCATCGTCAGACTACAGTCCTTCCGACCTCCGTCGCCAGCCGACTACGGTCCTTCTGACTTACGTCGCCCGCCGACTACAGTCTTTCCGACCTCTGTTGCCCGTCGACTACGGTCCTCCTGACTTATGTCACCCGCCGACTACAGTCTTTCCGACCTCCGTCGCCCGCCGACTACGGTCCTCCTGACTTATGTCGCCCGCCGACTATAGTCTTTCCGACCTCCGTCGCCCGCCGACTATGGTCCTTCTGACTTATGTTGCCCACCGACTACAGTCTTTCCGACCTCTATCGTCCACCAACTATGGTCCTCCTGACTTATGTCGCCTGCCGACTACAGTTCTTCCGACCTCCGTTGCCCGCCGACTACTGTTCTCCTGACTCACGTCGCCCGCCAACTACAGTCTTTTCGACCTTTGTCGCCCGCCGACTACGGTCCTCCAAACTTATGTCGCCCGCCGACTACAATTCTTCCGACCTCGGTCG
This sequence comes from Dendrobium huoshanense, assembly GCA_016618105.1. NCBI lineage: Eukaryota > Viridiplantae > Streptophyta > Magnoliopsida > Asparagales > Orchidaceae > Dendrobium > Dendrobium huoshanense. Next base: position 69,632,249 of record CM028344.1, on the reverse strand, counting down.
CCCGCCGACTATGGTTCTCCTAACTCACGTCACCCGCCGACTACAGTCTTTCCGACCTCTATTGCCCGCCGACTACAGTCCTTCCGACCTCCGTCACCAACCGACTACGGTCCTCCTGACATATGTCGCCCATCGACTACAAGTCTTCCGACCTCCATCGCCCTCCGACTACGGTCCTTCCGACCAAACAAACATGTCAACAATGACTCTTTATATTAACATCATTTAATGTACTCCATAAGATGTACATCAAGTTAAGACCTTCCCTCTAGGAAGGACCTCATTTGTAATCAACTACAATAATAGTGGATTCATTCAAACTGGCTAGGCCCCATAGTTTTTTCCCCCTATTCAGGAGTTTTTCACGTAAAAACATTGGTGTCTCATGTGAATGCTAGACCCTCTCCCTTATTTGATTGCATGCCGGATTTTCGTACAACGCTAAGACGTTAAATGTGATATTTCTCTACCGCCGCAAATACTCCTAGACGCAATAGTTTGGCGTCGTCTGTGGGAACATGGTTCCCGACTGGGGGGCAACTTTTGCTCCAATCTCAAAAGATCGCTCTTATCAACTTCCTGACATCAGTCATTGTTGCATCAGATGCGGATTGGGGGGCAACTTCGACCCCAATTCTGATAAAAAAGATCCTCTGATGCTTTCTATATCAAGATGATATTTCAGGAAAATCCCAGCGATAACAAGGATACTTCCAATCAATTACAAGTATTATGCAGTCCCCTTGCTGGACTTCTACTCCTTGGGCAAGGTCTTGATCTTGACCCAAAAAAAAAAAGTAACGGTCTAAAGATAGACCCTTTTTATCTTTGATTCGGGATACACGCGGCGTTCGTCCCCTCCCAATCAAAGCAAAATCAATCCCAGGGGGATTCGATTCAACCTCTTCCACACAGGTTAATGTCGTCGAGAAAAAGTTCCGACATACAACCTCGGATAGGTCTCACATCCTTGGTGGATTCTCTCGACTTTTTCCATACAGGTTAACATCGTCGAGCAAAGGCTCCGACATACAACCTCGAAAAGGTCTCACATCCTTGGTGGATTCTCTTTACCTCTTCCACACAGGTTAACGTCGTCAAGCAAAGGCTCCGACATACAACCTTGGAAAGGTCTCACATCCTAAGTGGATTTTCTCGACCTCTTCCACATAGGTTAACGTCATCGAGCAGGGCTCTGACATACAACCTCGGATAGGTCTTACATCCTTGGTGGATTCTCCCGACCTCTTCCACACAGGTTAATGTCATCGAGCAGGGCTCTGACATACAACCTCGGATAGGTCTTACATCCTTGGTGGATTCTCTCGACCTATTCCACACAGGTTAACGTCATTGAACAGGGCTCTGACATACAACCTCGAATAGGTCTTACATCCTTAGTGGATTCTCTCAACCTCTTCCACACAGGTTAACGTCGTCGAGCAAAGACTCCGACATACAACCTTGGAAATGTCTCACATCCTTGATGGATTCTCTCGACCTCTTCCATATGGGTTAACGTCATCGAGCAGGGCTCTGATATACAACCTCGGATAGGTCTTACATCCTTGGTGGATTCTCTCGACTTCTTCCACAGAGGTCAGCATCATCGAGCAATATTCTGAGCTAACAAAATTCTTTCTATAAAGATTCCATGAAATATCATTGGAGATATTGCAAAAATTGTACAACAAGTTTATTTTTGCCAAAATCTGAAAGTAAAAAGTACATCGCCATCAACCATACAAGTTATAATCATATCCTTAATGGTTTCGAAAGACTTCTTCTCTACTACATATCAAGTATCTCCTACGACTTCTTATTCAAAGAAAGATTACAAGTTGGTCTTCTTCAGACCTCAAGTCAGTTGATACTATACATCTGTCGCCAGAATATCGGCATAACACACTGCTTCACCCCATTGAATAAGGGATATCTGATGTCAGCAAACTTTTGTATGGATGCTTATTATCTTTGCAAAATGTAACTAGAACACTGTCAGCATTGGCTCTTTGCTTGATGTTCGTTGTCGGTCATTTACTTCGTATAAGCCATCATCAGGTTCTCGCTCGACTGCTACTTGCAACGCACCTTTGAACTCTCCCCTTCAGCTCTCCACTCGATCGTTGATTGCTAATGGGCTTCAACTCGATCGTCCGTCGCCGAAGAACTTCCGTTCAAATGGCATTGAAATTCTCTCAATCTGCTCATCACTTCTGGTTCTCCCCCAAGATGCTATCACCGCCAGATCTTCTCTAATCACCCTCGCATACAATCAACAATTGATCTTCTTCCATCGAGGGTTGTCTATTAAGAAGATAGCCTCTCATCGTAACTTCTTCTACACAAAAGAGGGGCACTGAAGCTTGATAGGAGAATACCTCCTATATGCGACAGTAGAATGCCTCCAATGTAAGAAGAAGAGGAGAAGAAATCCCCTAACTTCTACACGAGAGGAGGGGCGCTAAGTCGAGCAGGGAGAATTTCCCACTCAAAAATAGCGGAGAGCCTCCACTGTCAGAAGCCAGAGGGGCGGAAGAAATCCCTTAACTTCTGCACGAGAGGAGGGGCGCTAAGTTGAAAAGGGAAATTTTTCACTCGTAATTAGCGGAAGGCCTCAACCGTTAGAAAGCCAAAGGGGAGGAAGAAGTCCCTTAACTTCTACATGAGAGAATGGGCGCTAAGTCGAGCAGGGGAAATTTCCCACTCGAAATTAGCGGAAGGCCTCAACCATTAGAAAGCCAAAGGGGCGGAAGAAATCCCCTAACTTTTGCACAAGAGGAGGGGCGCTAAGTCGAGTAGGGAAAATTTTCCACTCAAAAATAGCGGAAAACCTCCACTGTCAGAAAGCTAGAGGGGCGGAAAAGATCCCCTAACTTCTGCACAAGAGGAGGGGCGTCAAAGTCGAACAGGGAAAATTTCTCACTCAAAAATAGCGGAAAGCCTCAACTATCAGAAAGCAGAAGGGGAAAAGAGAAGAAGAAATCCCCGAATTTCTGCACAAGAGGATGGGCGCTAAGTCGAGCAGGAAAAATTTCCCACTCAAAAATAGCGGTAAGCCTCAATTATCAGGGAGCCAGAAGGAGAAGAAGAGAATGGACAATTTTTCTAAAGGCCTTAGGGGCCTATTTATACTTTTTTGGAGAGAGAAATGAAAGTTTCTAGAGTTCTCCAGAAATTTTGAATTTTTCTAAATTTTTTCAATTTTTTTTGGAATTTTTTGGAATTTTTTCGGATTTTTTGTGGGCCTCACTCTATTAAGAAAAATTAAAAAATGGAACCGCGGCCCCCATTAATCGCGCACCCATTGGGTGCGCCTGTTAACGCGTGCGGCGCGGGGCTGCAGCCGGCGGCCGGCTGGCCGGCCGGTTTGCGGTCAAACATTTTCGGGCTCCATTTTTTGGCCAGGACGGACCAAATCCGATATTTTTAGGGTCAAACACGTTTTTCGACGTTCTGAATTCAATGTTGACATTTTCGGAACTCAACAGGGCCACTACAATCAAGTTTGAGCAAGGATTTAACTTTTGGAATGTAATTTTTTGCAATTCGGCCAACGCAAAATTTCGACACATATTTTCGGACTCCTGGAGCTTCGACATCCGAAAATAGGTGGGGGGGGGGGGGGGGGGCAACTATTACGTCATCATAAAATTATTTTGATCGGGCACGAATCTCGAGGCAAAAAGCTAGTCAGAAACTTCAAAAATAAAATTTGGGATCATCTGAACTCTGATTTCAGCAAACTTACAGTCAAACTGAGCGTCTCAGAAATACGAACCCAATGACACCAAATTCAACCCATTCCGAGCCCAAATGGGTCCAAATCAAGGACCCGAAGCGCTGTTGGAAGTTTCAAACCTCAATTTGAGTTACCAAACGGTCTCCTATTTTAACGAGCTTATACTCGAATCGAGCGGCTCGACGTGACGAATCCAACGAGCCCAAGATCGCCGAATTCTGACATCACTAAGATCTTCAAATATAAAATGAACGGTGCACGACCGAAGGGTTCAATATTGGTCGTCTATTCGACCACTCCCTATTCGCCCCTGATCTCACGCCTATTTATGAGCTATGCCACTCTAGAAAATCTATAAATAGAGCCCTCATTTCTCATGAGAGGGGGACGAAAGCAAAGAAAAGCAAGAAAGAGAAGAGAAGAACAAGAGAAGGAGGAGAATTAGCTCCTCCTCGACCACCGCCGGAGTTCGTCCTACCGCCCGAACACGTCGGGATTATGCGTGATATTCGGGAGAACGCAGGAATTTTTCCCAACTTCCACACGATGCTGAAATTCTTCCAAATTTACAACAGAGTTCCCTCCTGACGCCGAAACTCCGCCCAAGTGAAGCCGGAGTTCTCATCTGCCACCAACAGACGTCGGAATTCTACCCGACGTCGGACCTTCACTCTTCGCCAAGTTTCTACCTGATGCCGGACTTCTACCGGTTATCGAACTTTGCTGGACGTCTACGCGAAGATGGATTTCTTTCCATTGTTGGACTTCTACCTGATGCTGTCCTTCTGATCTTTGTCGTCAGACTACATTCCTTCCGACCTCCGTCGCCAGCCGACTACGGTCCTCCTGACTTACGTCGCCCACCAACTACAGTCTTTCCGATCTCTGTTGCCAGCCGACTCCGGTCCTCTTGACTTATGTCGCCCGCCGACTACAGTCTTTCTGACCTCCGTCACCCGCCGACTATGGTCCTCCTGACTTATGTCGCCCACCGACTACAGTATTTCCGACCTCCGTCGCCTTTCGACTACACTCCTCCTGACTTATGTCGCCCGCCGACTACAGTCTTTCCGACCTCCGTCGCCCGCCGACTACGGTCCTCCTGACTTATGTCACCCGCCGAATACAATTCTTCCGACCTCCGTCGCCCGCTGACTACGGTTCTCCTGACTCACGTCGCACGCTGACTATAGTCTTTCCGACCTTTGTCGTCCGCCGACTATGGTTCTCCTGACTTATGTCGCCCGCCGACTACAGTTCTTCCGACCTCCGTCGCCCGCCGAATACGGTTCTCCTAACTCACGTCGCCCGCCGACTACAATCTTTTCGACCTCTGTCACCCGCCGACTACGGTCCTCCTAACTTACATCGCCTGCCAACTACAGTCTTTCCGACCTCTGTCGCCCGTCGACTACGGTCCTCCTTACTTACGTCGCCCGCTGACTACAGTCCTTCCGACCTCCGTCGCCAACCGACTACGGTCCTCCTGACATATGTCGCTCATCGACTACAAGTCTTCTGACCTCCGTCGTCCTCCGACTACGGTCCTTCCGACCAAACGAACATGTCAACAAATACTTTTTGTATTAACATCATGTAATGTACTCCATAAGATGTACATCAAGCTAAGACCTTCCACCATGGAAGGACCTCATTTGTAATCAACTACAATACTAGTGGATTCATTCAAACTGGGCTAGGCCCCGTGGTTTTTTCCCCCTTTTCAATGGTTTTCCACGTAAAAACATTGGTGTTTCATGTGAATGCTAAACCCTCTCCCATATCTGATTGCGTGCCGGATTTTCATACAATGCTAAGACGTTAAATGTGATATTTCTCTACCGCCGCTAATACTCCTGGACGCAACGATTATATTTATATGAAAGTTAAAAATTTTTGAAATACATCATGATATAAATTATTTTCAAAATATTTTGACACAATTTTTCTTTACGTAGTAGGAAAAAAAATTATGTTGCTTTAGGATATCCTAACATGTAAAAATGCAAAATGTTGAGGAATTCTCAAAGCGTTAGAATGCCACTTATTTTAAAGTAGAGCTGGAACAATTTTTTAATTATGATCGGTATAATATCAATCATATATTTCAAAAAAGTAATCATTTATATATGACTTTTATTTATCTTCAGTTTCCGTGCTTCGTATAAATACTGATACGTCATAAAAAATTGCTTTGATCGAGCAAGAATCTCGAGGCATATTCAAATTGGAAACTTTCAAAATCAAAATTGGGATCATCTGAATTCCAATTTCAGCAAACTTATAGTCAAATTGAACATCTCAAAGAGACGAACCAAATAGCACCAAAATTGTTCGAACCAAAGCCCAAATGGGTCAGAATTGAGAGCCCGAACCATATTTGGAAGGGTTAAAGTATTATTCAGATGATAAAATGATATCCAAATATGGTATGCTTATAGTCAAATCGAGCGTCTCGGCGAGACGAATCCAACGAGCTCAAGATCTCTGAATTCTGGCATCGTTAAGGCACATAAAAAGTTGAAAAACTATCTATGATTGGGGGAATCAATATGAGCCATACGATGGAGCACTCCGAACCTGCCCCGGATCTTCTCTAGATTTACGGGGTGTGTCACTCATGAAAATTTATAAATAGACCTCCGCTCTCTACATGAAGAGGGGCTTGGGCTAGAGATTGGAGAGAGCTCTGAAGATTCAAGAGCTCTAGTACAATCGCCCGGCCGTCGACCACCGTCGAACCACCGCCCCGCCGCCGTCAGACCTTCGCCCGGCCGACGATCGCCGTCGAACTTCAGCCCGATGTTCATCGGACCACCGCTCGGCTGCCGTCCTCCATCCGCCGTCGGACTTTGGCCCGACCACCGTCAGACCACCGCTTTGCTGCCGTCCACCGCCGGAACTTCGCTCAGCTGCCGACCCCCGCCGGACCTTCGCCTGACCGCCGTTCTCCACCGGACCTTCTCCCAGCCAACAATCGCCGCCAGACTTCAGTCCGACCTTCGTCGGACAACTGCTCGACCGCCGATGGACCATTGCCTGACCGCCGTCCGTCGCCAGACTTTTGCCTGGCACCGTCCGCCACTGAACTTCACCCCGGCCTTCGTCGGACCACCCCTCGGCCGCCGTCCGCCGCCGAACCTTCGCCCGGCCAACGACCGCCACCGAACTTCAACCCGACCTTCGTCGGACCACCTTTCGGCCGCCGACCCCCTCCGGAACTTGGCCCGACCGTCGTCCTCCGTCGGACTTCAGCCGACCATTATCGGACCATCGCTCGGCCGCCGACCACTGCTGGACCTTTACCCGGCCGACGATTTCCGCCGGACTTTAGCCCGACCTTCGTCGGACCACCGCCTAGCCGACAACCGCAGTCGGACCACTGCCGGACCTCCGTGTGGCTGCTGACCGCCTCTAGACTTCAGCCCGACCTTCGTCGGACCACCGCCCGGCTGGCTTCCAATGCCGTACCTCACATGGCTGCCAAACTTTAGTCTGACCTTCGTCGAACCACCGCCAGGCCGCCTTCCACCGCCGGCCTCTGCCCGACCGACGAACACCGTCGGAGTTCAATCCGACCTAAATTGGACCACCGCCCAGCTGCCGACAGCACGCTGAACCTTTGCCCGGTCAACGATTGCCGTCGAACTTTAGCCCGACCTTCGTCGGACCACCGACCCCCGCCGGACCTTAGCCCGACCGCCGTCCGCCGCCAGACTTCAGCCCGACCGTCGTCGGACCACCACCTAGCCGCCGACCGCTGCTGGACCTTCCCCCGGCCGACGACTTCAGCCGGATTTCAGCCCGGCCATTGTCGGACCACTGCCCAGCCGACGACCGTAGGAGGACTTCCGTGTGGCCGCCGACCGCCGCTAAACTTCAACCCGACGTTCGTCGGATCACCGCCAGGCTGCCTTCTGGCCCTGGACCTCGACATGGCTGCCAGACTTCAGTCCGACCTTCGTCGAACCACCGCCAAGCCGCCTTCTGCTGCTGGACCTCTTCCCGGCCGACAACCGCCTTTGGACTTCAGTCTGACCTTCATTGGACCACCGCCTGGCCGCCGACAACACACCAGACTTTTGCTCGATTGATGACCACCGCTGGACTTTAACCCGACCTTTGTCGGACTACAGCCCTGCCGTCGTTCGCCGCCGAACCTTTTTTAGATCGTTCATTGTCAGCTGAAATTCTACACAAAAGCCGTCGAACTTCCGCCCGACCGTCGTTAGACCTTTGATTAGCTCTCCAAATTAATGTAATCTGACCACCTCTAAAGCGAGGGATGGGTCAACTCTTGTAATTCACTTAAGTTTAGTGGAATCTTTTCACCTGGACCAGGCCCCGTGGTTTTTCCCTTTTCGGGCTTTCCACATAAAGAAGTTTAGGTGTTTTCCTTTTCTCTTTCTGCTTGCGTGTTGGATCTTCGTACAATGCTAAGACGCTTAACTTTATTTTCTCTACCGCCGCGAATATTCATGGACGCAACAAATATAATAAAATTTTGTTGTTTAAAATTTTATTCGAAAATTAAAGAGATTCTCTTTAATATTCAAAATTAGAGGAGTATGCGAATTAGTTTATTTCTTAGGAATAGATGTGTGAAAGTTTATTTTGGATAAAATAACCCTTTTTATACTCAAAGGACTGCTTACTCGAGCTCATCCCAAGAGAAAATGATTCGAATTAGTTCAAATTAGAACATGAAATTAAATCTTAATTCGAATATGGCCCAAACATATATGTTTGAACTAACTAAAGTCACCGAAGCTCATTGAGCTGGCACCGCATAATTACAATGTAATTAGATTTTGTGATGGGAGTTTATAGACGAGATCAATGAACCTCGCTGGTGCTGACACCGAGGGATCGCAACTATAGTTAATTGTTGGTTCGGTAAGATAAAAATTGCAAAACGGGCACGTGTGATGGAATGCTTGAATCAAGTTTGAACTCATTGAACTTTATTCGAACCTCTTTTGAACAATGTTCAAATTTGAATCGGTTTAAATTAAATTTGTTTTCGATGGATTTCAATAAGCATTTCGTAGAAGATATATCTATATTGAAAGTAGAGGGGCACCTCCAACTAATTTAACTTATATTCAAAAGAATTACATGACAGTGTCAAAGAGAAGAGGATCCACAAAAGAGAGTAGAGTTACATTAGCTGATATTATGGTTGGATCTAAATTTATTTGTGGATGACATTTGGCTTTACTTGTAGACGAATTCAGTGAGCTGTGACTTAGAACCTATGTGATAATAGAGAGAAGATAATATGCTAGAGAAAATCCGATTCATTCAAAAGATTCAAAATACTCATTTTCATCTTTTATTTATAGAGATTTAAGAGTTACAAGAATTGTTACACAATAATAACAACAACAACAGTAACATTGATCAAGCCTTTATCCCACTACGTGAGGTCAGCTATATTAATCCTTTTCTACATTGTATCCTGTTAAGAGTTAAATTTCATTTAAATCAAATAAAAAAGGTAATTTTTAATATTTTCTACAAGAAATATTACATTAGAAAAAATAAATAAAAAATACATAGATTTAATGACTCAATACATATTGTCCTAGATATGTGTCACCTCCTGATTAGCTGAAAGTAGTGGCATTGAACAATTATTTATGATTCTCCCTAGGGCGAGTTTAGTATTGCTGAGTAGGTTTGGGCAAGGTTCTGAAAACCGGACCGGACAACGAACCGGAAGAAAGAGAGGTTCACGGTTCGACCGGTCGAACCGGGGTCGAACCGGATGACGTAATAAATAATAATATTATTAAAAAAAATTAATAAAATTGATAAAATAATGAAATATAATAACCATATAATTTTCTATAAATTATTCTTAATTTATATTACATATTTAGATTTAATTTATAAATATAAATTATTTAAAAACTTAAAACTCTCAATATAAAATTATAAAAATAATTAAATGTTTTAATACAAAAATATTTTATTTTGTAATATAAAAATCTTTAGAGTTGAAAAATAGAAAAACTGAAACTTTACAAATTTTTAATATAAGAATAATTCATTTGATAAAAATAAAAATTATTAACTAAAAAAATAAAATAAACATTTTACAAAAAAATTAAAAAAATAAATATTATTCAAATCATAAAAATTAATTTTTATATTATAATTTATATATTATAATTTTTACTTGAGCCGCTTAGAGAACAAAAAAAAAAAATCACATAAACTTCATAATATATATAATAAAAAATATTTTAAAAAAATTAAATAATAATATTAATGAATAAAAAATAAATATTATTAACTTAAAAGATAAATATTATTCATATTATAAAAATTAATTAAAAAAATTTGTTAAAAAACTATGTTGTATAGTGTGTATAAGTGTATAACTATATATGAACTTAAAAGTGACTTTTTGCTTTGTATAGTTTAGTCCCACATCTCTTGGAGGTGGTATTTTGTCTTGGTTATATACCTCTTTTCTTTCTCTCATGACATTAGCTATAATGTGGAGAAAGAAGACATGTGAGATGACCAAAGTAGTTAATTGATTATGTCTATATATATTTTATATTAACATTTAGAAGAATTTAACATAAAATAATTTATTTAATTATTATTAAAAAAATTTGAACCGGCCGGTTTTAAAAAACCCGGACCGGTTCGCCGGTTCACTGGTTGAACCGGCGGTTTTGGCCAAAACCGCCCGGTTTGAAGAGAAAGCGGTTTTAGGGGTGAACCGAACCGGCCATCAGACCGGTTCATGGTTGAACCGGTCGGACCGGCCGGTCCGGTCCGGTTTTTAAAGCATTGGGTTTAGGTGAGTATGCTTGGGTTAGTCTATGCCAGAGTGTTGAGTTGAGGGGTTTGAGATTGGTGGGATCACTGGGATTATGATGACTTATGTTGAGAGCCTTATATCACTTTCGAAAAGAGAGGCGGATGAGTTATTATAGGAAGGGAGAGACTTAGGTCGAATGGTCGCAATAAGATAAGCTTAGAGCCCTGTGAGTAGTGTTTTCCTGTAGTCGAGCTTGGTGAGCAAGAGTGAAGATAGTCACTCTAGATGAGTCAAGTGATTCCGTTAGTTAACTTCTTATGTGGCAGTGATAAGTTGCTTGCTTTATGAGGAGCCTTGATTGCTTACTATGAGGAATGACATCCTTTTGTTGGCCTGGATGATTAGCACCTATTGGTCATTTGGGTGAGTCCTTCCATGCATCCCACGTGAGTAGCACCTACTAATTGTTGTGCGAGTTCACCTATGGATCCTACTAGTTATGAGTGCCTTCATTGTGACCCATCGACTACTTGTTTGGTACATGTGAAGATACATGCAAGTATACAATTAATTCCCAGATTCACTTAACCCTTTGATGGATGAGTGACGAAAAGGACGAATGAATAAATAATATTGAGTATTTAATAGGGCTACAAAAAATAATGAGAAACTGAATGCAAAGTTATTGTCATGTTTAATGTAGCCCAAATAATAGCATTAATTATTGTGACAAACCATTCGAGTAACAGTTTCATGATCTAATCTAAGTTTTTATATGTATTTTCCTCTTTTGATTTTTTATACAATTATAACTATTTTGTTGTGTTTTGTTTTGTATTTTGGTATGTAGCCATGTACTATAGTGTAACTATTATACATAAATTTGACGATGAAATGAAAAGAGATTTTATGGATGAGTTTCTTGTCGGTACATTGGATGATATTAATTGCTGCGTGGTTTATAGTTTGTTTTAAAGTTTAACTAGAAAAAAAAATTCCGAATAATTTTAAAACATACATCATGGGGTTTGCCTGTCACAAGTCAACACGATAAGGCCTTTCCAGTCTGTAAGTCTTATTGGGTTGGGTTGTGACATTACCTTCTCTTCAGACCCCTATAATAGTGGCTTCGTGGTTGTACTCCTACCTTTCAATTTCCCCAAGGAATGCCATTAGAACTGCAAGTTCTATATAGATTAGTCTTGTGAGTGCTACATAGATTAGATCCACAAGTGTCGTGAAAATGAACCTCAACAATATAGGTGTAACCTTTAGTAGAGTCAAAGCAATGGTTTGGGGGAATTAAATTATAACCAGTGTCATTAGAATGATCAGTGGGTATGAAGTAATAATTTGAGGTAGTTTAAACTTAAGTATTTTTATACCCCTACTTTTATGTGTTAGGTAATTTTGAATCCCCAAAATTAGGAGGGAGGAGACAGGTAAAATTCTAGTCAGACTACAATTGTGCAAAGCATGGTAGAAGCTATGTGATCAAATAATGTGATATTGTTGCTAGTCTAGTAGCATAGTTGATGGGTGATGCCCATAGTAAGATGTCCACTTGAGAATGGATGTATATAAGGATATGTAGTTAATTCTAAAGTTGAAACCTCCTCATTTACAAAGTGGAGTGGAGCCTTGGCTTGCTAAGGACTAGTTATTTAGGTTAATGAAAGCCTTCAATAGTATGTAGTGTTTAAAGAATCGTAACATGCCTATGACCATATTTTTGTTTGGCGATGAAGCTAAGAATTGTTGGTTAGGCCAATAGAGAAAATCTTTCTGAGTGGAGAAGTTGTTGAGATTAATTGGGAGGATTTTTTTTATACCTTTAGATATTGGTTTGTGCCACTGTCAACTAAACAGTAGTTACAAGTATCTTTTCTTAAACTAGTTCAAGGAAATAATATGGTAATACATTACGAGGTGGAGTTCACTTCTCTTGCGATGTATGCTTCACAGTTGATAAACACTTCTAAGGAGAAGTATTACCATTTCTTGAAAGGGCTAAGAGATAGCTTAGGGAATTTGTTGGTCCTTCAACATTAAATATTTTATTGAGCAAATTGAAAGAGAAAGATTGATAGAAAATGATCTAATGGTAACCCAACAATATTTTGATGTGAGTAGGAAGAGATTTGGAGGATAGTCACATAAAAGTGGTGTTAGTGGGAAGATGAGCCGATTCAGAGCGGGTGACTATAGGAAGGGAGGTCCCATAGTTCATATGAGTAGTTCATATGTATTTGTGAGTAGTGCCCTTATATGTGCTTCATGTGGAAGATTACACCATGGCTACTATTATTTGTTCACTGACCAATGTTTGAAGTGTGGTTAGTCTAGCCATAGGATAGCTTTGTGTCCTCAAATAACATTGGAAGGAAAGTCTGATGTTAGATGAGATTAGATGTAACAAGAGGCATCAATAACTATTAACGAGGGTTATTCAAACAATGGAGGTGGAACATTTCCAGGGAGGTAGTTTGGAGGAGCTCAAAGGGAGTGCAATGCTATAATTAGTGCTCCAACATAGCATAGAGTCTATAGCTCGATCCAATAAGAGGCAAAGGATGCACCAGATGTTGTGATAGATATTACTTTTATTTCTACGCAATTCTTGTAAAATTTTATTTGATTATGAAGAAAGTCATTCTATCTAGTTCAAAATATTTCTGAATTGTTTCGGTTTGCTTCCTATTTTGTTATAATCCAGTTTGTCTATTTTTTATCTATTGAAGATTTTTTTATTGCTAGTTAAGTTTATGTATGTGAGATTGAGATCGCAAACATGAAGTTGGTGCCTAAGTTGATTGTGCTACATTTCACAGAATTTGATGTTACTTTGGATATTGAATCGTTGATTAAGTAAGGGACTCATTTTGATTGTAGTTAGAAGTGGGTGACATTGTATGTTGGTTTGAAGAAGTTCTATTTCCATGATGCCAGAGGTCTTTTTGATATCAACTTTGCAATTTGATAAGCTTTGAAAGAAAGAGAATTCTATATTTCTTTCCTTGGTGAGAGATGTGAGTAAACCTTTTGGTGTAGTTGGAGATGTCAATGTGGTATGAGAATTTCCAAATGTGTTCTCAGAGGAGCTGGTGAGTTTACCTTCTGAGAGAGATATAGAGTTCTATATTATGGTAGTGTTGGGTACCTAAGGAATTGCAAGAGTTGAAGGTTCAATTGTAAGAGTTATTGTATATAAACTTTATTTATCCTAGATGTGTTAATTCTATAATTGGTGCACGAGTATGATGATTAGTTTTGTTAGTTTTTGAGCACAATGGATTGGAGATACCGAGTAAGATAATTTTACTCAACTAAGCTTGGTATGTTCATTGGGAGCATTGGCTACCAATCAAAATATCTTGAGTTCGAGCCTTACATATGTGATGTGTATATAAATTTGCTTTAATTGTCTTGGGAGCATAGAAGTGGGTGACATTGTATGTTGGTTTGAAGAAGTTCTATTTCCATGGTGCTATAGGTCTCTTTGATATCAACTTTGCAATTTGATAAGCTTTGAAAGAAAGAGAATTCTATATTTCTTTCATTGGTGAGAGATGTGAGTAAACCTTTTGGTGTAGTTGGAGATGTCACTGTGGTATGAGAATTTACAGATGTGTTCTCGGAGGAGCTGGTGAGTTTACCTTCTGAGAGAGAGAGAGAGAGATAGAGTTATATATTATGGTAGTGTTGGGTACCTAAGGAATTGCAAGAGTTGAAGGCTCAATTGCAAGAGTTATTAGATATAAACTTTATTTATCCTAGATGTGTTAATTCTATAATTGGTGCACGAGTATGATGACTAGTTTTGTTAGTTTTTGAGCACAATGGATTGGAGAGACTGAGTAAGATAGTTTTACTCAACTAAGCTTGGTATGTTATTTGGGAGTATTGGCTACCAATCAAAATGTCTTGAGTTCAAGCCTTACATATGTGATGTGTATATAAATTTACTTTAATTGTCCTAACCCCCCCCCCCCCCCCCCCCCAATTGTTAATAAATACAATGGAGTTGACATATTGAGCTTGAAGACAATAAACATCTATCCTAGTTGAACTTGGAAGATAGCAAATAAGCAATAGTAGACATGATAATAAGAGAAAAGGTAGATGCTGAGGATGGTGGATATTGATTATCGACATTGATTAATAGGAGCAGTGGTGGATGTTAGTTTTGGTCATCAATAGTCAACAATTATTATAGATGTGATCAACGGCTGTAGACAATGAATGAGCAATTGTAAATACTATTGTTGGTTGATAAACAAGGGATAAGGAGAAGGTGGATGACAGTCAATAGGTTTACAACAAACTTTGACAAACGAACAATAATGAATAGAGCTCTCTTTTGAAATACTACGTTGAATGTGTAAAAATATATATTATGTATAGACTTCTAAATGGGTGTTCTGATCATTAATATCATATCAACCCACTATCAAGTGGTCTAGAAAGACTCCTGTTGCGTCCTGGAATATTCGCGGTGGTAGAGAAATATATAGTTTAACGTCTTAGTATTGTACGAAGATCCAGCACACAATCAGATAAGAGAGAGGGTTAAGCATTCATAAGAGACACCAGAGTTTTTATATGGAAACCCTTGAAAAAGGCGGTGGTCCGGCGGAGGTGAGGGCCTCAAGTGGTGGTCCGGCGAAGCAACGGCGTCAGACGGTGGTCTAGCGGAGGTGAAGGCCACAAGTGGTGGTCCGGCAGAGCAACGGCGTCAGGCGGTGGTCCGGCGAAGGTGAGGGCCTCCAGTGGTGGTCCGGAGGAGCAACGACATCAGGAGGTGGTCCGGTGGAGGTGAGGGTCTCAAGTGGTGGTCCGGTAGAAGTCCGAGCCACAAGTGGTGTCCTGGTGGAACACAAGGCCTCAAGTGGTGATTCGGCTGAGCAACGACGTTAGGCGGTGGTCCGGCGGAGGTGAGAGCCTCAAGTGGTGGTCCGGCGGAGCAACAGCGTCAAGCGGTGGTCCGGCGGAGGTGAGGGCCTCAAGTGGTGGTCTGGCGGAGCAACGGCATCAGGAGGTGGTCCAATGGAGGTGTGGGCCTCAAGTGGTGGTCCGGCGGAGCAACGACGTCAGGCGGTGGTCCGGCGGAGGTGAGGGCCTCAAGTGGTGGTCCGGCGGAGTAACGGCGTCAGGCGGTGGTCTAATGGAGGTGAGGGCCTCAAGTGGTGGTCCGATGGAGCAACAGTGTCACGCGGTGGTCCGGTAGAGGTGAGGGCCTCCAGTGGTGGTCCGGCCGAGCAACGGCGTCAGACGGTGGTCCGGCGGAGGTGAGGGTCTCAAGTGGTGGTCCGACAAAAGTTTGGGCGTCAAGTGGTAATCCGGCGAAAGTTCGTCAGTGGTCGATGAGGAGCTTCTTCCTTCTCTTCCTTCTCTTGTTCCTTCTTCTCTTCTTGCTTCGGTCCCCTCTCAAGAGAAACGAGGGGTCTATTTATAGATTTTCTGGAGTGGCGTGACCCATAAATAGATGAGATATCAAGGGTAAATAGGGAGTGGTTGGATGGATGGCTGATATTGAATCCCTTGATTGTGGACCCTTCGTCAAACATTTGAAGGTCTTAATGATGTCAGAATTCAGTGATCTTGGGCTCGTTGGATTTGTCTCGTTGAGCCGCTCGATTTGACTATAAGCTCGTTTTGTTTGGAAATCGTTTGGTAACTCAAATTGTGGTTTGAACTTTCCAACAGCGCTTCGGAGCCTTGATTTGAACTCATTTGGGCTCGGATTGAGTTGAATTTGGCGCCGTTGGGTTCGTATTTTGGAGACGCTCAGTTTGATTGTAAGTTTGCTGAAATCGGAGTTCAGGTGATCCCGATTTAATTTTTGAAGTTTCCAACTTGATTTTGCCTCGAGATTCATGCCCGATCAAGATAAATTTTTGATGACATATCAACTCCTATCGATCCATTGATATTTTGGACATTTGAGTTGACCTAATGAATAAAAATTTGAGTAATCATGGATTCAATTGATTTATCTCAATATGACATTCATTTTATCTATAAAGATACAAAAGTGAAAGCCATTTGACCCCCAAAGTGCACTGAGGATTTCAATTATACTTCCTAAAAATTGATTAAGGCCTATTTGAATTCGGATCTAAATATTCTCGATATTATGGAGTTCATCTCTTTGAACCGTCCTGTTATTCAAAATGGAGTTCACTGTTCACATGATCTTTTTTGTCAAATCTGAATCTTTATAACCAATAAAGGTTTAAACAATGCGATTTAGTATTTATTTGTAGTTAAGTATGATCAAAAGGTTGCCATTTAGTTACAGTTTTCTAAATACGTATTAATGACCTACATAAAATTCTATCAACGTTGATATTATTTTAAATGTGTAATTACTATTCATTCAATTTAGTCGTTGATGGATTGGTCCATATATCTTCCTTTATTCAATTAAACTGTAATCAATAATTTAAATTTGAATCTGTTAGTTTGGTGACCGACATTGGAGGTCTTTTGATATAATTTATGTGAAGATATTCGAACATAATTTTAAATTTTTTTACAAAAAAAAAATATTAGAATTGATACGACATCGCAAAATCATCTTGATCGGGCACGAATCTCGAGGCAAAACCTAGTTGGAAACTTCAAAAATTAATTTCGGGAGCATATGAACTCCAATTTCAGCGAGCTTACAGTCAAACTGAGCGTCTCGGAAATACAAACCCAACGACACCAAGATCAACCCAATCGGAGCCCAAATGAGTCCGAATCAAAGGTTCGAAGCGCTGTTGGAAGGTTCAAACTGCAATTTGAGTTACCAAACGGTCTCCGATTTTGACGAACTTATACTTGAATCGAGCGGCTCGACGAGACGAATCCAACGAGCCCAAGATCATTGAATTCCGACATCATTAAGGCCATCAAATGTCCAACGAACGGTGCATGATCAAAGGATTCGATATCGGCCGTCCATTCAGACCACTCCCAATTCGCCCTTGATCTAACGCCTATTTACGGGCTATGCCACTCCAGAAAAACTATAAATAGAGCCCTCATTCTACACCAAGGGGGGAGAAAGAGAGAGAAGAAGAAGAGGAGAAAGGGGAAAAGGAGATTCCTCACCTCCTCGACCACCGCCGGAGCTCTTCCTGCCGCCTAAAGACGCCGGAACTCTGCCGGATTTTCAGGAAACGCAGGAATTCTGCACAACTTCCATGAGATGCTGAAATTCTTCCCAATTTACAAGAGAGTTCCCTCCTGACGCCGAAACTCCGCCCAAGTGAAGACGGAGTTCTCCTCTGCCACCAACGACGTCGGACTTCTACCCGACGTCGGACCTTCACTCTTCGCCAAGTCTCTACCCGATGCCAGACTTCTACCGGTTATCGGACTTCAATGGACATCTATGCGAAGATGCATTTCTTTTCATTGCTGGACTTCTACCTGACGCTGTCCTACTGATCTTCGTTGTCAGACTACAGTCCTTCCGACCCCCGTCGCCAGCCGACTACGGTCCTCCTGACTTACGTCGCCCGCCGACTACAGTCTTTCCGACATCCGTCGCCCGTCGACTACGGTCCTCCTGACTTATGTCACCCGCCGATTACAGTCCTCCGTCGCCAGCTGACTACGGTCCTTCTGACCTACGTCGCCCGCCGACTGCAGTCCTTTTAACAAAGTGAACATGTCAATAGTGATCCTTTGTATTTACATCATGTAATGTACTCCATAAGATGTACATCAAGCTAAGGCCTTCCACCAAGGAAGGACCTCATTTGTAATCGACTGCAATACTAGTGGATTCATTAAAACTGGGCTAGGCCCCGTGGTTTTTCCCCTTTTCAGGGGTTTTCCACGTAAAAATCTTGGTGTCTCATAAATGCTAGACCCTCTCTCACTTATCTGATTGCGTGCCGGATTTTCGTACAACGCTAAGACGTTAAATCTTATATTTCTCTACCGCCGCGAATACTCCTGGACGCAACAGTTTGGCGCCGTCTGTGGGAACGTGGTTCCCGAATGGGGGGCAACTTTTGCTCCAATCTCAAAAGATCACTCATAGCATCAATATCATAAGAAGCAGATGCGGACTGGGGGGCAACTTTGACTCAAACCATGGTCAAATAGATCCTCCAATACCTTCAACACCAAGTTGATATTTCAAGAATATCCGAGCAAATGCAAGGATACTTCAAATCAATTGCAAGCTTTATACAGTCTCTTGTTGGACTTCTACTCATTGGGCAAGGTCTTAACCTCGACCTCAAAAAGACAATAACGGTCTAAAGATAGACTTTCTTCACATTTGATTCGGGATATACGTGGCGTTCGCCCCCTTCCAATCAAAGCAAAATCAATCCCAGGGGGATTCGATTCGACCTCTTTCATACAGGTTAACGTCGTCGAGTAAAGGCTCCGACATACAACCTCGGAAAGGTCTCACATCCTTGGTGGATTCTCCCGACCTCTTCCACACAGGTTAACGTCGTCGAGTAAAGGCTCCGACATACAACCTCGGAAAGGTCTCACATGCTTGGTGGATTCTCTCGGCCTCTTCCACACAGGTTAACGTCGTCGAGCAGGGCTCCGGCATACAACCTCGGAAAGGTTTCACATCCTTGGTGCATTCTCCCGACCTCTTCCACACAGGTTAACGTCGTCGAGCAGGGCTCCGGCATACAACCTTGGAAAGGTCTCACATCCTTGGTGGATTCTCTCGACCTTTTCCGCACAGGTTAATGTCATCGAACAAATGTCCTGACATACAACCTCGGATAGGTCAAACATCCTTGGTTAACGTCGCCAGAATGCCGTCAAGGGACTTTCATTTAACTTCTCCACAAAGTTAAATTTCTACATGATGTTGAATTTCCTCTTGTCGCTGAATTTTTGCCTTGCAGAACTTTCGTCGGAATTATGCTCGTCAGCGGACTCCTACCCGACGTCAGACTTCTGCTCGTCGACGAATCTTCGTCGGTATTCTACCCGACGTTGAACTTCTACCCGGCGTCAGACTTCTGCTCGTCAGCGGACTTCTACTCGTCGTCAGACTTCTGCTCGTCGACGAATCTTCGTCGGTCTTCTACCCGACGTTGAACTTCTACCCGGCGTCAGACTTCTGCTCGTCAGCGGACTTCTACTCGTCGTCAGACTTCTGCTCGTCGACGAATCTTCGTCGGTCTTCTACCCGACATCGAACTTCTGCTCATCAGCGGACTTCTACTCGTCGTCAGACTTCTGCTCGTCGACGAATCTTCGTCGGTCTTCTACCCGACGTTGAACTTCTACCAGACGTCGGACTTCTGCTCGCCAGCAGACTTCTACTCGTCGTCGGACTCCTCATTGTCGTTAGACTCCTGCTCGTAGGAAGACTCCTACGCATCGTCGGACTTCTGCTCGTCGCAGGACTCCTACTCATCGTCGAACTTCTGCTTGTCGACGAATTCTTGTCGGTCTTCCACTCGACGTTGGACTTCTACTCGTCGTCGGATTTCTGCTCGTCGACGAATCTTCGTCGGTCTTCTACCCGAAGTTGAACTTCTACCTGACGTCGGACTCCTCCCTGTCGTCAGACTTCTGCTCGTAGGAAGACTCCTACGCATCGTCGGACTTCTGCTCGCCAGCAGACTCATACTCGTCGTCGGACTTCTGCTCGTCAGCAGACTCCTACTCGTCGTCGGACTTCTGCTCGTCAGCGGACTCCTACTCGTCGTCGGACTTCTGCTCGTCAGCGGACTCCTACCCGACGTCGGACTCCGCCCTGTCGTCAGACTTCTGCTCGTAGGAAGACTCCTACGCATCGTCGGACTTCTGCTCGCCAGCAGACTCCTACTCGTCGTCGGACTTCTGCTCGTCAGCGGACTCCTACGCATCGTCAGACTTCTGCTCGCCAACAGACTTCTACTCGTCGTCGGACTTCTGCTCGTCAGCGGACTCCTACTCGTCGTCGGACTTCTGCTCGTCAGCGGACTCCTACCCGACGTCGGACTTCTGCTCGTCAGCGGACTCCTACCCGACGTCGGACTTCTGCTCGTCAGCGGACTCCTACCCGACGTCGGACTTCTGCTCGTCAGCGAACTCCTACCCGACGTCAGACTTCTGCTCGCCAGCAGACTTCTACTCGTCGTCGGACTCCTCCTTGTCGTCAGACTTCTGCTCGTAGGAAGACTCCTACGCATCGTCGGACTTCTGCTCGCCAGCAGACTCCTACTCGTCGTCGGACTTCTGCTCGTCAGCGGACTCCTACTCGTTGTCGAACTTCTGCTCTTCAGCAAACTCCTACTCGTCGTCGGACTTCTGCTCGTCAGCGGACTCCTACCCGACGTCGGACTTCTGCTCGTCAGCGGACTCCTACCCGACGTCGGACTTCTGCTCGTCAGCGGACTCCTACCCGACGTCAGACTTCTGATCGCCAGAAAACTTCTACTCGTCGTCGGACTCCTCCTTGTCGTCAGACTCCTGCTCGTAGGAAGACTCCTACGCATCGTCGGACTTCTACTCGCCAGCAAACTTCCGCCCAAATGTCATTCAAATCCCGTAGGTTTCTATCGCCAGTAAACCGGAGGGGGAGGAAGAAATCCCGTAGGTTTCTATCGCCAGTAAACCGGAGGGGGAGGAGGAAATCCCGTAGGTTTCTATCGCCAGTAAACCGGAGGGAGAAAGAAAGAAAAGGTGCAAGTTTTCTAAAGGCCTAGAGGGCCTATTTATAGGTTTTGAAGCAAGAAGGGGAAGTTATTGCAATTTTCGAAATCCCAAATTTTTCTAAATTTTTTTCTGAATTTTTCAGAATTTTTGGGATTTTTTTGGAATTTTTTGGCCCAAAAACAGCAAAAAAAACATTATTTTCGCGTATATGGGGCCCACAATGACGGTGGACCGAACCGCCTTTTCTCTCTCCTCAAAACGGGGAGCAAAGCATGCGAATCCGCGGCCACAGCACACAGATCGCGAAGGCCAGCCGCACATCGCGCAAAACATGCGGCAGCGACCTCCCGCAGCAACCGCACGCGGCAGCCACGCGCGGCAACAAGCGCGCGAACGGGCGCGATGCCCAGGCGGGCGCAGGCGCGACCCGCGCGAACTAGCGCGCTGCCCAGGCGGGCGCGGTCGCAACCCGCAGGCGCAGCCCTGGCGTGCGCTGGCGCAGCCCCGGCGGGCGCATGCGAGCCCAGGCGCGGGCTCGCGGGCGCGCGCGACCGCGGTTCCTCGGCGCCGGCGGCAGCGGCGGCTGCCGGCTGGCCGGTCCGGCCGGTTCGGCCGCCCGGTCCATTCTGGACCCGTTTTTCATCCCGAAAAGTCCGATTCAGACATTTTTGGGGTCCCCGGACACGTTTTTCGACGTTCCGGACTCGATTTCGACACTTTTGGAACTCAACGGGGCCTCTATGGTGAAGTTTGTACAAGTGTTCTATTTTTGGAACGCAAATTTTTGCGATTCAGCCAGTGTAAAATTTCAGAACAAGTATTTTCGGACTCCTGGAGCTTCCACGTCCAAAAATAGGGGGGCAACTGATACGACATCGCAAAATCATCTTGATCGGGCACGAATCTCGAGGCAAAACCTAGTTGGAAACTTCAAAAATTAATTTCGGGAGCATATGAACTCCAATTTCAGCGAGCTTACAGTCAAACTGAGCGTCTCGGAAATACAAACCCAACGACACCAAGATCAACCCAATCGGAGCCCAAATGAGTCCGAATCAAAGGTTCGAAGCGCTGTTGGAAGGTTCAAACTGCAATTTGAGTTACCAAACGGTCTCCGATTTTGACGAACTTATACTTGAATCGAGCGGCTCGACGAGACGAATCCAACGAGCCCAAGATCATTGAATTCCGACATCATTAAGGCCATCAAATGTCCAACGAACGGTGCATGATCAAAGGATTCGATATCGGCCGTCCATTCAGACCACTCCCAATTCGCCCTTGATCTCACGCCTATTTACGGGCTATGCCACTCCAGAAAAACTATAAATAGAGCCCTCATTCTACACCAAGGGGGGAGAAAGAGAGAGAAGAAGAAGAGGAGAAAGGGGAAAAGGAGATTCCTCACCTCCTCGACCACCGCCGGAGCTCTTCCTGCCGCCTAAAGACGCCGGAACTCTGCCGGATTTTCAGGAAACGCAGGAATTCTGCACAACTTCCATGAGATGCTGAAATTCTTCCCAATTTACAAGAGAGTTCCCTCCTGACGCTGAAACTCCGCCCAAGTGAAGACGGAGTTCTCCTCTGCCACCAACGACGTCGGACTTCTACCCGACGTCGGACCTTCACTCTTCGCCAAGTCTCTACCCGATGCCAGACTTCTACCGGTTATCGGACTTCAATGGACATCTATGCGAAGATGCATTTCTTTTCATTGCTGGACTTCTACCTGACGCTGTCCTACTGATCTTCGTTGTCAGACTACAGTCCTTCCGACCCCCGTCGCCAGCCGACTACGGTCCTCCTGACTTACGTCGCCCGCCGACTACAGTCTTTCCGACATCCGTCGCCCGTCGACTACGGTCCTCCTGACTTATGTCACCCGCCGATTACAGTCCTCCGTCGCCAGCTGACTACGGTCCTTCTGACCTACGTCGCCCGCCGACTGCAGTCCTTTTAACAAAGTGAACATGTCAATAGTGATCCTTTGTATTTACATCATGTAATGTACTCCATAAGATGTACATCAAGCTAAGGCCTTCCACCAAGGAAGGACCTCATTTGTAATCGACTGCAATACTAGTGGATTCATTAAAACTGGGCTAGGCCCCGTGGTTTTTCCCCCTTTTCAGGGGTTTTCCACGTAAAAATCTTGGTGTCTCATAAATGCTAGACCCTCTCTCACTTATCTGATTGCGTGCCGGATTTTCGTACAACGCTAAGACGTTAAATCTTATATTTCTCTACCGCCGCGAATACTCCTGGACGCAACAAGAATATACTTGATATATATTAAATTCATTTTAAAATCAATTTTGTACATAAGAAAATAATGTTGCATCAATTTTAAAATAAATTAAATAATTTTTTTAATCTATTATTATATAATTTATGTCAACATAAACTAACACAAATTTTTTAATAAAAACCGAATAATAATATGCATGAAAAAAGTATTATGTATAAATTGTATTTATTAAAATTTTCTTAAATTTTTTCCAAATCTTTTTTCTTAATTTTTTTATATTTTGTCGTCGTATTTCCATGCGTATGGAATTTTGGGATTAGTGGCTTAGTCGTCAGATGGATTATCACATGCGGAGAACGGGGGTAGTCTTATGTTCGGACTGTGAGTTTACACAGTACACACCGTGTAAGTCCGCACATAATAATTTCTCCGATTGCCAATACAATCCAATGGACATATGAAACTTCCATAATCTCAGCAGTTTTATTACTCATATGTTTATACTCGTTTCACACTTGCTAACTAAATGCTTTGGTTGGTAGTTGGGAATTTAATTTAAGGGGTTGTAATGTAGAATGAATATAGTGTAATGTTAAATGATTATTTTTTCTTACTTGAAGTAAAATGAATATAGTTAAAAATCTAACGGTAGTGGTGATTAATGGATGACTATGACGGTGGTGGCCGACGAGAGTGGAAGGTCAGTGATGGTAGTGGTTGATGGCAGTTGGAGGTTGGTGGCAGTGGTCGAAGGTGGGTGGCGGTGGGCGAAGTTGAGTGGTGGCAGTGGTGGCGATTGCTGGGGATGGTGGCGGCGGCGATGGTGGTTGAGATGATGGCAGGTTGCAACAATATCGATGAATTTATGATGCATTTAGAATTACCCGAATTCCAAATCCTATAGCTGCAAATGAACAGAGCTGAGTGGAGTAGGCGCTTGTTCATATTTGAGCTTGTTTATTATTAGCTTGTTCAAGCTTGGTTCGAGCTTGATGCGAGCTTTTTTATTTGTGCTTAAGCTTAATTCATTTAAAAGAATAGATGATCATGTTAGATTCATTTATGCTTATCAAGCTTTAAACAAACAAGCGTTATTTAGTCTATTAACAAATAATCATCTAGAGCCATTCACAAACATATATGAGTGATTTTGATCTATCAAACGAGTTTTTTCACGAACAAATAAACTCATAAAATGATTCTTTTTATAAACAAGCATGTTCATAAATATTCTAATCAAAAAAATATTACAAATATAAATAAATACCTTTTGTATATGAATAAATTCTTTATAATGAAATAATACAATATAAAAAATGTAATTGATATTTTATTTAATAAGAATAATTTATTATAATAAAATAAAAATTATGTGAAAATATACAAAAAAAAAAAAGATTTTATCAAGCTTCTTAACGAGCTTGTTCACGAGCTTTAATTGATATTGTTCATGAATATAAATGAGCCGAACACATAGTTGTTTATATTTGTTTATTTAATAGTCCGAGTAATTAAAAAATTGTTACTTGTTTGATTACTTAAACAAACGATCATGTACAAGGTGTAATTGAGCCGAGTAATGAGTAGCTTATCGAACACTCAACTCATTTGCAGTACTACCAAATACATCAAATTTACTTTAGAGGGTGTATTTGGAATACACACAAAATTTACATTGTATTTATTTTACTTCAAATGAAACAATAATACTCTAAAAGTTCTTGCATTTAGAATATTTTACGCTCATTTTGATTTAAACCAAATAACCCCTAAATAAAAAATATGTTATTTCAGATATTCAATTTGTAATAAATTTATAAATTATCATAAATTTAAATATTAGTATAAAAATGCATATGCTTATATGCTATAAGTATCATCTTTAGTTATTATTAATGAGCATTAATTAATATAATGTTAAATTTAGCCTTCTAAAAATGGCATGTTTATTTAATGATTAGATTTAAATGTTATGATAAATGCTCAATTCAATTACCTTTTCTTCCAACTATAATTTTTTTTTTGGGGGGAAAATTCCATCTATAATTTGGCTTTAAACTGCTAAGATTAAATTCATTTTGATCTTTTTAAACAATAATTGAATATGGGCTCTGCACCATCCATCTGGCAAAGAGTTGGCCTACAAAATCATGATTAAATTAAATAATTAGTAGTTATGGACTACAATGACCCAAAAAAGAAAAAAAATCTTTTTTGTTTTTTTTCTAAGGGCGTTTATCTCACCTGTCCACATTTGTTTCTTTCTAATTATTCTGTAGATAACTAATCAAATTTATGTCTCACTAATAATTTATCTTTTTAAAAGGAGGAAACCGATACAAGAGGAAGAGCGAGAGCGGCGCGAATGGAAGGGGCAATGGAGGATCACGGCGAGAGGAGGAATATGGTGGGGAATGATATCGAGAGCATGATGGAAGGCAGAGGAAATGAGATGGATGGTGATTACTACTACGCTTCCATGGTTGCCGATACCGAGAAAGGGATTCGGCAGCCTTTGCTTCTGCGAAAACGAACGATGAACACCACCTCTCAGATAGCGGTGGTCGGTGCTAATGCCTGCCCCATCGAGAGCCTGGATTACGAGTTAGTTTCACGCATTGATATCTATTTGTTCTTTATGTTTTATTTGATTTCGTGGTTTTTTTATTTTTAAATAAAGATGGTGCCATTTGTTGTTTTAAGGATTGTGGAGAATGATTTGATTAAAGAGGACTGGAGGTCGATGAAGAAGGTTCAGATTTTTCAGTACGTGTTTCTCAAGTGGACGCTTGCTTTGCTGATAGGTTTGGCCACTGGAACCGTTGGATTCTTCAACAATCTTGCGGTTGAGAACATTGCCGGGTTTAAATTTGTGTTGACAAATAATCTCATGCTTGAGCATAGGTAAAACATCGGTATAGTTCTTATTTATTATTTTTACCTTTTTTTCCTTTATAGCCTTTATAGTTTCTGGAACTAAAACATCCTTGATTGCGCCCAAACAGGAGCAAATGAATGAAAAAAAAAAAAAAAACCAGCGAAAAAAACATGATTTTGGCGACAAACGGGAATGCTTATATAGAATTGGTTGTGGTTTCCAAAATTGTCGAAGAATTTGATCGTATGGCGAAGTTTCGTTAATTGTTTTGTAGAGTTTTGTTAATGCGTTCTAGTGAATTAAATTAGAACTTATTGAAATTGCAAACAGAACGTCTTCTTATGGTTTGTAGAAGTAACGACGTTGGTAAATTAACTTTTGGTTATAATGTAGCACGGGATTCTTCTATAATTACGAAGAGCAGAGCTTTCGATTCAAGAAATGGATGTCTTTGTTGGTCTAGAATGCATGATGGTTTAAGTTCTATGTTGAATTCCCTAAATAATTATTCTACGGATTTTAGGGTAGCTTTTGAAAGGTCAAATTTTGACAACTGATCTCGTTGAACTATAAATTATGTAAAAAGGTTTCAAGAAAATATTAGACTAGATATAGCCGCCCTTTAAACGGCGACTGGTGCCACGTCAGCAAAGCCAGTTGCCAGATAGACGAGAAATTATTAGGTGCAGACACAGTAAGGAGAGAATCGTCTGGTTTTTACTCTGTCTATAGTAAAAACGCAGTTACTGTAGCAGCTACACTTTGACTGCACATTCACTGTAGACGGATAGAAAACCGGACGGTACTCTCCGTCCGGTATCCGCACTTAGACAGGCCATCGGCATGGTATTTTTTTTTCCTAATGGCATTTTAGGTGAATATATATATATATATATATACATACATATATTATAAAGCAATTTTCTATAAATGTATTTCACTTTTTAGTGAATTATTTAGTACTAATTATTTATTTTTTTATTCTTTCTCTAATTACCTAAAATTATATTTTATTCAAAAGGAGGTACACTAAATAATTAAATAATAAACTCAAACCCTATTCACAAATGTAATATTAAGATACATGAAACACTTACTTAATATTACATTTAACTAATATTACACTAAATATAGTGTTATTTAACATTAACTGCAAAAAAAATTAATTTAACTAAAATAGAAAAAACAAATAAAAAATTATAACAAAATCTCTATTGTATTAAAATTAGGATCAAGCAAAATGTCAAATTTTCTAACTCATCAACTGAAAATAAATCAACAACAACAACATCAAGCCTTTGTCCTACGTGGGATCGGCTACATGAATCCTTTTTCGCCATTGCGTCCGGTTAAAAGTTAAATTCTTATCTAAATCTAATAAAGAAAGATCATTTCTAATATTTTCTAACCAAGTCTTTTTAGGTCTACCTCTACCTTTCTTAACATAAGCCAAATCTAATACCTCAACTTTCCTAACCGGGTCATCGGAAGGCCTCCATTTAATGTGACCAAACCATCTAAGGCGACTCTCTCTAATCTTATCTTCCACTGGAGCTACTCCAACCTTTTCACGTATATGCTCATTTCGTATCCTATCTCTAAGGGTCAAGCCACTCATCCACCTAAGCATCCTCATCTCTGCAACACTTAACTTAGTATTATGCTTCTCTTTTAATGGCCAACATTCGGCACCATAAAGCATTGCAGGTCTCACCACCATCTTATAGAAATTTTCCTTAAGTTTGAGGGGGACTTTTCTATTGCACAATAAGCCCGATGCATTCCTCCACTTCAACCATCCAACTTGAATTCTGCTGATAATATCCCCATCAATTTCACCATCACTCTGAACAATAGATCCAAGATATCTAAAACGTGTACTCTTATTAATGACTTGGTCGCCCAAAGTCGAAATCCCCTCACTAGGTCTATTTCCACTAAAATTACACTCCATATATTCAGTTTTAGATCTACTCAAGCGAAAACTTTTAGACTCTAAAGTTGACCTCAAGTGAAAAAATTTTCACTTTGAATTCATATTAATTTATATAATTAGAAGTTGAATCTTGCAAAGGCATGATTTTATTTGGAAATCCAGTTTAAGTTTGTAAATATTGATTGTTCAGTAAGATACTATGTGAATATGCTGTTGCTATTTGAAAGTATTATTAGTGGCATATGATCCCATAGTTGGTGTATTATAGTTGAGTGAAATTATTTATTTGATGTGACTACTGAAAAAAATATAGCAGTAATATCCAATCAACTGTTGTTGTAGTAAATGCAACATATTAGATATACCATTAATATGTTTGTTGATAAGAATTTTGTATTGTATTATAAATATGTAGTCTCTTAGGTCTTCTTTGCTATTTAAGTGATGTATAAATTGGTGTAGTTGAACATTGAGAGAAGTTGCATCGCTTAGGTCTTCTTTGCAAAACTTTGAGTTACTAAGTTTTGTATTTTTTTCTTCGTAATGCATTTGCTGAGCTTAAAGAAGTCTCGTCGTGTCCCCAAGAAAAGTTGTTGGACATTGCAAGCACACGAATAAAAGTTTGTGTGGAAAGGTCATTTGATAGTCCACCAGAACTGAAGGCTAAGACAAATGAAGTTTTTCAGTGTTATATGAATGTTTGGACATCCAATAGGGACTGTTTATTTTGGGCTTTGTATATTGAATCTCTGAGGAGAGACTGTAACTCAACAAAACGGATTCAGTTTTGGGTCAACCCATATAAGATTTGGGTAAGGTTTGTGTAAGCTCAATTGACTTGAAAAGTAGTCGCATTCATGTTGGGTGCATGTCAGCTTGAAAAGAATGAATTAAATAGTGTATTCTTATATATAAAAATTCATATTAAAGTATAAGATTTTGTTATTTTTTCTTATGGTTGCGTCCAACTTAAGTAATTGTATCTATTTTTTGTTGAGAACATTAACACGCCACGAATTAAGTGTTTTTTTGTTGTGCCATGTCAAGTTTAGTTGAGTCAGATTTGGGTTAGTTAATCAACTTGTTTAATAGATAGGTCGAGTTCTGATCTGTCATATTCATGATTGACCATTTTTGGTTGAATTTGAACCTGATTATATACTCGAATCAGCACAGCTGCTTATTTGCACTACAATTATTATTCAACTCGTGAATTTAGTTTCTTAGCATGATTATAGGTTTTCCACTTTCTACTTCTCATTGATTACATGACTCCCTCATATTAGTCTCTTTTAACTTTGATTTCTTGCACTTTTATCAAATCAATATAAAGATGATAATTATATTTGTAATGATATTCGGGGATGTCTATGATTATAAATAATAGATATTGATACAGATAAATTCAGTTCTTGTTCATTAAAAAATTTCGTGTCCTCTCTAAACTTATTGCTAGGTAGATGCAAGTCCTCTGAATATGCTGCAAATGGTATTTGTTACTTTTCAAGGGAATTATTCTTCTTGTATGGCATGAGGCCTGAATCTTTTATTTAGTAATCTCTTATCTTTCTTTTTTTATTGTCAAATTTAGTAATTGAATTGACTGTGTGTTTAAATTTTGTCAAATTTTGTAAAATTTTATTTTTACTTTTATAAGTGTAAGTCTTAGATCAAATATGTGATTTTTTTGTGATCTTTAATTTCTGATTTTTTTATTCTAGATTTTTGTTCGATTAAACTATTAAATTATTATTCGTGCAATTTGCAAATTTCTAGTTTCATCTAAAGAGATGGCTGATCATCTAAATTAGCATTTTGTAAAATGCTAAATTGACTTTGTGTGAGTGATTTTGTGATGCGGACATTGGCACGAAAATCTGGCGCATCTATCACAGGAGGCGTCGTAAATCGACGGCTCTGATTTAAGTTGTCATTTATGAATTATTTTCTGCATTTTAGTTTCTATTTTATGTTATTTCCTGTTTTACCCATAGGTTAATTTATTTCAGTGTTGTAGCCCGAGGGGCAATTTTGTAATTTTTATTTTCTCATGTTTTGGCTTATATATGGCCTTTAGCTATTGTAATAGAATGGAATGGATATGAAAAAATTTTATTTTCCACACTTGTGTTCTTCTTATGAGAGAGCGTTAGTGAGATTCCTATGAGAGGAATCGAAGTTGTCACCAGCCGCACGATGGGTCTGGGCTCGTGATTTGAAGTCCCTTGGAGAAGGGAAATCGTATCACCCACCAACCTTGGAGACGGCCGGGTTCGTGGTTTTATTCTTTTTTTGTTATCTTTTCATTTTCTCCTTGTCAACATCCTCATCCTCCACCCAAGCCACCGGCCACCTCTTCACCATCCCGCCGGCCACCTTTTCACAACCCGCCGGCCACCTCACCCCCTCATTCTCCCTTGGCCATGCCTCTTTCCAATTTGGGTTGGCAAAATCAAGAGGGAAAATCCATGACAATTTGGGATTTCAAATTTCAAATTTGAATTCTTTCCCATAAATTCCCCCAATTAAGGCATTTAACGGCATCTTAATTTGAAATCAATCTTCAAATTAATTTCCTCCCCATTTTTTGAATTAATCTCTCCCCTCTCTCCCTAGACCCGCCGGCCCCCTCTTTGGGCTCCCTCCTTTACTCCCCCATTCATGGCATTAATTTCTTTGATTTGAATTTTAAAATTCAAATCAATTCCCTCCTAATTTAATTAAAACTGAAATTAAAATTCAGATTTTGATTAAATTCCTAATTGATTCCCTCCTCTTTATTTCCTTCCATGTATGATTTCCATTCAAATCCCTAAATCAATTCCTCTTCAATCTTTCCTAAAAGTAAGCCTCTCTTGCCTGTAGAAATATTTCCAAGTCATAACAGCCGAATTTTATAGAGGGCCCATTATTAAATTCTTTCCTAAAAGCCTGACTTGGGAATTAAGAAACAAACCCACCCCTCCCTCTCCCTCACGTGTATACCAGGCTTGAACCGGTGCTAGAGTTCTCTTCTCTAATTCCCTATTTTTCCCTCTACATCCCGCTGGCTACACCACTGGAATTTCCTAAAGGTTCCATTGCTTCTCTTTGGGAAGAGCTTGGATTTAACTTGCTGCAGGCTGAAATTTCCCAAGGCCTCACCTTGGGTTGCCAATCCTCCAAACCCCCTTCCCATCCTGAAATCTTCCTAACGGGATGGTTGTCCAGAAGTTCTGAAAATTGGTAGACTGCTGTCCAACTGATTTCTGCACCTCTCCATCGGCTGGTCAGCCCCAAAACTCAACCCCCCTTGCTGTCCAGACTTTTCTGGACATCATTGGATTGTTGTCCAGGGATTTCCAACAAGAAGAGCTGCTGTTCTAGACTTCCAAAACCCAAAATCTGCTGAGAGATCATTCTCCCTAGTAAAGACCTACCCGTTCTACATCAGTTTGGTATCAGAGCATGGACTCGGATCAACTTGGACGGACTTTAGATTGGTTGGTAGGTCAACTGGGCGCCGTTAGTCAACAACTCAAGGAGGATCAAGCGGACTTAGTCGACCTCCACCGTCAAACAATCGAACGATTCGATCACCTAGAACGAGGCAGGACTAACCCACCGTTTTATGCAAAAACCCCTTCATCAAAGGATCGAAAGAAGGCACTAAGAGACAGAGAGATAGTGGATAGAGTGGACAAATGGATGGAGGCCAATGAAGCCTTCAATTTTCCCACTCACTGTGCAAATCATAGAGAAATCTAGGGTGATCAAGGAAGAATCTGAAGAAGAAGATGAATTGGTTGATTCCATTACAACTCCTACAGAAGCAACGGTTTATTCTAACCCTGTTAAAACTCCTACAATGGAGAATGTTTATGAAGCTCCGGAAGTGACTTCCATAGAACTCACGATTGCTCCTATTGCGAGTGAAGTCATCTATGAGAGTGAACAAGTTCCTGCATGCGAAAAGAAGTGCAACAAGCAAGTTGACCTTGTGGGCAACCGGGGTTGTTTGAAAATATTTGCAAATAATAGTCCAGAGTTGTACGGGAGCAATTGTGATGCTAACTCGACGGAGTTGAGTATTCTTCCACCTGGGGAGAATGATGCGGTCATTGGCACGAAAATCTGGCGCATCTATCACAGGAGGCGTCGTAAATCGACGGCTCTGATTTAAGTTGTCATTTATGAATTATTTTCTGCATTTTAGTTTCTATTTTATGTTATTACCTGTTTTAACCATAGGTTAATTTATTTGAGTGTTGTAGCCCGAGGGGCAATTTTGTAATTTTTATTTTCTCATGTTTTGGCTTATATATGGCCTTTAGCTATTGTAATAGAATGGAATGGATATGAAAAAATTTTATTTTTCACACTTGTGTTCTTCTTATGAGAGAGCGTTAGTGAGATTCCTATGAGAGGAATCAAAGTTGTCACCAGCCGCAGGATGGGTCCGGGCTCGTGATTTGAAGTCCCTTGGAGAAGGGAAATCGTATCACCCACCAACCTGGAGACGGCCGGGTTCGTGGTTTTTCTTTTTTGTTATTATCTTTTTCATTTTCCTTGTCGACATCCTCATCCTCCACCCAACCAACGGCCACCTCTTCACCATCCCGCCGGCCACCTTTTCACAACCCGCCGGCCACCTCACCCTCATTCTCCTTGGCCATGCCTCTTTCCAATTGGGTTGGCAAAATCAAGAGGGAAAATCCATGACAATTTGTGGATTTCAAATTTCAAATTTGAAATCTTTCCCAAAATTCCCCAAATTAAGGCATTAACGGCATCTTAATTTGAAATCAATCTTCAATTAATTTCCTCCCCATTTTTTGAATAATCTCTCCCCTCTCTCCCTAGACCGCCGGCCCCCTTTGGGCTCCCTCCTTTACTCCCCCATTCATGGCATTAATTCTTTGATTTGAATTTAAAATCAAATCAATTCCCTCCTAATTTAATTAAAACTGAAATTAAAATCAGATTTTGATTTAAATTCCTAATTGATTCCCTCCTCTTTATTTCCTTCCATGTATGATTTCCATTCAAATCCTAAATCAATTCCTCTCAATCTTCCTAAAAGTAAGCCTCTCTTGCCTGTAGAAATATTTCAAGTCATAACAGCCGAATTTATAGAGGGCCCATTATTAAATTCTTTCCTAAAAGCCTGACTTGGGAATTAAGAAACAACCCACCCCTCCCTCTCCCTCAAGTGTATACCAGGCTTGAACCGGTGCTAGAGTTCTCTTCTCTAATTCCCTATTTTTCCCTCTACATCCCGCTGGCTACACCACTGGAATTCCTAAAGGTTCCATTGCTTCTCTTTGGGAAGAGCTTGGATTTAACTGCTGCAGGCTGAAATTTCCCAAGGCCTCACCTTGGGTTTGCCAATCTCCCAAACCCCTTCCCATCCTGAAATCTTCCTAACAGGATGGTTGTCCAGAAGTTCTGAAAATTTTGTAAAATTTTATTTTTACTTTTATAAGTGTAAGTCTTAGATCAAATATGTGATTTTTTTGTGATCTTTAATTTCTGATTTTTTTATTCTAGATTTTTGTTCGATTAAACTATTAAATTATTATTCGTGCAATTTGCAAATTTCTAGTTTCATCTAAAGAGATGGCTGATCATCTAAATTAGCATTTTGTAAAATGCTAAATTGACTTTGTGTGAGTGATTTTGTGTAGTTATTTATAGATCTGCATTAGAAAATCCTAGACTCTAAGATATCATACATAAATTTATATACAAGAAGTATGGTAATTATGCCTAAATTTTATTGATGAATATTAACTAAACAACTTACAAAGATAAAATAATCAAGTTAGGAATAATTGATGCAAAGAACAATCTTTGTAGTTATCAAAATGCAAAATATATGAGTTAAGATGAACCACTTAAAATATAATATTTAACTTTTACTATTAGTTTGATTTTTATTTTTATTTTTATTGGAGTTCTAATTTTAGTAAAAATCTATATGCACATTCCTTGGATATTGCCCTAATTTGATTTATATAGGGATCTATGGGCTCCGAAAATTTGGCCTCGGCCTCCCCATGCTACTTTTTTCGTGGGGGTTTTAACGGATTAAGTTCCAAGGTAAATTTTGGAAGGCAAATGAGTTTGTAAATAAGACACTACCAGGAGATTTTGCCCTCCTTTTGCGAGGACTTTATGATATGAGTTTTGGTTTTCTATATGCGCAATCCCCTATAGTTAATTATCCCTCCCGATAATGAGAGAGAACTTTCAATTAAGGCTAGTCGCCAATCAGACATGTAGAAAGTATATGTTATCTAGCATATAATAGCAACATGGGTTAAGGGATCTAGAAATTGAAGAGTTCATATTTAAAATCAGAAATTTCACCATCTTACACTTAAAGCGGATGGTAGGGGAATAGATGATGGACCCGATCAAGATCCCCTAGTTCCGTCGTCCCGGGCCATCATGGTCCCTGGTCTACTTAGTAAGAGGAGGTAGTCGAACCAACCTGACAGAAGGATCCTTGTAGGCAACAATGAGTTGCTTTGTCCAAGGGTACCTTGTAGACATGGGGTGAATGTTTGTCTAAGGGGATAAATTTGAATCTACCTTAGCTAACAGAGGGCTTTGTGCTCTATCGATTATAACCTATTGAATCTATATCAAGGATTTGATGCCACTAAGAAACGTATTGACTTTGGCCATAACCACTATCTCGTGTTGCCATTTGATGGCAACACCATTCGGTTCAGAGGGCCCTGGGTTATAACCGTTTATCATGTGGTGTCATTTAGCGGCAAAATCGCCGGTTAGAGGACATGTATCACGTTCTTATTGGCAGGATATTGTTTGAGAATGGATCATAGTGATATTTTCGACTAGGCATTTAGCCATATATGAACTAAAGTTATATTCGAATTTGTCCACCTCGACAAACTGTTGCGGAAGGTAGATGAATTTTGCTTTAAGTTATTTGATGGATTAATTTCCATTTTTAAATATTTTAGACTTGAATGATTTTTGGGATTTTGGACTTTGTTGATATTTGGGATGAGATTTTAAAATATTTGGAATTAATCCCTCCGGTTGAGATCTACATTCAACACGGCCATCATCGGGGTGACTTTAAAGTCACTTATATTTTTGTAGGAATATAATTTTTTTGGAAGTTTGGAGGTATTTTAAAATATTTGGAATTAACCCCTCCTGTTGAGATCTGTATTTAACACGGCCATCATCGGGGTGTATGAGGTTACTTCCATTTGTGAATTAAACCTTGTTGACTCTGTTGAGCTATCGACGGAGGATTAGGTTTCTCGTAGGCTTTATGGCTTTGAAGGCCTTATATGAACATATAAAACCGATATTCCGGTTAACACCTTGACCGTTTATTTGTTTGGTAATTCAAACCATGCCGACTCCTATTTATACATAAAGAAGAATCGGGCTCAAACTACATTCATTTATTGACCCCCGCAGCATCCCTAGACGTCACGTATGTACCCATAACACGCTCGCCGGGGCCCATACGAGTGTTTGGGAGATATTTTATAATTATTTGTTGAACCTTGTCGACTCTTATTTACTTAATTAGGAATATCGGGTTCAAATTTATTGACCCATGCAACATCCATAGACGTTATGTATGTTCCCATAATATGCTCTCCGGGGCCCATACAGGTGTTGTGATTGCACTTACCCCTTTTGTGTATCTATGTGTATACAAATTACAGTGCTTGTGCGGGGGTATTTCTGGAATATTTGACGCTGCACAGTTATACGGGCAACTGTCATTTGAATGTGTGCGACAATCCATTTGAGAGCTTGTACACACCTTATGTCCGCTTGTATAACTATTGTGGATCTGGTGGCATGACATTGTAGCTTATAGATGCCTTATGTCTGCTTGTACTTTTGGTCGTAGAGGCCTGCATTTATTGTATCTCATTCGTCTTTGCTCGTAGATAGCAAGTTGAATGTATAACGGGCCTCATTCAGCGGCTCCTGGGAGCTTGTATTTGCATTAGTCCTGTAGCATACCTACCCTCATCGCTTACAGGTAGGTTACCATGTTTATTCGAGGACAAATGTTGGTTGTTGGATGAGCTGCATTCATCATTATTACCCATCTAATAAATCACATACCATTGCTTGCAAATATTTCTGCTTCGATCTACGAGCAAGTGATTATATGCAAGAAGAGTCTTTTATCATTGCATGTAGGAAATATATGTC
Organism: Dendrobium huoshanense; assembly: GCA_016618105.1. Lineage (NCBI taxonomy): Eukaryota > Viridiplantae > Streptophyta > Magnoliopsida > Asparagales > Orchidaceae > Dendrobium > Dendrobium huoshanense. The sequence continues at coordinate 69,595,839 of CM028344.1, read as the reverse complement.
CCTTGCTGTGGACCAGTGTTGTTTGCAAATTGGCCTTCACAAGGAGGCTGATGTATTTGTTGTATGTAGTCTTCTTCTAATTGTGATGGATTGACATATTTGCTTGCTGTTGAATGGTGATTGGTTTTAGTGGTGTTGTAACATCTACAATCTATTGATTGTCACCCGCATGTATATATCACTGTGTATGATGCGTCTTTCGTCATTGTTAATGGGCAGTTGCATCCACTAAACGTTTCTATCTCATGCATGTAGTTGGTGATGCGTTCACTATTGCTGCTTGTAGGTATGGTCACTGTACGAATGAAGAGTCTTATATATTAACTTGTAGGAAATTCATATGTTTGCCAATGTATTACCCTTGCTTGTATGCAATATGCAACGTGCATTGTAGCTCGTTACATACTCTTCATATTTCCCTCATGAATATCCCCTTCATTTTCATCATTTGCAATCTCAGATGCATTTGCTTATGTTTTGATGTTGAATGCAAAGTACTGTCATTTTTTTTTTGAAGGAAATGCAGAAAATTGCATTAAAAGAAAAGAAAAAAATAATTACAAACACCTCAAGTCATACCTAGAGCACTACATTCCTCCTTCAAATAATACAAGAATGAAGAAGGAATAAAATCAAAATGAAGATCCTCCCATAAAAACGAACCATTCAAAGCCAAGTTAGCGCATATATCCGCTAATTTGTTACCATATCTACTAGAACAAGAAAAAACAACTTGCTTAAAATCCAGTAAAAAAGTCAACTCATCTTCAATTACTTTACTAACCTTCCATCTCTTGATCGACCTCTGAAGTAGTTTAATGATATCAAAGTTGTCTCCTTCTATGATAACCCCTTGCGCTTCAAACATCCAATCTTGGACTACATTTTTCAGATACAACACAGCTAACATCTCCAACTGGGCCGAATCCCAGTGCAAAAGCTGATAGCCAAAGGCTATCAGAAATCTCCCATTGCCGTCTCTTGCCACACCACCAATACCAGCTACATTGTTCTTCTTGATAGCTGCATCTACATTAATTTTTATCCAGCCGGGAGGAGGGGGATGCCAATGAAAAGACAGCAAATGCTGCTTAGCATTCCAGTAATCCGGCTGAAAATTTAAGAAATTGCTCCTTATAGCATAGGAAACTGTATTAGCAGCTATAGAATTCTCGGAATCTTCTTTGTCACCATGCACCAATCTACATCTGCTCTTCCATACCAGCCATACAGCTGTACAAAATAGATTAGCAACAAGAGCATTCTTACCCAGCAACCTCTGGAGTCCGACCATACATTCAGCAAGACTATTAAAAATCGGAACATGAAAACCCCAGTTATTCAATAACAAAATAACTTTCTTTAGTTTAGAACAATTGCCCACAATATGGTTACTGTTTTCCTCCTCCTCACATCCCCTTGGACAATCATACAAAGTATTCAACTTTCTACTCACAAGAAATGAATAAGTAGGAATTGTATTATTACAGACTCTCCACCAAAACAATTCAATAATTGGTTTCAGCTTCAGCTTCCTCATCCAGTTCCATTGGGTATTCTTCTTCTCATGATCCATAGCAGCTACAGAAGCCAATGCCGTGATTGACTTACCAGAAAATTTTCCGATCAGTTCCATTTGATCACTTTGCCTACTGTCTTCAATCGGGATATTAGAGATGAGTTCAATCAGCTGAACTCCAAAAGCTTCTTTCAACTTATCACAATTCCAATGGCCATCAGTAATGAAGTAACTAAGAGAGAATTCTGAACATTAACAAAAGTAGGCCACTTAGTAATACATCTATCCAAAATCTATGAATCATACATCCAATTGACTGATTCTCCATTAGAAATCCTTCATCTAACCACATTTCTAAGAAATTTAGCACCCATAGTAATGATTTTCCATGCCGGTGAGCACCCAATCTTCACGGAAGAGGACCAGATATCTTTTGCATATTTAGCTCTCAAAATCTGATTCAATACAGAATTGGGAGTGCTATAGAAATTCCAAGCAAATTTGGCCCGAAGTGGACCAACTCTTGATACAGCCGAAAATAAGCCTCTACCCCCTTCACTTTTTGGCTTACAAAGCAGGCTCCAAGAAACGTAATGAATACCAGCATTACCATCCCCTTTACTCCATAAGAATCCTCTACACATCTTATCAAATTACTTCAAAATGCTCAAAGGAACAAGAGAAAGAGATGACAAGAATAATGGTAAAGATAAAAAAGCAGATTTTACCAGGACCAATCTACCTTCCAGAGAGATGTTCTTCGTACCCCATGTATTCAGCTTACCAGCCGCTGAATCTAAAAGGTTCTGAAAATCTGATGGCCCTAACCTCCTCAAAGCCATTTTAACACCAAGATAACTGATCTCCTTAACCTGTTTAAAGTTAAGAAGCTTAACCATTTTCTTCTGAACTCTTTTCCTTGTATGTTTCTCAAATAAAATCATGGACTTAGAGTAATTAACTTTCTGTCCCATCCAATCGCAATATTTGTTGATGATCCTTCTCACCTCCTTAACTTCCTTCACCTTGGCCTCCGAGAAAATTAGTATATCATCCGCAAACAGTAAATGAGAAACTTTAGGGGCTAACCGAGAGATAGAGATACCCCTACTAATCCTTGAGCATAAAGCATCAGAAAGAATTTGTGACCACAAAATAAAAAGAGAAGGGGATAAAGGGCACCCTTGCCTAAATCCACACTCTCCATCAATCCATTCAGTCTTCTTCCCATTAATCAAAATGCAGAATTTTGGATTGAGCACACATTGCAATAAGAGTTCCATAAACTTAGAAGGAAACTTATAATGATAGAGAACTTGCCTTAAAGATTCCCAACCCATGCTATCGTAAGCCTGCTCCATATCCAACTTGATTGCTAACAATCTTCCTCTAGACTTGGACCATCTGAACTTATTAAAAACCTCTTGAGCCACAAGCACATGATCAGACAAGGAACGACCTCTAACAAATGCCGCTTGATCCACCGATATGAGCTTATGAATAACTTTCTCCAACCTGTTCAGAAGCATTTTAGTTATAACTTTGTATATAGTCATGCAAAGACTAATAGGCCGGAAATGAGATGGCTCTTGAGGGCATTTAATTTTTGGAATCAGCACAATCAAAGTCTCTTTCCAAGACCGGTCCATAGCACAAGAAGATAAGAATTGAAAAACTGCAGCCCACACATCTTCCTTAATCACATTCCAAAAATCTTTCATGAAAGAGAAGGTTATCCCATCTAAACCCGGAGAGATGTTTCTTTCAGAGTTATCCACCACCAACTGAAGATCCTCTCTAGTAAAATCAGCATCCAACATACCTTGGTCCTCCTTGCTAATAACATTATACGGGTCCGGCCACCCATCCAACGAGCAAACTCTATGCTGCCATTTCAACTTGAAAAAATCAGAAAAAGTTTTCGTATAACAGATTCCTCTTCTGAAATCACACCTTCCATAGTCTTGATATGATGAATCCAATTGCTATTCCTTCTTGCATTAGCAAAAGCATGGAAAAAGGACGAATTACAATCACCTTCCTCCATCCACCTTACTTTAGCTCTTTGCTTCCACCAAGTGTTGAGACGAGCTAAAGTGATATTAAGTTCATTGATTTTGAATCTAAGCAATTGAAGTCTTTCAACAGAAATCCTCTCTCCGATTCTTCTAACTGAATTTCCAGAATTTCTCTTTTTAAATTATCTCTCAACTCATTTAAATTACGGTGTTTCTCCTTACCCCAGAAAAAGAGGCCTCTTAGAGCTTTCTTAAATTTCAGATTAAGAACAGATGCCGTGTTACCAACAAATTTCTTGTTCCAGATTTTCCTCACTAATGCAGTAGCACCATTATAAGATGCCCAAACTTCCTCATATCGAATATCCCTTTTAATGACTTCCACCGGTTTAAACATCTCAAAAAGAATCTGGCAATGGTCCGAAGCAATGCGAGATAAATGTTTGACAAGAGCAACCTGCAATGTGTTCAATGCCAATGAGTTAATTAGACATCTATCTAACTTCTCAAAAATGCGAGCACTACTAGACTTATTGTTACACCAGGTGAACCTTGGTCCCGAAGCTTTAACCTCATGAAGATCACTATTAATCAAAAACTGCTGAAAATCTTTGGAACCCTGCGACATGCTGAATTTCCTCCCACCTATCTTTTCCTCTTGAGAAAGAATGCAGTTGAAGTCACCATCTACCACCAAAGATAAATCAACCGAACAATGCTTCTCCAGATTCTCCCAAAGCAACTTCCTTTCTTGAGCATCAGTACTTCCATATACAGAAGCAATAATCCAGCTCCCCTTCCCGATCACCTCCAATTTACCCACCACCAACTGTGAAGAAGCTTCCAAAACTGAAAAAAACAGCCAAGTCCTTTCTCCATAAAATCAATAATCCTCCTAAAAGACCACCAGCAGGAACCATGAAAAAATTCCAATTGCTGCCCAAAAGCTTCAAAATCTGGTTGTTATCTAAAGAACTAATCTTCGTCTCCAACAAACCAACAAAGAAAACTCTATGATCCTTCACCATTTCCTTAAGATATAGAGCAGCCTCAACTTTCTTGGCTCCTCTACAATTCCAAAACAGCAAAGAATTCATTTTTTAAAGATGGGGGAAGGACCCCCAACCTTTTTAGCTTTTCCACTTTCCCCCTTTCTATTATGAGAGATAATATTTCCCGCACTGAGAGATTTGAGTTCTTTAATAAGTTTAGTTTTTTTATCCAGAGAATGACTACCCTCCAATTTAAAATTTGAATGATGCTTGCCATTATCAATCTTCAGTGATGCTCCAGGACTCTGCTCTTCACACCTGTCTTCATTATTTAAGCAATCATCCAATACAGAACCAAGGATTTCTCCTTCCTCTAATAATCCTTTCTCATTGTCAGCAAAGGACTTCAAGCTTCCTACCTCCTCCAAGTCAGATAAAGTACCGAACTTATTATTAACCTCCACAGCAGGCTCACCTCTTTAGCAAACCCCTGATTGGCATTTGGAGGATTAACCCCAACAGGATTTTCTTCCCCAATATCTACATTTACAGCACTTTCCAGCTGCAGAGATTCTTCCCTCACAACAGCCAAATTAATCCCAACCTCTTTAACAGCCAAATTATTCAGATTTTCCTTAACAGAAATACCACTCTTAGGAACAAACACCTTCTTCATAGGGACCGAAGTTTTCTTGGGAAGAAAATTTCTGTTATTTTGGAATTTATTAAAGCTTTTCTTTCTATTTTTAACAATAGTCCAGGTTTCTTTATCAACTGAACCCCCCCACAATAGCATCAGTAACAGTTCTGAGAAAACCCCGGTCATTAGCCTTATCATTATGAATAATGTTCTTCTCAATCTCCATCTTCTTCTTCGACTCATCACAAGCATTCAAATCGTGTCCAATCTTTCCACAACCAGCACAGATCTTAGATATCCCTTCATACTCTACTTTCTGAAAAAACTTACCTGTTAAACCTTCCACCCAAACACCATGTGTTAACTTCTTATCCAGGGAAATGCGTACACAAACCCGAGCATATTCCCTCCTACTCCACTGGAAAGAATTCCCATCTAGAAGATACGGCTTGCCTACCTGGGAGGCAATCCTGCAGATATTGACTTCATCCCAGCATTGTAATGGAAGGTTAGGCAACCTAATCCATATAGGAGACGAGATGCCACTAAGAGACATAGGATTAAAATTGACCGACCATTTATCCAATCCAACCACTTGACCCCTAATCCACCAAGGGCCACCTGTAAGAACTTGCTCAACAGCTGCTAGATCTTCGAACGAACACAGAGTCCAACCAAGACCCAGTCCTGTAATATGGAATTTTCCAAACTTATCCCATTGTCTTCTCAAATCTGTACTGATCACATGGAAAGGGATACTATCATAAAAAACTTTAACAACAACAGCCTTGTCAAGTCTCTTGGCATTCTCCACCTCTTTTTCTGCTTGTAGAAAAACAACTCTACCATCATCAGATAAAAAAGAGCCCAATTCTAGATTATCCACTTTAACATACTGCTTCTTACTCCACGCCGATTGCAACCTAACCGTATTCCCCTTAATAACCTCTGATTCCACTTCTAGATGTGCAGTTTTAGATACTACTTCGGGAATGATATCACCTTCTTTCAGAGACAAATCCTCATTCACAATGCTTGCTCGCCGAGGATTGTTATTAACCAGATCATCATCATAGAAATCTCTCCTAATTGGGGACGATGGCAAAGATTTCGAATTGAAATTCTTACTAGAAGATATTTTCAGACCAGTTGAAGATGAACTTTCAAAAATTCGACCACCAATATCCTTAACCTTCCCTTTCAGAAAAGGCATATCCTTCAAGAAACTCAGACCTTCTTCCTTGATAACATTCTTACCTTTGCCAGGCACCCTTCAACACCTTTGATCCTCCATTAAAAACTTCAGAAGAGTCAAGAACCGGAGCCGCCAAACTCTTCCTATACTTCTTCCAAGCATCCGAAGGGAGGAGACGACGTTGATCCATCAACGCTCCTCCAGATCGCCGGACTGCCGGCAGACAGCCGGAAGAAACCGCCGCCAACTGCAAGAACCGCCGAAACAGAGAATTTGAAATCTCAGACTTTCTCTCACTAACTTTCTCTCGTAATACCCATTCTAAGTACTATCATATTCATTAGGAGTATTTTCAATGACTCAACACATTCATCATGCATTATTTATGGCCACTTATGTATGACCTGTTGTATTCATTATGTACTCTCTTGCATTGTGAGTGGGTCACTATACAAGTTCCTTGATTCACACTTGTAGGTGAATCACATTTGTTGGATACTCCCATCCATATGTGTAGGCATCACACATATATTTCATTGGCTAATTGGCATTAGTAATATGCTTGGTGTCCTCTCCATGACCTTCTTAGATTATTTGTAGATAATATGCATTCATTGGATGTTGTGCATTCTTGCCTACAGGATGAACTGCACCCGCTCTTGTGTAGTATTGATGCTTGCACGTTAATCGACAATGATCTAGATGATAAAACTTGTCAACGCCATCCTTTAAATAATATAAAGATTGCAATCCAGCAGTTAGTGGAAGTAATAATGCTTCAAATTGATATGAAATCAACATCATCAAGTTCCTTGTTGGAGAGATGGAAATTTCAAATAACTTTGGTGGCTTCAAACTATATGGCAAATAGTCCTATTTTGCCGATTACATCTCCATCTTATGCATAATGTTATATTCCTTTTGGTCAAGTCAAGTTCAAATCAAATCCATCATCATCTTTGATTTAAAGTCATTCAAGTCTAGCTCTTTAGTGTTGTTTGTTCAAATCTTCTTGTCATTATGAATTCAATTCCCTATTGTTTTTATTCAATTCAATTCCCTATTGTTTTTATTCAATTCAAGTCCTTCTGTCAATTGTTCACGTTATTTTTATTTCATTTTCTTTCAAGTTCAATTATGGTCCTCTGTAGTTCATTTAAGTTCAAGTACGGTCCCCTGCATTGTGTTCAAATTCAAACTTTCTGTGGTTCATTTGCAAGTTCAAACTTAGTTTATATTCACTTGAGTCCATCGTGGTTTGTTCAAGTTCGGGTCCACGGATCACTGGAATTTTCGGCAATCTCCCAGCGTCTCCCCCGATTAGGAGAAACTGGCCCTCCCGCCATGCTAGATAAAAGCGTGTACGGTTGGTGTCCTTGGACACCGCATCCGTAAAATCTTCAATCCCACCACGCCAGAGAAAGACGTGTATGGATCTTTGGTACCTGTTTTAAAAGAGCACAATTTGCTTTCCCTTCAAGTACAAAGTCGTGTACGGGTACTTAAGATTGTCCACACCACGCTACAAAGAGCGTGTATAGGGTCTACCTGCCTAACCGAAGATGTCGCACCGGGTTCCCTTCCTACTATGCTAGAGAAAAACGTGTATAGGCGATTTTCCGGCTTGCCACGAACGTCGAATGTGGGGTTTTAAGTTTAGGAGTTATACCTGCACGATGTGGTGTGGACGACGGCGATGGTGATAATGCATAAAAAATCCTTTTTTTTTTTGAATTGTTCTCATTTTTAAAAAAAATTTCCCCATCTCTTCTCTCTTTTTTTTATTCTTCTCACTCTCTTTTTTTGACTTTTTTTTTTCATCCTCTCACAAACACACACACATATGTGTAAGTAGAGAGAGAGATATATATCTGTGTGTATTTATCTAGATAAATACATACATATATACTTTTATGTATAAGTAGAGAGAGAGAGAGGACAATCACCTCTTCTCATTGAGGGAGGTCACTAGAGGGATTCGACACATGCTCGGTGGGATCAAATGGATAGGGCAGAGGCATTTGGCTGAGAGGAAGAGTCAGACTGGTCGTGGGTTTCAGGTGATTGCGGCTGGATCAGCACAATGACGGGAGAGAAAGAAGGGACTGCAGGTTTAAGGAGGTCGGGATTTTGATTGTGGTTTACGGTCGTGGAGTTCAGGTGATTGTGGCTGGATCAACACAATGACAGGAGAGAAAGAAGGGACTGCAGGTCTAAGGAGGTCGGGAATTTGGTTGTGGTTTACGGGTGGATTCGCTAGATTTGAGTTATGGAGGGAGAATCGGAGTCGAGTCTTGAGTTCGATTGGCTTGGTTGGGAGAGATGAGTAAAGCTTCGATAGTTGGAAGAGAAGAGGTCGACAGATCAAGTGGAATTCGACACGGGTTCGGATGCAGGTGGATAGGTTCGATGGTCTGCAGGGTTCGGGATTTGTGGCTTTGAACTGGAGGGAGATCGAAGGCTATAGGCGGCTCGGGCTTGGGAGATTAGAGGGAGAACGCAGCAGCGTCGGGAGCTTTGAGCTTCCGAGGAGTCGGATGGGTTTTGTGAGAGGTTCAGAGGTTGGGGGATGAAGAAGAAAGAACCAATGGAATGAGACTTCACTCTCATTTTATTGGTGTGAGCGAGAGATGGTTTCCTGCAAAAATCGAGGAGATGCGATGGATTCGATGTCGTTTGTAGAGATAGGGTTGTAGTAGGCATCATGGCTTATACAGGTAATGACTTGAACATATTTTTTTTTATTATATATTTTCTTCTTCTTTTTTGTTTGAGGCAGAGGTCAACAGGATACTTATTCCCTACAACCATCCAAAATTCCTTTGATTCTTTATTAGTCTTATATCCATGAATTCTTTGTTCTTTCTTTTGGCTCCTTTGTTCTGTGGCTTTCTATCGGTGGACTGTTGTTCTAATATTCCTACAATTTTGGGGTGCTATCTACTCCAACAGGTTCAACAACCATCTACTATGATATTTGTCAAAACTTTACAATCTTTCTTGTAATTTTCTAGTTGGGCTTCTTCTGTTGCTTTTATTTGTCGCATGGCTGACAATTCTTCTATGTGGGATTTCTCAGTTTCAATTATAGATGCATGTGGAATTTTGTGGTTACTTTAATCATTGGTTAAGGGGATTCCATAATTTTTTTTTAATATAAATAATGATCTAAAGCATGTACTTCATCAAATTAGTTTTAAATAAAGTTTTAATTGGATGTGCTATTTTTTGTACTTCCAGTATTTAAAATTTTGATCAAATTAGAGACTTAAAGATTTACGGAAGAGCTTATCTCTATGTATAAGCATAAGGCTTGCTATCTCCACCCTTTTTAATTTTCTACTCTTCTTTGTTCTAAATTTTGTTATGAATTTGATTATGTGATTGGTTTTGCTAGAATTCAATACAATTTGCTTTTGAATAAGTGTCTGAATTTTAATTTGTTCTGCAGCCTTTTTACTCTAAATTTCTAGTAAAAGGTCATTGGATTTTCATTGAGTTTCTTAGTATTTTTTTGTTTTACACAAAATTTACAAATAATAATTAAAAGATTAAGAGTTTATGACCAGTGAATTTCGCATGCGTGTTACATTATTTTATACATTTCATGGGAGATGTTTAATGGAAATCATAGAAACTAAGACATCTTGCATGATATCATGTTCAAAAATCAAGTTTAATACTTCTCTTATTTACAAGATGTAAAATTACATATTACTTCAAAAAATAATTTCCTAGGTAAGCATCTACATATTATGGAGATCTATTTTTTAATCTTTAGAATTATTGCAAAAAACTGAATTGTGCTTTATCTTGGTTACAATAATTTGAATAATTTTTTTTGATGCAGGTACATACTGGCATTTGTGGCTTTTGCTAGTTGTAATCTAGTTTTGGCCGCTGCAGCGGCTGCCCTTTGTGCTTATGGTGCTCCAGCTGCAGCTGGGTCTGGTATTCCTGAAGTAAAAGCTTATCTCAATGGCATCGATGCACACTCTATTTTGGCTCCTAGTACACTTTTCGTAAAGGTAAGCAAGTAATTAAAAATTGATTAGCTTTGAAATTAAGCCACTTCATGCAATTTCAACTAATTTAAGCCATTTTTACTTCAGAACTTCCAGATATATGAACAAATTGTTCTTTAGATTCCTTATTAATAACTGCAAATCAAGTTACTTTCTTAAGCTTTGTATCCTAGCTACCATACAATTTACTTGTCATATCATTATATATGATTATAGCTGGTATTTCAGCAGTTGGATTTCATTTAATTTTGAATGGTGACATCGGTGAACAAGAAATATGTCCAAATTTTGAGCCAAGGTATCATGAGCACTGCTGAAAGTCTATTCTATCACAGCTGATTTGATTACCAACTGATTTATCTTTTAATATGGCATTTCATTTATTTTCAACGGAAAAAATGACATATCTTCAATTTGAACTGTAAATCTCCAATATTATCAGCACATCTTCAGCTCTCTTCTTATATGGCAACTGAACTGAGCTACAATGCGTAACTATTTATTTATATTTACCATTACTGCTGTGATATTTCATTTTAATTGCCAGAAGCTACCGAGCAATGCCTGCAAATTTTCCTTTAGCCTGAAGTGTGGTCAGCACTAGACCTTTAAATTAGACGAGAACAAGGCCTAGCTCAAGGCCCAGCAAAATGAATATAATCACTTGCATGGAATTTAAATTAAAAGAATTTATGTTGAGTAACGATAAATTAACATATCTTACAGAATATTTGTAATTAGTGTTTTATTCTTGTAGAAACTGAAAAATAAGCCTTGTTTAGCGTCCATGCTTGACTGGATTAGGGTATGGACATGCTGACCTGGATATGATCAGGCATAACCAGCACAATCTAAGTTCTCTCATTTTTTGCATATCGGTCCAAGCTACCATGCTGACGTTCTTTTCTGTATCTTGTGTTGCATTTTTTATTATTTTCCATCAATTTCGATGATGATGAGGGTGTTTGTTTAAATATTTGGGGCTTTTGAAAATATAGTGACCACTTGCCAGCTGAAGAGCCTGTTGCCGAGGTGATTTGCTGGTATATAAAGTTGACTATTGTCAGGAAGATTTAAAGCCTAAAAACTTGTGGCTTCAAACTGACCTAAAATGTTACTCAAGGTTGGCGTCTGTGATCAACTTAACTTTTCAAGAAATCTATCTCTGCTACCATGATATAAATTTTGCCAACTATTGACCCAATTGTTTTTTTTATTCGTCTTTAGTTTTCCTACTAATAGGTACATATCTTATCACCATTATTTGACCTCTCTGCATAGTTGAAGGCCTCGTTTGTTTCTCCTTAATTACGTCATTTTCGGTTTAAATCGGCGAAAGTAATTACTGTGTATTGTTTGTTAACATGCCTTTTGCAGAATCTCTTTTCCTATATTTCCGTAATTCTGACGATCTCAAAAGAAAAAACTGCCTCTTATCCAAACTCCGCTTACTCTATTTCTTTAAACTCCGCTTATGCAAAAGACGAGACCGAAGGCTTGTTCGCATAACTCCAGATTGACAAGGATTTTATGCAACACATAACCTGATTATCCTTCTTTGGGCTTTCCACCTCTTTTTATAAATGTCTTAACTTTTTGCATATGGTATATTTGTTCATATTAATTTATGTTGTCCTGTTTCTAGATTAGCAATTTTCTATCTGATTTTGATCGACTTCTGTGCACCTACTTTTTTTGGGAAACAGGAAGATTCAGAGTTCTGGCTGAAGATAATTTGATTTGTTTTGGTTATTAGCGTCATTTTCTTGATATCAAAGGGCATTAAATCCTTTCCTTATCAACATAGCTGTTAGTCTTATTTACACTTATAATTCTTAAAGTGGGAATGTTTTCTATATTTTAATTTCTAATGTTTCCTTATGAGTTATGATATGGTGTCTAATAATACATTTGGGTCTTTATCGATTCTCTTGCATCACGCTTTCATCCAATTTCTCCGATTGAAGGAATTATGATAATGATAAATAGAAACTCTACTATTTACTTATTCTGATGCGCCACAAGACATCATTTTTGTATCGTGTGTATATGACACCCATGTGAAGGGCGTCATATGGTTAAAATCATTTGTTGAGTAGTGCCATTGCTATCGTGATACCTTCAAAACGTTGCTTTGTTTTATAAAGTGCAATTCGACTCATTTCTTCCTTTCTCACAAAATAAACTGATTGTGAAAGAATGGGATGCTTTAGACGTTTTTCTGGAGCTCATAAAGATTTAATTACTGTGAATTCTATATGGGGGTTGTTTATATAGTTTTTTTGTAGAACCTCAGTCATGTTCCTTGTTGGGGTGAGCATTGTTGTTTTCTTTTCAAGGGGTCTTTGGCGGAAAATTTCATCCAAATTCAAGTGTGGACATGCTTGAAAAATAATGGCTCAAACATATAGTCTTCCCTTAAAAAAAGGAATAAGTTACATAAACATGAAAGTTACGGCTTTATTTAGGCCATGCATAAATTCTATTTTCATTGTTCCTTAGGGGCTGTTGGGCAACATGATTTACGCTAGATTTGAGCAAGATTTAGCCTAAATCCCGCCAAACAAGATTTACACTCGACGTAAATCCCATGGCTGAATAAATCCGTTGTTACCAACTTTTTGCAGTAAATCCCGAATTTAGTAAATCCGGGAGTTAGGCGGATTTATTGGATTTGGCCGAAGAAGCGCGTGGAAGGAAGAAGGAACTTAAGCTTAGTGCGTGCGTTCAACAGACTTAACTTCTTATCGCGGGCGGGTTGTATAGTTAGTAATCTAAATTTAATTTATTTAGCTTAATAAATATAATTTAAAATATAAATTATTAAAATATATAATTAATAGTATGAATGATCATAAAGTAATTAATGAGTAGTAGAATATTTAACTGCCTAATGAGATAATTAATTATATAATTAATCATTTTAAAAATTAAATAACAATTAAATAATTATTGAAATTTTAATCAGGCGTATTAATTAAATAATTAGTTATTTCAAAAAATTATTAACTAATTCATTATATATCAACTACTTATTTAATTAACAACTAAGTGCTTTGATACTTAGGACTATAATCCTTAATTAAAATATTAATTATATTAATTAATAATTGAGCCTGTTTCTATTGATATTAATTATCATTACAACTTATTAATATTAATCAAGATACTAATTGATAATTTAATCTTACTTAAGAGGTAATTTAAATTAAAAATATAATATATTTAATTTTAAATGAACTAATCATCATAAATCCTGGATTACATTGCCAAATAGTTTCACAAGATTTAACAGGATTTAGCACTTAAACTATCAAACAATTTTCAGAATTTAATAATCCCAGGATTTACTAAATCTAGGATTTATAGGATTTACTGAATGCTAAGTAGATAAATCGGTTGCCATACAGCCCCTTAGCATCCTAATTTTCTATTTGAATGTGTTTTCATTGTTGCATAGTGTGTTTTGAATTGGCTACATATGTTGTCTGCAGATTTTTGGTTCAATTCTTGGAGTTTCTGCTGGGTTTGTGGTGGGTAAGGAGGGGCCTATGGTTCACACTGGAGCATGTATTGCCAACTTACTAGGTCAGGGTGGTTCTCGCAAGTACCATTTGACATGTAGATGGCTTAGATACTTTAAAAGTGATCGTGATCGGCGGGACTTGATCACCTGTGGAGCTGCTGCTGGTGTGGCAGGGGCTTTCAGAGCTCCTGTTGGTGGGGTTCTCTTTGCTCTAGAAGAAGCAGCTTCTTGGTATTTTGTTTTTAATTTTTCCTCTTTGTTTGTTCTGTCTCTCTGCATGCATCATAATATGAAAAGATTTTTTTCATTTAGATCGTTGGAAACTATTATGTCTTGCCCTTAGTGTTCTGAGGCACAAGCAGCAATTTTTTTTAATAGGAAGGACTTGAATCATGCTTTTCATCGAATGGATCGTTGGATCTGTTGCATACATAAAAATTAAATGGAATAAAAAACTGAATCAACTGGGGCTAAATCAACAAATCCAGGTATTGGATATACGACTGTCCATGTAAGGAGAAATTATTATGTGCGGAGTTCTGACGGCGAGAACCGTTCGAATTTGCTGCTTATTTACTGATTATTTGATTCATATTTGTAAATACTCAGTAAATATTCAGCAAAAAATCAGTTGTGAGTATTACTGAATATTTCATGTGTTTGTTGAGTATTCGTTGAGTATTTTGTGAGTATTTATAGATTATTTGCTGATTTACTTCGTATTTATTGAGTATTTGATAAGTATTTATAATTACTCTATAAATACTTAGTAAATATGTAGCAATCCAAATGGTTCTTTCTGTCCGGATTTCGCAGAGAATAACAAATAACAGATTAAATCCTAATGAGTTATATTAGGAAGAGATTTCATAAGCTAAAATTCTAACCTATGTTTATTGACCTGTGTTATTATTTCTAAATGGAAATAATCTAATAATACTTATTAATAAACTGGTTTTCGCCTATGGAAGGAATCTTACTGATATTATGATACAACCGAGAAATCCTAAAAAACCTTTAAGATTTATTTGATTTTTTTGGTATTGTTTAGGTGGCGTAGTGCTCTCCTTTGGAGAACATTTTTTACTACTGCAGTGGTTGCTGTGGTATTGAGAGGCTTCATAGGGTACTGCCGTACTGGTAAATGTGGGCTTTTCGGAAAAGGGGGTCTAATCATGTTTGACGTAAGTTCAGGTGTGACGACATATAACAGTGCAGATTTGGTGGCAGTAATTGTTCTTGGAGTAATTGGTGGCGTGTTTGGAAGCCTTTACAATTTCTTTGTCGACAAGATTGTACGTACTTACAGCATTGTAAATGAGTAAGCACCTGAAGGTCCATTTAACTACTTTAAAGTTGCATCTTTTGCTTAGAATGAAAATACCCAGCATTTTCGTATTTGATCTTAATTCACGACTGCATGCAGGAAAGGCGCACCATTTAAGATTCTTCTGGCTGTCACTATCTCTCTCATAACCTCATGCTGCTCATATGGTATCCCTTGGTTTGGAACTTGCACACCATGCCCTTCCAATATTCAGGAACAATGCCCTGCAATTGGTCAATCTGGAAATTACAAGAACTTTCAGTGTCCCCCTGGCCACTACAATGACCTTGCATCCCTCTTTCTTAACACCAACGATAATGCCATTCGTAACCTCTTCAGTAGTGGCACCAATAACGAGTTCTACATATCAACACTTTTCATCTTCTTTGCTTCTATTTATTGCCTTGGCCTTATAACATATGGGATTGCTATCCCTTCTGGCCTTTTTATCCCTGTCATACTTGCTGGAGCTTCCTATGGTCGCATTGTTGGGACCCTACTGGATTCATTTACGGACTTAAATGCTGGTCTTTTTGCTGTTCTTGGTGCTGCATCTTTTCTTGGTGGAACTATGAGAATGACCGTCTCTCTCTGCGTTATTCTGTTGGAGCTCACTAACAATCTTCTAATGCTTCCCTTGGTTATGCTTGTTCTCCTCATATCTAAAACCGTAGCTGATTGCTTTAACAAGGGGGTCTATGATCAGATTGTTAAGTTGAAAGGTTTGCCTTACTTGGAGGCTCATGCGGAGCCTTACATGAGACATATGGTTGCAGGGGATGTTGTCTCTGGACCTCTCATTACCTTTTCTGGAGTGGAAAAGGTGGGTAACATTATCCATGCTCTAAAGATGACAGGCCATAATGGGTTTCCGGTGGTTGATGAACCACCTTTCACATATGCACCGGAGTTGGTTGGTCTTGTGCTGAGGTCACACTTGCTTGTCTTGCTTAAAGGAAAGAAATTCACGAAGGAGAGAGAGCCAACTAGGCTGTCTGAGGTGTTGCAAAGGTTTGGTGCCTTTGACTTTGCTAAAGCTGGTTCAGGGAAGGGAATGAAGTTGGAAGACTTGGATATTCTTGAAGAAGAAATGGAACTGTATGTGGATCTTCACCCAATTGCTAACAAGTCTCCTTACACTGTGGTCGAAACAATGTCATTAGCCAAGGCTGCAGTGCTTTTTCGAGAACTTGGACTTCGGCACTTGCTCGTTGTGCCTAAGACTCCAGGGGTAATACCACACTCCTGCACTGCCCCCCCACCCTTAACATTTTTTTTTGTTTGCACGTTCTTGATCGTGTGTTCCTATATACTATATTTTTGCATTTCTAAATGTTTCGTGTAGTATTCGATATGCATGCTTAACTTCCTGCAAATTAAGTAAAATTCTTGAATTACTAGGTATCAGAAATTATGGACTCCATTTTAAATGATTGCATCATTTAATCATTATGTGAGATTTCTATTTTGATGGATTTTTCTGAGCATGGCTTTGAAATCCCTGAAACTCAATTGATCGATAAGGGCCTAAAACTGTTTAGTTCCATGATTTTCACTACTTCTGCAGAACAAATGCTTCCTTAGTGTAAATGAATAAACTATGCAAGCTTCCCAGTCATACCAATTGACATTCATTTGACTTTGGCAACCAACTGTACTAGAAATTGAACTTGGCATAAAATCCACTGCATTTTCCTCTTGTTTGTCAACCTTGAGGATAAATTTAGCCAAAGAACCGGTCCATTTTATGCAAGATCCTTCTTTCATTTTGATGTTCAATTCGAATAGAGTTTCTTTAATTTCATTTTACTGAGCTTAGCAGTTAAAGCAGTGTTTAGTTCATATTTGTAGATGGGAATTTACTAGCTCACTGGTTCATTTCTACCAAGGCGCATTCTAATTGTGGTCCAATGTTCTGGGCTATGATGCACCGACACGGACACATCGACACGGACACGGGACATGGCATTTTTTAAAAATATAGGACACGGGTGCGGCGTGGACAAGGCATAATAATTTTTTAATATAATATATAGAACTTAAGATGATATTATATTAAAAATGTCAGGCAATAATAAATCAATTTCATGATAACTTGTTTAGCTTATAACATAAAGATGTTTAGTACAAAATGTCTAGTACAACCACAAAAAACTAAGCAAAAAATCATTTATTACAACATAAAGGTCCAACTACTCAATAGAGGGAATGATAGAATTATATTCAGATGTTGATCTTTGGCCTTCAATATCATCATCATTGAATATCATTTCTTCCAACTCTGGTTCATCTAGAGAAAGATTTGCAACCTCCAATAATCTCATATCATCAAGACACTCGAACACATCTCCAGCAACATCCCACATATTGTTATCACATGTTATATAAAGTGGGATTTTATTTAATAAATGATGAAGATTTGTATGCACATAAACTAAATCTTCAACTCGTTGTGGAGTTATTTTATTCATCTTCATTGATTGAATAAATGAGTATGTGCTCCAATTTCTCTCACAACAGGAAGAGAATGATACTTTAAGTTATGTTTGTTTTTAAAGTTCGTAAGTTATTTGTATGGAAATATACTGAGCGGTACCGAGCATGTACCGAACGGTACCGAGCATGTACCTAGCGGTATCGAGCATGTACCTAGCGGTACCGACATGTACTGAGCGGTACCGAGCATGTACCTAGTGGTACCGAGCTTGTACCTAGCGGTACCGAGCATGTACTGAGCGGTACTGAGCATGTACCTAGCGATACCTAACAGTACTGAGCATGTACATTAGCTTTTTTGGTAAGTTTCAAGAAACAATAATTAATATTTTAGGCGTCGATGTCATTTATCTGTCACCGAGAGAGGAGATGAAAAATACAAGAAATTATATTTAAAAAAATTCATAAAATATTTAAGATACGCGTGTCCAATTTGCATTTAATATTTTTTTAATTGGACACGTTTTCGGCTTGTCCGACACGTGTCGGAGGAGTGTCGGACGAGTGTCGTGTCGGACACGGTGGGGACACTGCACGCCTCTTTGAGGGGAAGTGTTGGTGCATCATAAGTTCTGGGTTATTTCTTTTGATTTTTGAATTTTTAAACTACAGGGATTTTGGCCAAGAAATGGCTTCATTATAACTTATTTTGTAAAATTTCTTATATGAGAAATTTTTTTGAAGTTCTCTCGAGTCTTGAATTGCAGTAACTTTTTTTGTAATTATGCAGCAATGATCTTTACTTGCTGAAAGTTTTTTATCGTTATTTTTCTTTCATTTTAGCGTGCAGTTGAGAGTTGAATATATTCACTGTACTATTGCTTAGAATTACTTACAAATGTGATTTTATTCCCTCATAGCTAATTTTTGTTTTGTTTTATTTGTTTATTTATGTTTAACAGAGGCATCCAATTGTGGGCATTCTTACACGACATGACTTTATGGCAGAACATGTTCTTGGTCTTTTCCCTCATTTAATGCCTCACAAAAAGGCCTAAGGTAGATGGCTCTCTCTTCTATAAGTTTCATATGCATGTTTAATTGGTCGTGTTGTTTTGTTCATTCTTATCCTGAACCATAGTTATTATTGCTGCAATTTATCTTCCGTTATTAGTAAATCATTGCAGTTATTTTTATTTTCTTGGCCTGACGTACCTAATACCTGGAAAACTGCAAGCTATATCGTTCCATTTTTTTTTTTGGTTAACTTTTTATATGCGTATAAAACTCGTTTGTTTGTATTAAAGAACTGTTAGTTGGGTGATAAAATGTATGGGTACTTGAAATTAAGGGTGGACATAAAAACAACCGAAAGATTGAACCAAAACAAAAAGTCCGATTTTGCTTGATTTGATGTGTTTGGTTTAGGGCTCTAATATCATGGAAATCAATTGGTTCAATTTGGTTAAGGTGATCGGTTTGAAAACCAAATTAAATTGAATTTTATTGAAATAGGGTATGCATGATTTACCTTGAGCCTTTGGATTAAAATTGAAGGTTTGATCTTGTTGTCATGTTGTAACAACCCAGACCGAAAGCTCAAATTAATGAAGCGAGAACAGACAATCGGACGGTAAATTAAATTTTCATTGCTAAATCTATCTCCAATACATTAAAAGAGCCACTAAAACTTCAAAAATAAATTGATACAAAATCATTCAAATAATTTTTTTTCGCCGCGCCACATCTACAGTACACATTTTTACCTCTTTTATTTATTTTGATTATAATAAATTATACATGAAAATGCAAATAAGGAGGTGTGCTCCATCAGTCAACATGCACATGCAAATATTCTACATAAATCTTATCATTCACATATCATTCATTTATCTTTTATGAAAATATTAATAATAACATATGTATTTTCATTTGATTCAATATTGTCAATCATTGGATATGAAGAAGACATATCATAATCTAATTTGCAATAAATATTTAATAAGCATATATGACTATCTTTCAATATATTTAATTTAAGAAAGAATAAAATCATTATTGTAATTAAAAGACATGAGTGAGTCATCTTGAACTTAAGAAATGAACTGTTTCATTGTTACTCCTTATTCCAATGACAGTAGATTTAAAGCCTATAAAATATCACTTATTAAATTTAATTTATCATTTGCTCTTTAATTTCTATAACTTAACAATTTAAAACTTTTTTTACATATATTTTAATTCGTAAAAATAATAAAAAAATATTTGACTAATTAAGATGTCATGATTATTAAATTTAAAATACATGCACTCTTACTCTTTCTCTCAAATTTTACTTGTTAAAACACTTCAGTATTCTTATATTTAATATATTTCTAATAATGCTTATTTTATCACTAAATTTTATTAAATTAATAATAAAATGTAGTCACCTCTTTCTAGATGAAATTTTTTAACTTAATTATTACTATTTTTCTAATTAAATTTCTATATTAGTTCATTTATAATTTAATTATATCTCTCTTAAATATGTACTATCTCTATCAAAATTCAAAAAATCTATTATATTCAATTAAAATTTTTCATAATCTCATTTATTATTCTCAAAGATATAAACATTAATCATTTTAATCCAATAATTCTCATTTATAAATTTTCATCATTTTCTAAAATTTTTTTCAGAAAACGCACCTTAAACTTCTCATGTAAAAATTTGTTCATTGCCCTAGGTTGTACGTAAGCTTGTTCGTTGGTGCTGACTCTCTTCTCCTCTTCCCTCTCTCGATCTCACCCCATCTCCCTCTTCGTCGTCTTTAAACGACAAAGCCACCCGCAAATCAGAAAAGTTCCTTTATCCTCTCGGCTTCCTTTCAGTCCATTTTCGTTCGTTTGATTTCGTAGGAGTGAGCGAAACACAGTTATTCTCCACGGGGAGTCGTCACTTTTCGCATCTGATCATGTTCCTTGCTGACGCACTCGATTCATCCTTGCTAGCTTCTCTCGCGATCGTGATCGGACCACTCGCTTCGCATGCTTCGTGCTTTTTAAAATTTGGTCCCGCTAGCTGATTAAGGCTGGTTCAATTGAATTGGATGGCTATACCGGATCTTACAATCTTCCATTCTTATAAAAAATTTAGTCCTCGAAATTTACTTATAACTTCTAGTTACGTAAGAAAATATTATCTTCATTTTTATTCAACATAAAGTTTAACATTGGAACAAATATATGAAATAACATAACAAGATAACCCGATTAACCCAAAATATTTGCTATAGCATAACAAGTTATTATATTAAAGACTTTTCAGTCATCTTTATTAACATCTATAGTTTTATTAGGCTCTTGTTAAGTCAA
Organism: Dendrobium huoshanense; assembly: GCA_016618105.1. Lineage (NCBI taxonomy): Eukaryota > Viridiplantae > Streptophyta > Magnoliopsida > Asparagales > Orchidaceae > Dendrobium > Dendrobium huoshanense. The sequence goes on along the minus strand of CM028344.1, from coordinate 69,574,804 downwards.
AGCATAAACTCGCGGTCGAATATTTTGCCTGGATTGATTTTGTGCTGAAGCTGAAACCATGGTTTAAAATTGCGCAATATGAGGCTCGCCTTGAGGCCCGCCTTTGCGCAATTGCAGTAAAAAACGCCTCGACGCTTACGCCTCAAGTTTTTTTTATGAGGCTTGCGCCTTAACTTTTTTGAAACCCGCCTTGAGGCTCGCCTCGCCTCACTGGCATGAAGCTTACGCCTCACGCTATATATATTAAAACTTACATAAATCTTGTAGTAAATGCCCGATATTGGACTCTATAGGAGAGGAGTAAGGGGAGAGAGCAGTTCATCATAATGATGATTCAAATGAATAACCCTTAGTAATGATAGCGTTGATGACTTATGAGTTCTTATGTGAATGTCATTGCTATTTGTTTTTGGAAATTTGAATTATATGTTAATGAAAAGAATACTGGGATTTGGGAAAGATAGAATTTTGAGTTGAACTATATTTAATGTTGTCTTATTATTGGGATATTTTGATTTCACTTAATATCTTATGTTTTTTTATGTTTTATATTATTCACTCATTAGTATAAAAAAAATTTATCATTTTATGTTTACGCAATCTTTTGATTTTGAGGCTTACGCCTCAAAACGCCTTGAGGCTTACGCCTCGCCTCACAAATGAAAAACGCCTCAATACCCGAATACACAATTTTAAACATTGGCTGAAACTAATGGTTCTATCATCTTTTGTTTGCTAAAGCTTCTTTGTGAAGGTGCTTCACTTGATCTCATTTCTCCTGAAGTCCTCCAAACCATTGTATGGCAATATTTTGCTATGTGTCTAGGTTGATGACACCAATAGTAAGTATTGGAACCCATCAGACATTCACCCTTATGTAATCTGCCACACTTAGCACACGATTCTATTAACAGTTGCACTGCTGACTCCATTAGGACTAGGCTTGGGCTTCTTCCCATTTGATATTTCAATCTGATGATTGCTTTGGATATCTTATTCAACACTTTCTTTTATGTTGGTCCCTTCTCTTATGAGTGATTTGGAAGTCAATCTCCACCCTTCTAGCTTTTTTCTACTAACACTGAATAATCCTCGATTCCTAAATGTATTAAAGGTTGTCTAATTGCATCTTTTAAACCATATAAGAATCGATAATATTTCTCCTCTGTTGTTATAATTAACTGCGGTGCATATCTAGATAGAGTTGCAAATTCTGCTTCATATTGCATCATTGATTTATCTTTTTATACTAATCTTATGAATTTATCTTGTATTTGCCTTCATGCTGACATAGGTACAAACTATTCTCTGAAAAGTTCCAAAGTCTTCCCAGCTGACCAGTAAACTTGAAATATCTCCTATCTTGTCTTTGTGTTGTCCTCGCCACCACCTTTTTGCTTCTTTGTCCGAGACAAATTTAGCAAGTGACACTTTCTTTTAATCAGGACATGATATGCTATTCAGAATCTTTTTTATACGAAGTAACCAATTTTCTTCCTCAATTGGTCCTTCATTAACCGTGAATAATGGTGGTCGCATGTCTTGAAATAATTTCAAATATTTATTCACTCCAATTACAAGTTGCGATCTTGATTCCCGAAGCATTTGGGTCATAACTTCCATCATCTGGGTAAATGTATTTGTGTTCACAGTCACTTCAGGTGGTCGTCTTTCTCCTTTCATATTTCTATCAGCTACTTCCTCTTGATCATTTTCATACTTGATATATTTATATATTAATTAATTATATTATCTAATTGAATATTTAAAATCTTCTCAAATAAGTTCATAAATAATTCCTATGGATCTTTCATTATGATTTGGGCTCTGAGATCAATTTTGTCACGACCGGCCTGGAAGCTCGAATTAACGAGGCGAGAAAGACAGTCAAACGGTAAATTAAAGCGAAATTTAGGTTGTGTTGATGTAGGTTTTAACCTTGCTGAAAAAAATAAAGCGAAATGGTTGGATGATGGCTGCTAAGATCCAAACCCCCAACAACTTCAGTGAAGGAGCACTAGCAGCAGGAGAAATAAGTCCTAGATGCTCTAAAAAGCAGGAATAGGAATCATAAGAAAAATAATGGTCACCGGAACATGTGACAGGTTAAGGAACCACCCTAACATGAGGAACAACTTGAGTCAAGTCTTGAGGGGTAGCAGATTAGGCGATTGGTGAGGATCGAGTTGGGAACAAATGCCTACAAGAATTAACCAGTAACAATGAAGGCAACAAAGATGCTAATAGGAGTGATTGTGAATGAGGAAATGCGGCAACTAAAAAAGTGGAGGACGGTCAATGAAAAAGTTCAACGGGAACGCCATCCAAGATGAACGTGATGGGTCGAACACAAGCTAGGCACACGATGCTCAGGCTAGATGGCATAAATGACCAAGCAAGAACCCCAATGAGGAACCGTTGGAATTAATAAAAAAAGAGTACCATAGGCAACGACGATTAGGCTTTATGCTATGTAGCATGTCAACAAAGGAGGAAGGACGCGTGCGTGGGCAAGTTGCACAGGTTGAGAAAGTGTAAGTGTGATCGTGAGAGTTGGAGGCAAGCAACCCAGGGGATTGTGAGCACAAATGAATGCGATGTGGGATGCCCGCGAGGGGATGACAGGGTGTGAGGCAACACAATTGAGAGGCGAAGCAATGCTTGCAAGGGAAAATACGGAAAAATCTTTATATATCCAAAAATTTAGTAAATGTGTTAATATTCAATTGAGTTCTAATTGGGGCTACTTAATTTTGTCTACCAAATCATAGTCTAATATAAACATTTCTTATTAATTTTAATTTATACAAGTTTGAGTTTTTAATTTACCCATTCCACTATCATTCATAGTATTTATAGGGGCAATGTCCTGAGTAACACTCATAATTTGGCTATTCACAAACTAACATCAATCTAATTCTGTTTAAAAAGTGTGATAAAATGTTAACCTGCATTGTTAGCTTTCATTAACAAATACATGATTTTGTTATTTTCTTTTCTTGCTTGAGCATTTATTTGCTTAAAAAACCATATTTCCACGCATTGAAGTTTTCCTTTATATAAATGACATTCATTTTTCAGTAATATGTAATTTTTCTAACTTCGATCCATGTCGGTATGGCGGTATGTTTTCTGTGTTTAAATGTGAGGTTCCAATAGATTTGGTCAATCAGAATTCTTTTTTATAGATTAGGAAAGTACTCCAGGAAACCCCTCGGTTGATAAAGGTGTTGATTTCTGTTTTCTTTTTTGTAAATCAAGAATTTTATTGTAGTCCACTATTCGCAACACATTCCTAGACAAATTGGATCATCATCGATGTAGACGAGCTATACAACCTGTATGTTAGCATAGGAGATCATACATACATGATGGAGGATTTTAAATATAAATTTACCGTTGAAAAACATGCTTCACATTTTCTGTTTATTTCAATAATGGAGCTTCTATTCTGGCCCGCGAACTTGTTGTATATGATTTGTGACTATCTGCCTCATTTTTTATTTTTAAAGACTAACTATGTGTGTTCATACTTACTTATTTTCCAGGAGATGCTTTAGAATGACTTCATTTCCAATTTGTCTTTTATGATTCAATATGAAAGAGAAATTATTTTATGTTCTAAGTTTTGTTTAGCTTGATTTTTCTTATGTTGAATATTGTCTTTGTTAGATCAAATTATTTAATCCACAATGCAATATTGGCAGGAGAAATTTGAGGGATAACGATGGAATTTCTATCAGTCCATGCAGGAGATGTAGTAGAGATGCATCTGAAGAGATTTGGGTCTGCAATATGCCTGTTTCTTCTGTTTATAATATCCATAACTTTTTCTTTATCATCACCTTACTATATTCCTGCTGTTATGAGCTGGTTTTTTGTTGTGTTAGATTGGGTTATTTATTGTTTATATTGGAAAATAAAGTATTTAGTTTTCACGAGAGGCCTACGTTCTAAATTTTGCATGTGTGGAAAGAAGGAAAAGGTCGGCTTGTATCTTTATATTAACTGATTGAAAGTAAAAAGTGAAGAACTTTATGTTCATTGTAAAAAGTTATTTTTGAACTAAATTGGTCGTTCAAGTTTTATGTTACTTCTCTCATGTCACGACCCATTTGGAGATTCATATTAATGTATTAATGTGTTGGGAATAGACGTCTGATCGGGCTGTTAATACAATTTTTTTATTAATATAAAATACTTAATAGAATAATATCTAACACATATCTTAACTGATAAGTCTTTATTATTTATATTTTTTTAATTTGAACATAGAACAAACTAGTTTTTATCTATTTTCATTTGATAATTTTCTTCTATAGACCAAATTTTATCTTTCAATCATTTATTTCTCAGAAAATTTGTTTGAAATTTTAATTAATAATTTAAGTTTTCATAATAAATTTTAGTGTACAATTATATTTTATAGTATAGCGATTAAACATACTGTATTCCTATTTCCAAAATGTCTCATTTGATATTTCTTATGGATTTTTAAATCATTAATTCTGAGACTTAGTTTGATACCAAATAAAAGTTCAAATTGGGTTGTTAGACATACTTGAACTACCCAAGGCACATAGAGAGGGAGGGCGTGAATTGGTGTTTTAATTTTTTTTTTTTTTAAATGATGTTTGAACAAAAATACAAGCGGAAACAAATATCAAAAATAAAACTAAATTTATATGTTTTTGATATATATATATATATATATATATATATATATATATATATATATATATATATATATATATATATATATAAAAGTTCTCTCTGGGTATTATACTAAATATTTAGTGACTCTTCTTTAGCTTTCATAGTAGGACAGAGAAGCTCTTATAAAATCAATTCCACCCTTCAACAGTAAGGTTGAGAACTAGAATCCTTTCCACCCTCTAGGTGAGGATGAGAACCTGAAATCCTTTTCACCATTCTTATGAGGCAGAGCACCTGACGATCTTTGGCCTTGTAGACTTTATCCAATGAGCAACCCAAAAGATCAACGAAGAAACTCGGAGGAACCAAGGTAGAAGCTTGCTTGGAGAAACCGTGTGAATCCCCTCACACTACTTGTCCCTCTTACGTAACTTCTTCTTCTCCCTCTCCAAACTCCAAAACCTCTCAAGCACACTCACGTAAATCTCTCAACATACAAAGACTTTCACAAAGTATAACTTGTGAGTTTTAATATGAGGCTTAAAAAAATCTTAAATTTTTAATTATGTTATTTCTGATCATACAGTATGATCTAGGTTTGTATAAGACGATTATGTCAAAAACCTATTTTGTCTAGTACGGGTTAAACAATTATAGTATGATTTATTCAAAATTTGCATATCAATCGTACAGTACGATATTGAATAGTATAATATGATTAGTTCATTCATCTTAAGATTATATACGATAAACTCTGGGATGATTAAAAATCATCTCTACTAACATTGTATAGTACGATTAGTTCGAAAATCAAGGTTTAATTCAGAATAATCCCTAGGACAAATGAATTTGATTTCTGCTAATCGTCCAATACGATCTATATTGTACTATATGATTTGTCATATTTATTAACCTTGATTTAATCGACTAATCATGAGAATTAATTTAGATAAGATTTTAAATATCATATTGTATGAATTGGTTTATATAGTACGATATATTCAAAATTTAAATATTAAAATACTTACCTAGCTCTGATTAACGGGTAGGGTTTTCATGTTAAATTGATTATCCTATATGATCTGGTTTGTATAGTACAATTAGATCAAAAACAGTAATTACACAATTAAACATATTAATTGATTTTCTAAATAATTGATTGTACAGTACAATCGAGTTCGTATGATATGATTAGTGCAAAATTTTGAAATTTATTTTCTCTCTCCCTCGTGTTTGTGTGCACAGTTGCCAAGTTAGCATACACCTTTACATGACTTTGACTCAAGAGATAAAAAAAATAAAGAAAAAAAAAAAAACACTCGCAAAAAAATTATCCTAATATACTCGAACTTGAGCCATGAATCTTTCATTGCACGATATATTATGTACTTGAAATGTTAGTACACACAAAAGTAAATATGCACTATAAATATTAGGAGAAATAAAGAGACAATCAATAATATTTGTTATAATCAAAATCACAAGCTCACGGGATCCTAGATTACAACAGACTCTATGTGAGCCACCCCCAAATAAAACAATCAAAGAAACTTAAGAAAATTATGTCATTCTAATGCGCCAATAAGAGTAAGTATATCAATTATCACAAAATAAAATAATAAATGAAAGGACATATGTGCAGCTTGGTTTTACGATAAACCCCTTGAAAAGAGCATTATGTAACTGAGCTCTAACAAAATTATAGCTCATCCTAAAACTATACATCAATGAAATGATTTGTGGGATCTTGATTGATCCTCACTTGTTTGATCTCCTACCTTAAAATATACCCACATATCTACAAGAATTTCCTAACTAAAATTATATGAATGAGACCTAGTCCTTAGAACCATATTCCCAATATCTTAGCAATCCAATAGTACTTGTTAGAGAGCACATTATAATTGTTATGACATTTTATTAGCTCATTAGGAATGTGATCACCTATAAAAGAAATCTCTATAAAAAAACCTTACCAATTAAGAGTAAATTCCCTCTCATCAATCCATAAAATAAAGAAATAAAATATGCATAAATAATCCAAATCATAAACACATCATCACATCATCACAAGTGCAAAATTTAAAATAATAATGAAAAAATTTTCTTACCTACACCCTACCCTAGGATGACTATAAATGGTGTCATATCTAGCACTTAAGTGAGTGCAGAATTAGTGTTATCTACCTAGCCTAATTTAGTTGAAGGGTTCAAGTTGTAAAGTAGAGTTCATATTATTTAATTTATTAATCTAAATTTTTTTCTTTAAGTGATTAATGATTTAGTATGAATTAATTACATCTTAATTTTAAAGTTTTAAATTTTGATCATTAAGTTATTAAGAGCCCAAATATATGGACCCTAACTTATATTAGAGTTGTAAAGAATTAAGGAGCAAATGATGCAGTTATCACTGGTATTGATGTCCCTTCGGTTGGTAATAATTTGTTGGTTCATGCTGTTGGTGAGAATGTTTAGTTAGAGAATATTGCATATGTGGTTGGAAAGGATGATGTTGGAAATGTCTTGGTTAAATCTCCTAGGGATGGAAGTATATATGGTAATTCTCTAGGTGAGGTTTTTGTGTCTAGTAATGAGTTGATGGCTGTAGATAATAATAAATTTTGTGACATTAATATGGCTTTGGTGAATGCGATTTCTAGCATTTTGGTTCCTTATCCTTCTATGTGTGATGGTGATCTTATTTGGACTCCTCGGTGGGGGAGGATGTGAATGAGCTTCTTGTTGATGTGCCAATTGCTTTACTTTCTTCTAACATTTTGAATACCCATTTGGGCATTAGAATGGGGGAAACTATTGGGGAAAAAACTAATTATCTTATGGTTTCTCTATCATCTCCTTGTGAGACTGGGGAGATGGAGGTGTATGAACAAGATGACTTGTATGATTTAAATGTTAGTCGTGTTGCGAGGGACTGTTTTACTCGGGTTGGTAAAAGGAGAAAGCGTAAATCAAAAAAATAATGTGTGGTTTTCCTCCCTCTTGGGTGGTTGTTCTGGTAGGGTTGTCTTTTCTATGGGTTGTTGTTCTGTTTTGGTGGTTGGTATTGGTGGGCTTAGTGCCTTGTTGTATTGGTTTTGCTGTTGAGTTGTTTTGCTTTGGGTTGGTTCTCTATTGTTGGCTGGTGGCTTGTGGGGACTTGGTTTTGTTTATTTTGCTGTTTTTTCTTTCATATCTTATTGTTTGTGTAGGTTACTTGTGGTTACATTCTCTGAAGCTTTCGAATTTGGAGGACTGCTGGTCGGTGCATGGCTTATCTCTTGTATTGCCTCTCCTTTTTCTTTCACCATTATCAGGCGCTTCTTGTTTTGCTTTATTCTAATTATTTTAATAGGCAGAATCATTAGCTCATAGGTTTTACTTCAAATGATATATTTTAGGGAGCTTTTGGTTCTTTAAGAACCTGCATCTTTATTTTTATGGAGCACGTAAGCTCCTTCCGTGGGGTTTTCTTTAAAAAAAAAAATTAAGGAGCAAATGATCCATCCTCAACCCTACATCTAACTAAGGCTTGAATGATATCAGCCTACAAGGATGGCTAAACATCCCTTGATTTCTTAAGACTCAAGCTAAAGCTAATATTCGATGCACTAAAACGGACCTATTGTCCACCACAAAAAATATTAGGCTTCTTATATCTAAGGTTAATCAATTTTAAAAGGATGACAAAAGAATGGAACACTCGCTGTATAAAGATATAGAAGGGTTCTGCCAGACTTAAGGTTTGACAATTAGGTGGTTAAGAACTTGGCTTAGGCTCCTAAGGGTGGCTTTAAATTTCTAAAAGGGAGTGATTTATGCAAATTCTGGACATGGCACTGTCACAATGGATATGAGGACCAAAGCCTCCTTAGGACATACATTCCATAACTTTAGGTTTCCAGTCTATATACCTTATGTCAAAGAATATGATGCCAAAATAAACATAAAACAAATATGGGCTAAGGCACTAGGGTACATTGGCTTCTCCAACATCACATGTTATATTTGAAAATAATTTTGAAATAGAGATTATTTTTAGTAATATTTATCATTTAAGTCCTATATTCCATCAATTCATTAATGGTGTTGTCACAACGACTATGAGGACCAAAGCTTCTTTAGGATACGTAGCTCCACAGCTTGAGGTTTTTAGCATATAAATTTCTTTGATGAAATGGTAATACAAAAAAATTTAAATGATTTTTTATTCATGAAATTTTTTAAGTAGCAAGTGAAAGTCAAATATGGGATCTTAGATTAGGTTGAAGCAATAGAGCCTAATATATCATCTATTGGAGAGACACACTACACAAAGCTAACACATATATTAACGTTACATACTAGAGCTCAAATTTTACTTTATTTTTTTTATGTTCTTAATATGTTCATGGAAATTAGATTTAAAAGCTTAATTCATCAATGAGGTAATGTGTATAGTTGCTTAAGTATTTTATTAGCAAAACTAAATAAAATATTCTAGTAAAGTCCGCTTCATGCAAAAAACATAGATGCACATGACATAAATAGGTGGTCTACACTACATGCCTAAATGACCATATGAAGGTCTCTAAGATTTATACAGGGGGAAGCCTTGGCCAACAAGGCTAAGGCTTTGTTAGTGAGCTAACCTAAGGCCAATGTCTAACACATCCTACCATACATACTTTGGGTGGAAGTAAAAGCAATCCGACATGTGTGAGAGTTACAAAAGCATTCACAATCATAAGAGAGTTCATAACAATGTTGCAGAAGATATATCTGACTAATAAGCAAATCGGGGCATGTGCGCATGCCTTGACACAATGAAGAAGCCTCTATAGAGGCCCAAGAAGCTATGACTCGCCAATCGACACACAAAATGATATCCTTCACAATAAATATTAAGTGAACACATGTGTAAGAAAATGACATGCAAATGATGCATTTGTATATAAATGATGCATGAAACAAGATGACAAAAGCCTACATGTATGGAGGGAAGTTATTTTCCAATATTTTGGGTCAAATAGTAACCCATGATTTTGAAAAACCAACTACAAAAGTTGGGGGTCTCATCAAGCCCAGAGAAAATTAGAGGATGTAGGGAATATCCTCTAATTTGGTATGTATAAATTTGAGCCCAATATGATGCCCAGTTGGGGAACAATTTATGTGATATCACATGAATTCAAATGCAAATTGCTCTCAAAATATATGATAAAACACTTATTTATTTTTAAAATGTAGGGCTCATCATTTCGATTCTTTAGAGCTTAAGATAATTAATTTTTTCTTAGAAATGCTTTTTTGGTGAATTTTTGAAGCTCTTGCCATTTTTTGAATTTAAAATTTATTTTTTTAATTGGCGGTGGGCAGCGGCCAATGGAGGTCAGGCGCTGGCTGGAGATGGTCAGGGAATGGAAGGCTGCAATCAGATAGAGGTGGGAGGTGGTTAGGCAAAACACTTAAACACATCATCACTTGATCTTGGTCGTTGGTTACGCATAGCTTAGATCAATGCCCTAGATCGAGCCATATCATCTCGTAGGATGTAGGAGCCTAGATCTCGTGCAACGAGTTGGACTGATTGACTGTTTGGTAAAATCTGGACCATTTAATCAAAGATGGATGGTCCATATTTTGTTTTCTTCATTCATAATAATTTTTTAAGGAATTTTCTTTTGCGTGATGTGGGTTATCCACCGGGACAAACTTAATGAAATTTTTAGGGAATGTTTATGACCCTATGAACTACCTACACATTGATTTTGGAGGATTTATATGATGTATTTTGAGAGTTATTTGCAATCAAAGTTGTAACTAAAAGTTGTGATATACCTCTATCCGGTTGTTGAAATGGCTTGCTCTTAGGCTCATTTTCTTCATGAGAATGAGTGAAACAACCTCTCTGAAGGAATCTTATACTAAAAATGCATGGATCAAAAGTTTGGATGATGAAAAAGAAATTGGCCTATGTATCACATTAGTTCTCCTCTCTAACAGGATTTTTATAGTGCAGAAGTGTGGGAAATTCAAGAGAAGAGCTCTAGCAATGAAATGAGAGTAATGGGAGCTCTAAGGTAGCTAGAATGATAAGTTTTAGTGTTACGTGTGTTATGGGGGGTTTTTTTTTTTGGAAGATTTTATCCTATTATATGTCATGGAGTTAGCATCACGGGTTGGGATGGCTTGAGGCTCTTCATTGGATGTTTGACAAGTGTCACATGTGTGTAGCCTTTAGACAGATAAGGACAAGCATATGTGAAAAGCTAATTTTAGCATTTTATGCATGGGGGTCATTTGGGCTAACATAAGCTAAACCATGGATTAAGCTTCGGTTTAAACCATCATAAGAATATTCTAGACTGGTTTAAAGGTGTACAAAGTAGCTGGTCTAGAGTTAGGAGATCAAGCTAATCAATTTGATAAATTTTCCCTTCAGGCTATTTTTAGAATTTTTAATTATTTGACCACTCTGATTGGTCAAACCTAGTCAAGGTGACTAGGATAGACCATGGAGGGTCCCTAGAAGCCATGTGACACACATGCATGAGATTTGACCAACTTTGACTTTATGAAAATTTTAATTAATTTAACCACTTTGGCTAAGTTAATCAAGTTAACATGATCAAAGTAACTCACCAATACTTTAGACTCATCACACTAAGGGATATGAGTTTAGAATTGGAAATTGATGCATGAGACCAAAAATGATGTCAACAATTAATTTATTTATTTACATTGATTATGCACTACAAATTGCCTGCATTTTATAGATTTTTTTCTTACAATTACCTGTGCTTGGATAGTTCATCAAGCTCTTAGGAAATAAATTTTTTTTATACTCATAACCAAATAAAAATTTTAAGATAAGATAAACAAATAATTAGAATAGAAAGTAAGCCATATCTCATCTAGGATCACATAAAAAGTATATCCATTCTTCTTTCCTTCTCTATCACTTCCTTTCATGTGGGTAGAAGCAGACCACCCGTCCCATGAGAGTGTAGTTTTAACTTAGGGTAGAGGCGCTCCTTAGGATAAATATATTTTTTAGCCTTTTTAAAAGTTCACATGTGATTATGTCATAAGAGTCAATTGTATGCATTAGAAACAAATTAAAGAAAATTTAAATTTAATTATATTTATTTATGGATGCATAATCACATTTTATAAGTTTAGGGCAACTTAGAACTTTTTCTAGATGTCAGCCCTATTTTTATGAAAACTTAAAATAATAATAGCTTACCCATCTTTCATAAGATTGGAATCATAGTTTTAAAGTGATTAGGTGGTTTAGTTGGCTTTCTCACTCCAAGCAATATATAAGTCTAAAAAATTCATACACCTTCGCACTTTATTATATTAGGCTTGAGTCCACTACCCTATAGCATATCAACTTAGATATAGGTTCTAAGACAGATCTCAAATTATATGTTCTCACCTTATGGGAATATAATCTCACATGTTTAATAAAATGTTAAATCATATAAAAAAATTTCTTTCTAAAATGTTAAAACCTAACATAGGATAGTCAAGAGCGCTTTTGGGTGGTTTTAAAATCTTAGTGTTCCCTATTTTGATTCTTTGGCCACTAGAAAGAACTATTCAACATTTAACCAATTCCCTTTGGGAACCCCAAAACTTCATATTTTTGACTTAATCTTAAAATCTAAGAAAATATCTAACACAACTTTAATAAAGACTATTCTTAGGAGATTCACCTCTCCTGAGATATAATTAACCATAAATATTTTCCTTTATGGGAAATGTATAACTCCAGATTAAAATAAACCCTATCTTATTTTCATAATTTTTTAAAATTCATTCTTATATTTAAATACCTCTGTAGAATGTCATGATCACCCTTCGGGGTGATATGATATTCTCTCTATTGTATTTATTTGCATAAATGATAATTTTTCAAAAACTTAATTTTCATCTTTAAATACTATTCTAGAATGACAAATCTATATTTTGAGGTAGTATGTTATTCTTTTTATTTTATTTGACAATGAAAATGAAAATTTTTCAAAACCCTATTTCTGTCTTTAAATCTATTAAAGAATATCTTATGTCTTTCAAGATGGTACATTATTCTCAATTTTGTGTTCGATCATAAAAATAGGAGCACCCTGAATCTATATGGTGAATTGATTTTTACCACACAAGGCTAGGTTGGTGGCAAAAAGCTTTGTACAATAGGAAGGGATTGATTATGATGAGGTGTTCTCCCTAGTGGTGTAGCATCCCTTGATCAGTGTTCTCTTAGCACTTGTAGCACATTATAGTCTGATTCTGGAAATCTCGATGTGAAAACTATGTTCTTACATAGGAAATTATTAGAAGAGATGTACATGTTATAGCCACATGGATATGAAGTCTCAAAATACTTGGTTTGTATATTGAACAAGCCATTATATGGCTTGAAGTAGTCACCATGGCAGTGGCATAAGAAGTTTGAATTGTTCATGATGGAAGAGAATTACACAAGGAGCCACTATGATTATTGTATATATTTTAAAAAATGGGTCAATGGTAAGTTTATTTACCTTTTTTTATATATTGATGACATGTTGACTGCATCTGCCAGTCTGACTGAGATCAATAGGATAAAGAAGAAAATGTCCAAATATTTTGAGATGGAGTTAGGTAAATCTCATAAATTATTGGCATGGAGATTCTTAGGGACAAGATAACTTGGAATGTTTAGCTCTCACAAGGAGCTTATGTTTGGATGGTGCTAAAAAGGTTTGGGGTTGATGACTTGACTAAGGCCGTGAGTCTACCCATTTCATCATATTTCCACTTGAGTTCAAATCAGTGTCCTAAAGATGATCAGGAGAGGAAAGATATGTAATTGATTCCTTATAATAGTATAATTGGTAATATGATGTATGTCATGATTTGTACTAGACCTGATATTACAAAAGTAGTTGGTGTTGTGATCAGGTTCATGCATGATCCTGGAAGGAGTAATTCACAGACTGTGAAGAGTATTCTAAGGTATCTAAATTGTACAATTGATGTAGTCTTGGTGTTTAAGAGGAAGTCATCTGTTGCTAATTTGTGTGCAGGCTACACTAACTCAAATTATGTCAATGATATTAATAGGCTTAGGTCTATAATTGGTTTTTCTTTATAGGTCTATAACTGGTTATTTATTTATATTGGTAGGAGGTCTAGTAAGTTGGAGATCAATTCTTTAATTTATTGTTGCTTTGTCTTTTATGGAGACTGAGTACATGGCAATCATGAAGGCGATGAAGGAAACAATATGGATGTAGTGCCTACTGGATGACTTGGGAGTTGATCAAGAGTCTCCAACAGTATTATATGATAGTTAGAGTGTGATATTGTTGGCCACAAATCTAGTTTGTCATGCTTTTATCAAGCACATTGATGTAAGGTACCACTTTGTTCGAGAATTATTAGATAATAGTAATGTCTAGTTGAAGAAGATAGATAAGAACGAGAATCCAGCAGACATGCTCACAAAGGTTCTAGTAGTTCAAAAGTTCACATACTGTAGAAGTTTGATGAACATTCAGGCTCATGATTGATTGTTCATCCATTTTTTTGAAGATCTAGGCTTGGTTTGATTACTTTGGGAGGGGGAGTACATAGGCAACCATCCTAGTACAGTTGATCTGATATTGGAATCTATTTTGCCATCTTCCACTTACAGAAGTGAAAGATAAGGTGGAGATTGTTATGAAATTCTTTTCATATCTATTTCAACATTTATTAGGAAAGCTTTTATTGGCTTTAATTAGGTGATCTTATCTTGGAATGATTAGACTTTTAATATTATAACATTAATTAAGTTTATTCTTATTAGTTTTGTTTCAAATCAATATATAGAGGTTTGAGGGTTGATGTAAAGTATGTACAATTGTAATATAGTTTCTCCAGTACAATAAAATTATCCCCCCCTATGTGATTTTTTATTTTTTGTTGTTTATTTGCACAACAAAGTAAGCATGGGACCTACTCTTTGAGTTTACTGTGCTAAGAAACACACATAAATTCTGCTTGCTTCACCAAAAATGTCATAATTAAAATTTTAGAAATGTTTAAATTGTATTTTATACATGCATGCATGACCATTAATGAAATGGTGTTGTGGGATGAGATTTATGGGGAGGAAAATACACAACACTTTTTTATATATAATTTTTTGTTTTCTTTGTCTCCTTTTTTGTGTAACTCTGATAAACGTTAGTCCTGATATATCAACAATGCTATGCAAACCTATATCACCTATCATAGTAAAGGCCAAAGATTTTATGTGATTTTTCACAAAATATCATAACAAGGGGCCAAAAGAGACCAAACTACATCAACCAAAATCATTTGAACTCATTACTATTGGTGGATGAATCAAATTTGAAAAACCATCGTCCACTTGAAAAAAATTTTCAACAATCCCCGTAATAAAGTGTTTATGTGGCATAAATTTGAGTTAATAATTATAGATTTATTATCAATTTATATAGCATTGAGTCTTTTTTAGTTATCATGGCTTTCCATCAATTAAAATATAGTACTTTAAACAAAAATTTAATGCCATGATCAATGTTGTTAAAAAATAAAATTATTTTTTTATAAGCTTCCATTTGATTGCCCTTAGTTGACCAAGAGTAGAGATGAGAGTGTTACGGCCAAGCCAAATGATTCAAATTAATTAGGCGAGAACACACTACAGGTAAACCCCCTATTACCGGCGGATATAATATGCCGGTAACATTAAAATTTTGACAGAAAGAGCATGTTTCCATCGGATTTCAGGCTGATTTTTATATGCCGGTTTTGAACATGTTGAAAAAACTTTTCCTGCGTAAATAATACGTCGGAACCCTTTCCGGCGTACTTTCCGGTGTAGAACAAGCGGAAAAGTGGGTGCTAATTATGTTGATTTGAATTTGCTTATTTCGGCGTTAAATATGCCAGAAGTATCAGCGTAGAAATCCATCAAAAATTTTGACAGAACAAACACAACTAATTACACTGACACCTAAACGACGCACATAACTGGCGCAGTATCCACCGGAAATACCAGCATAAAAAGGAGCCGAAAATCAATACAGAATTCGTTGTATTGTCATTTTCGACGGATCACCGGCATTTTATCCACTAAAAATCTATAGCAAAAAAAACAAAAAAAAACTTCCTAGATAGCAATCAGATTTTCGCACCTGTAAATAATTATAAATATTTAAGAAAAATTACTCAACAACATAAATTTTCACAGTACAGATTTCAACAACTTCACCAAATACTCAAAACCATAAATATAAATATTATAAATTATTCATTAACATCAACAAATATTCAAAAACATCATAAATTATTCATTAACATCATAAAATTCATCAAGTATTCAAAAACTGATAAAAGTTCATATGAAACTGAAAAAATTAAACAACTACTCTGAATCCGTCGACTCATCTTGACAATATGTACTCAGCTAATATTGGAGAATCTATTATTGTGGGCATGAACCTTACTCTTTCAAATATTTTTTCACTACTTAATCTTGGAGGAGGTCGCAACATCACCATTTTATTTTTAGTAAAGACATCATTATTTTGCCTAAAAAGATGACTTAGATGTAAAAATATGCGATGACAATCAAACCAAGTGTTCTTCCTTTCATACTTTAAAGTGAATGATTTTGTATGTTTCATACAATATGGATAAGCTAACTTATCGGAAGTGTTCAAAACTGAGAGCATACCATACGCAGGAAAGTCACCAATTGTCGAAAGTAATGCTTCTCTCATTATGAAATTCTCATTGGTAGAGATATCATTTGTACTTACTCCCTCTTTTCATAATAAACTTAAATCATCAATTAACAGCTGTAAGAATACATCAATCTTTACTTTTGAATTATGTGGCCTTAGAATGATAAGTGTCAGAAATATATAAGGAGTAGTCATACACAACTCTGGAGGAAGATTGTAAGGGGTGAGTATCACGGGCCAACATGAGTAAGTTGAAGCAGACTGACTGAATGGAGTAAAATCATATGTGCATAAATCTAATCTTACATTTCTTGGTTCTACTGTGAATGTGGGATGTTTACAATCAAAGTGTCTCCAAGCCTCTGCTTATGATGGATATGTAATAACATCTTTTTGCGGAATATGATCATTATGCCATCTCATATATGTAGCAAATCTCATGGATGTATATAGCCATTATAGTCTAAGAATTATTGGTAAGCAAAACATCCCACTAACAGGTACTTCCTTCAGCTTTCTTTTATTTATGGATTTTGGTTTAAATCTTGGTGCATTGTAATAACATCATGCAATCTCTCATAAATCATCATTAAAGTATAACATGCATCCATTGACACAATAATCTATCTTTGCATATGTCAATCCAAGTTTGGAAACTATCTTCTTTGTCCGATATAGATCGTAGGAATTATATTATTTGTCGGGTTAGTTTTCTTAAGCAGTCCAATGAATTGATTAAAATATTCATGAGCAACATTATATTCTACCTTAATGCTTAACATTTTCACAACAACAGATAACTCTGAGTGAGTGGTGCACCCCTTCCATATTTATTGTTGGGCAGCATACAACAAATCATAAAAATTCTGTGCCTTCTTATTTGTTAACTCTTTTGTATATTATTCAGATTATATTCCATTTGCATCATGAACTAATTTCTCAAGATTTGATAGGATATTTTCATCATCAACTATATTATTACTTATAGATGGACTGCATTGAGAATCAAAATGTGGCTCGTACTCATAATGAGAAGTCCAATACCAATATCGTGGCATGAACCCTCTATGATACAGATCAACAATTACATCATCTGGCCTTTGGTGCACTAGATTTTTATGTTTAGAACATGAATATCAAAATATTCCATCTAATATGAAGCTGGGTAGTTATTTCGATGTCTGAATGAAAATGTTCACCATATTAATGAATTCATCTGTTAATGTCTTTCATCCTTGCGCTAATCGGTTATACATACAACTTTTTTGATTTCTAATATCCATAACTTACATATAATATGGAGCAGATAATTAATGAATTATAATGATTTTGTGACAATGATCAAATAAAGATTATTGACAGACGTAAGTCGAGCAATGGATGTTAGATAATGTAAGTAAGGAGATGACAAAAGTTGGCAACTTGACAACTTGACTACGATTCTTCTGACTTTCATCGTCCATCTACTCTCCTTTTAACCATAAACACTTAATTATATTTTCCATATAATTATCATTATTTTATGTGCCCAAATATGAGGCTCCAAATATCACATCACATCATCAAACATTTCCTTCATCGTTATAAATATTTTTTGAATATCTAAAATGTTTTTCCTCTAATCTTATCTTCCAATGGAGCTACTCCAACCTTATCACGTATATGCTCATTTCGAAACTATCTCAATGGGTAAAACCACTCATCCACCTAAGTATCCTCATCTCTGCAACACTGTGAATAATAGATCTAAAATATGTACTCTTATTAATTACTTGCTCGCCCATAGTCACAATCCCCCTCACTAGGCCTAGTACTTCATCTCTCTCTAGTCGTATCAACATGAATAATATCATCAGCAAAAAGCATACACCAAGACACATCCTCTTGCAAGTGTCTAATGAAAAAATATAAGAAAAAATAAAATTTTACAGTGGACGAAGTCGGTGACTGAGGCGGCAAATGTCGGCAAACTAGGTCGAACGGTCTTCACAGTGGTGGAGCTACTCCAATCTTATCATGTATAAAACAAGCTCCTTACCATTCTATGCAAATTTATACTAAGAAAATCAACAAAAATAAAAATAAAAAAATTTACAGTGAATTTTTCCGAAAACTGCAACATTTTTTCAGTGACAGAGGAGGTGAGCCTCGGCGAACTCCGTGGAAGTCTGGAAGGCTCGGTAGCGGGGAGGTTCGGTGGGGAGACAATGGCGAGCGGAGACACAAACAAAACGGCGGAATGAAATAATAATCCAGATGGGCTCGGGTTTGATATAGGGCTTTCACCGACAGATTTTTCGGCGGATAAGACACCAGAAGTCTTTCCAACATTTTTTTTACGACGATAATATTTCGTTGTGTTTAAAATGAATGGCGTCTTGTCCGTCGGTAAATACGCTTAAAAATTTCAGCATAAAATGCGCCACATTGTACAATATGCTTACATATTACGACGTGTAAACTGGCGTAATCGGCGTCGAAAAATTATCGACGCCATTTCCGCCAGTATTTTCGCCATAATATTTCCATCACATACGACGTCGGTAAAAATGTCGTAGTTATCGGAATATATATATATATATATATATATATATATATATATATATATATATATATATATATATATATATATATATATATATATATATATATATATATATATCTGTCGGAAGCTCCGACGGTAATCACGTATTTTCCTGTAATGACACATGATCGTACAATCATTTAAATTTCGTTCTTTAAAATTTCTAACAATGAACTATTTTTAATATATTGAAATATCTACTACAAACTTTGAATATATTTTAATAAAAATTATAGTAAATATTCCAACAAATATATTTCTCTTGGTGTGTTGCGTTTACAATATACGTTCTCTTCTCTTCTTTAAATTTAAATTCTTGTGATAATAACTTTGTATGTTTGCAAATAGTAAAAGTGAGTAATCAGTGAGCACACCATACTTTTAAATTGCAGTAAAACTACAATATTTTGAACAATATGCATGCTTATTACAAAACATAAAGTAATTTTATTTAAAATTTATTTTGAGAATGGCCATAAATATTAAATATAACACAAATATCATGTCATGTCTTTATCAAATTTGTTTTTTTGTAAATAACACAACCTTCATAGGAGACGCCATCTAAATAGTATTAGTTAAGGTACTTTCATTTCTTTTTTTTCCTAAACAATTTCTATTTCACTCGCATGGGTATATTGTATCCTCCTCCAATACTGTAAGGGGTGTATTCCATCAGTTTGTTGATATATGAAGCATTATATATAAATCATTTATTTGTATTTTTTCATATCATCATATCATATGTATTATGACTATAATATGATAGAAAATTCATATCATTCAATTCAATATAAATAATTATCTTAAGTAGAGATAAATCATAAATATTTTCTGGGTAGATATCAACAATAAATGATTCATCATATTTAAAAGAAGAAATTTCATTATCATATAATAGAAATATGATTCACCTTGAATCTAGATGTTTTAATACTTCACTCTTACTCTTGCCCCGACTTCGATAGATTTAATATCTATATAAAGACATTTTTTTATAGTAAAAAATTTAAATTATGAATCACTTGTAATTTTACCTAATTGATATTTAAGTTTTTTTTTAAATATGTTTTATTATTTAACATAAGAATAATTTAATTTAATAATTAAAATCTCATAGGTTATTGATTTTTTTTAAAAATGTGCTCTCTCCATATACATATATATCTACCTCTAAAATTAATGAAAAATTCATATTCTAATTATAATTATTTCCTAAAATGAATTTCTTTATCATTAATTTTTACTACTTTTAATTTATATAATAAATCTTCATCCTATAACTTAATATTTGCAATATACAACAACAATAACAACATCAAGTCTTTGTCCCACTACATGGGGTCGACTTCATGAATCCTTTTTCTCCATTGTGACCTGTTAAAAATTGAATTCTCATTTAATTCTAATAAGCATAGATTATTTCTAATATTTTCTAACCAAGTCTTTTTAGGTCTATCTCTACCTTTCTTAATATAATTCAAATATAATACCTCTACTTTCATAACTGGGTCATTGGAAGGCCGTTATTTTATATGACCAAAACATCTAAGGTGACTCGCTCTAATCTTATCTTCCACTGGAGCTACTCCTACCTTTTCACATATATGCTCATTTCATATCCTGTCTCTAAGGGTAAAGCCACTCATCCACCTAAGCACCCTCAAATCTGCAACACTTAACTTAGTATTATCGATCTCTTTTAATGTCCAATATTATGTAACATAAAGCATTGCAGGTCTCACAACCATCTTATAGAATTTTCCCATATATTTGAGGGGGACTTTTCTATCACACAACAACATGATGCATTCCTCCACTTAAACCATCTAACTTGAATTCTACTGATAATATCCCCATCTATTTCACCGTCACTCTGAATAATAGATCAAATATATCTAAAATGTGTACTCTTATTAATGACTTGATCGCCCAAAGTCAAAATCTCCCCACTAGGTCTCATCCATCATTGTTGAATATCATCTTTTAAGAAAAGTACTTTTTAATCTTCATCATTAATCCACCTCACTTGAACTAAATCTTAACTACTCCTATCTCTTTGTTTTGCTAACTTATACATATAGTTTTCTCCCTCTTTCATATCTAATATATTATAAAAATTATTAAAAGATAAGATCTTTGCATAATATATTGCTTTTTTAGATTTCTTATGTGTCTCTTTATATCTTCTCAATTATCAAAATTTTTACATCTAAATCAATTTTATAACAAATCTTCTTATTTTTTTAATCTTTTTTTGCTCATTTGGATTCCATCACCAATTATTTTTACTATTAAGAGTTTTTCCCTTTGGTACTCCAAACATATCTTTTGCAATATTCTTAATATCACTAGCCATATTTTTTCACATGACATTAACATCCTCAAGCACAGACAAAATTTAAAGATCTAAAATCTTACTCTAAAAAATATTTTTATTTTTTTTAATGGCCCCATCATTTTAAAGTTTTACTTTTTTTTATTAATTTTTTGTCCCTTCTTCTTAAAGTCCAAAACTAATAAGTGATATTGGGTACATAAATTTTCACTCACAATAACTTTACAATCATTGTATTCAAAACGATCTAAATTTTAAGAAAATAATCAATCTGAGATTTATTATATCATTCGTATAAGTGACAAGATGCTAATCTCTTTTCCTAAATAAGGTGTTAGCAATTAAGACATCATAAGCTAAACAAAAATATAATAGTCTTACTACCTTCATTAGTCATTTCAAACCCATGGCTATCATAAATGCTTTTAAAATCATCCACCTTTCTGCCAATACGTCCATTTAAATCTCCTCCAATAAAAACTCTTTGTTCAAGAGGTATCTTTTGTAATAATTCTTCTAAGTCACTCCAAAATTTTAATTTTAAACACATATCCAAACCTATTTGAGGAGCATAAGCACTTATAATATTAATAATTTTAACATCAACAATAATCTTTAAATCTATAATTCTATCTCTAATTTTATTGATTTTTATAACATTATATTTTAAACTCTTATATATAATCACACCTACACCATTTCTAATACGACTTCTACACGAATACCAAAGTTTAAATCATAAACTATCAATCTCCTTAGCCTTCTCTCCAACTCATTTGGTTTTCTGAATGCACAAAATATTTATCTTCCAATAAATCAGAATATTTAATTAATTAATTTTCCTGTAAGGGAACCTATATTCTAAGTTTTTATCCTTATTTTAGTTTCATGGACTAGCTTCTTTTCTCACATCCATCCTTGATTATTACGTGGGAGAAAATTTACAGTAGTGTTATTTTAATGTCTTAACATTGTACAAAAATCTAACACAAAATAATGAAAATAAGACAATTTTTATGTGAAAAACTCGAAAAGAAGAAAAATCATTGTGCATGATTTAATTGCAATGATTTTAAAATTAGTTGAAATCCTATTTTATGTTGCAAGGATTACAAAATTTAAATATCTACAAGCGAATAGTTAAAAACCCAAAAATAAGATTGTCTTAATTCCTCTTACTAGTGATAATCATCATTGGTGATAGCAAGAAATGTAAGAGCTATTTAATTCTATCAACTCTTAAACCCCCCTTTTTTTAAAGAATGAGATATTATTTAACATTTTTGATATAAAAATTTAATAAATTTGACTAGAATCTAAAACACTATTATATGATCCTTAAATTACCTTGTTCAAGACCATATTTAAATGCCTTAATGATGTTAGAATTGAATAAATTTGAGCTTGTTGGAATCATATCACCAAGTCCCTCAATTTATAAGCAAATTATGATTGAAAGTCATTTGATCCATTAATTAATGTTTAGAAGTATTTAAACATAATTCAAGTGCTTGATTTGAGCTTATTTGGAGCAAAATCAAATCTTTTGTAACGTTTAATAGCAGATATATGAATAATCCCACATCTTAAAGTCTTGAGTTAGTATTATATTCTCTAACTATAAAAACTTGTAACTGTAGTATGTAATACATTGAATACAAGAAACTATCTTAGCATTATACATCAATGCGTATTAGTTTCTACATGGTATCAGAGCTATGTCTCAATCATCTGCATCTTAAATTGGCAATCCAAAAGATGCCACATCTACCGAACAAGCTAGCATTCCCACCTCACTCAAATTTGTAATGTCAAACATCTAAATGATCGTATCAAGTCAGCTTTCTCAGGAAAACTACTCAGTTTGTGAATCTCAAATATTAAAATTGCTAAATGCAAATGGGTTCGCAAATTTTATGCTTCCATCAGCATCTCCACCTTCTCGGCTTATCCAATTACCAGATAAAACTACATCAATAAACCCAAGGTACATTGAATGGATTCTTATTGATAAAAATTTAGCAGTTGTGTGGGCTCTGAAAATTCAGCCCGGGCCTCCCCCACTGCTTTTCTTCAAGGGGAGTTTAAACAGAATTAAGTTCCAGAGTAAATTTTGGGAAGGCAGATGGCTTTGTAAATAAGACACTACCTAGAGATTTCACCCTCATTTTGCGAGGAATTTATTATATGAGTTCTGGTTTCTTATAGGTGCAATCCCCTATAGTTAATTACCCCTCCCGATCATGAGAGAGAACTTTCGATTAAGGCTAGTCGTCGATCATATATATAGATAATACGTGGTATCTAACATATAGTAGCAGCATGGGCTTAGGAATTTGGGGATTTGATATTTAAAATAGAAATACCATTATCTTGCACTTAAAGTAGATTGTGGGGGAATGGATGATGGACTCGATCAAGATCCCATGGTTCCGTCATCCCGGGCCATCATGGTCGTTGGTCTACTTAGTTAGAGGAGGTAGTCGACCCAACCTGACAGAAGGATCCTTGTCAGCGGCCATAAGTTACATTGTTTAAGGGGACCTTATGGACCCGGGGTGTGTGTTTGTCTAAGGGGATAAATTTAGATCCACCTTAGCTAGTAGAGGGCTTTATGCCCTATCGATGTATCTTATTGATTCATATCAAAAGAATTTGATGTCACTAAGGAATGCATTGGCTATGGCCATAACCATTATCTTGTAGTGCCATTTGGCGGCAAAACCACTCAGTTCAGAGGGCCCCGAATCATAACCGTTGATCATGCGGTGCTATTTGGCAGCAAAACTGATGGTTAGAGGACACGTACCACGTTCTTACTAGCAGTAGACTATTTGAGAATGGATCCTAGTCATATTTTTGACTAAGCATTAGCTCTATATGAGCTAATGTAAATTCAAAGTTGTCAACCTCGACAAATCGTTGCGGAGGGTGAATGGATTTTGTTTTAAGTGATTAATGGTTAAATTTCATTTTAAATATCTTAGGATTTTGAGATTTTCGTGGGTATTTCAATGAAACTTTGGATATTTGAAATTGACCCCTCCGGTTAAAATACACGTTTAACAAGGCTATCATCAGGGTGTGTGAGTAGTATTTGAAATATTTGAATTGAACCCCTCTGGTTGAGATCTACATTCAACACGGCTATCATCGGGGTGTTTGGGGTCATTTTCATTTAGGAATTGAACCTTGTCGACTCTGCCAATTTGTCGACATAAGATTGGGTTCGTTGCTGGCTCTATAATTTTGTTAATGAATTTTCTTTATTGGAGACCTTGAAGGTCTTATATAAATGTATAAAATAGATATTCTGGTGGACACATTTATTATATATCTATTTAATAGTTCGAGCCATGTTAACTCCCAGCCGTCCATTTAGAATGACCAGGTTTGAACTGTGGTTCACTTATTAACCCGTGTAGCATCCCTAGACGTCACATGTGTACCCATAACATGCTCGCCAGGGCCTATGCAGGTTTTGTGATTATATTTGCCCCTTTTGTGTACCTATGTGCATACATATTACAGTGCATGTGTAAGGGGTATTTTGGATGTTTGCATGCAATGTAAAGGGGTG
The DNA here is from genome assembly GCA_016618105.1 of Dendrobium huoshanense. Classification (NCBI taxonomy): domain Eukaryota; kingdom Viridiplantae; phylum Streptophyta; class Magnoliopsida; order Asparagales; family Orchidaceae; genus Dendrobium; species Dendrobium huoshanense. The sequence goes on along the minus strand of CM028344.1, from coordinate 69,549,914 downwards.
TCCAACTATGTAGGTGGTTATTGCTGTCAGATGCATGAGATTTTATTTTGGGCTTTGTTGACACCTTCTATCTGCTTGTACAAGTGTTGCAGATCCGTTGATGTGACATTATACTGGTTATCTGCATATTTCATACATGTAGACTATCGAGCACTACTTATTGCTTTCTATATGTGGATCATAGTGCATTAATGAATCTCCTGCTTTGCATTTGTAGATGCTTGTAGAGATCCTATTGTATAGATTATGAGTTTCCCACAAAAACTCGTAGGCATAGTCACTTTGTATTTTGCTTGTGGACAATAGATTTGGTGTACTATGGGTCTTCTATGATGGCCCGTATACGCTTATATTTGCTATGTGCCATCAGCCTTTGCTTGCAATTAATTAATGTATTTGACTGTCATCTCCTAATTATGGATTACAATTGGATATCATCTGTAGTATGCATGCTATATTGGCTTCAGACCCTTTGAGTACATCTTGGTTGACAGTCCATTGCATGATGAATTCCTCTACTTCTTGTGGAGTTTAATGTGCTTGGTCGTATATTGATGTTAAATGTAAGGTGTTGACATTAAGTGGTCATCGATTACAAGGACGCCATAACATACACTGTTCAATGCTGGTTACCCTTGCTGCATCTACGACACATCTTTTGTCATTATCGAGGAATATTTATATTCATCATAGCCCTTCTTATGTTTCCCTTGCAGATAAGATACTACATGCATTAAGCGTCTCCTACAGTGACCCGTAATTTTCTGTGCTTGCTGCATCTCTTTCGTTTATGCTTTCAACTGATGTGTACTACGTAGAGTGGGTTTTTTAAGACAACCCTAAGAACCTGTGTCTATCACCAATAGATTGCCTTTTGTTTTGCAAAGGGAGTTGTATTTGTCATCATCTTCCTTACACATCTACATTCAACACCCATGGACATTGATATATTTTTTTGTCGTATGAATGCCACTATATCTATTACGCATTCTCCACATTCTTGCTTGTGAGCAAGTCACTGCATGACCATCTACTATTATCCATATATAACTTGTTATATGTATGATGGATCTTTCATCCCTTATGGTGACTTCAGAATGCTCCCAATGATCATCACCCCTCTGTGTCTACATCCCCTTTAGTATGGAGGTTTTGAGTATCTGAAAGAAAACATCGCTTTGTTGATCATAAGCATATTGTCATATTCTCTATTCGATCGTGGCATGCATACTAATTTGATTGAAGAGCTTAAGCCACTTTGATTTATCATTTATTATATGGATGTCATTTGAGAGTTTGTTTTCCACATTGATTGTAAAGATGCTTTTGCATGCATCACACGTACTTGTATAGTCAATACAATTGTTTCAAATAGATTAATTGCATGAGTTTCCCTTAGCATTTGTGAGTGAATGGCATTTGTAGGTCCTTTACTCATTACAAGTTTTGCACGTGCTCTCTTGCATTTAACATGGATCTATTATCTCACTAATCATAATTTTATTCTAACCATTATTTCATGCCCCTGCAAGTTCATTTGAGTCCAAATTAAGTCCTTTGTTTTTGTTCAAGCCCTTGTCATTTTCAAACAAAATTTCTGCAGCCTCCCGACGTCTCACTTGTTTGGGAAAAATTTCAAGAGTATGGGCCTTCCCACCATGCTAATAAAAGCGTGTATGGTAGGTGTCCTTAGACACCGTGGCTGTGTCTTCATTCCCACCACGCTAATAAAAGCATGTATGGGGTCGACGAGGGTACCTATTTGAAAACACAGTTATTTTCCTGTGTATAAGTGCTTATAATTAACCCCGCCTCGCCGTAGGTGTGGCACCGGGTTTCCATATCTCCATGTGTAATAAAGGCATGTATAGGCAATTTTCTGGTGCGCTGTGAACGCCAAAATGGAGCTTAAGGTGATTATCCGCATCATCGTAGGCGCAGCACCGGGGTCCCATCCCACCACGCTAATAAAAGCATGTGTGGGCGATTTTCTAGTGCGCCATGAACTCTGAAAATAGGCTCTCGGTTTGCAAATGGGGGTCGACTAGGGAAAGAGGAAGGAGCGACGAGAGTTTTGCGTGTAAGAAGGAGAGAGTGGAAGGAAGAAGTTAATGAGAGTTTTGCACTCGTTTTAAAGACGCGAAGAGAAGCTTTATCGAGGCGAGATTCCAGGCGGGATTTGCGGGTTCGACAGTCTGAGGTATGCAATGTTTCACCCGGATTCGCGAGATTTGGCAGAGGCAGGTATGTATTTTGTATTTGGTTTTTTAATTTTTCATCACAGGACAACAAGCTGCAATATATTCTACAATCTCATCTTCAAACCTGCCATACATTATTCACCTTGAGCCCTATTATGCTATCTGGACGACTATAGAGTGTCGTTTACAAGAGTTTAACAGATCAAGGGTGATTTAACTTAAAAATGAGTTGCATAATGTCAAAATGAAAAACCTAACTATGGCTTAATATCCCACATAGATTAAAACCAAAGTTGATAACATTGCTTATGTAGGATCCAACGTAGATACTGAAGATATAATTTTGTATACTTTGAACAGACTGCCACCTTCTTATCAATCTTTTAAGACATCAATTCAAATGAAGCTGCATCCGATTAGCCTAGATGATCTATATTCATTATTAATTAATGAAAAGATTAATCTAAATGATGAATCACTAAGCCAAATGACGATAGTGGATCAATATATTGCACTATATACAAATAGAGGAAGAGGACGTAGAGAACGTGGAAGATCATATGTGCAAAACAACAAAGCTTCATCAAGAAATCCTACCATATGTCAAATATATAATAAAAAAGGTCATTTAGCATCATCATGTTGGCATAGGTTGAATTTGAGTTACACTCCTGCTAAGCTAAGTGCAACAACGAACGAGTCTTCAAAAACCTTATTTGCTGAAACATATCAAGCAAATCAAGATTGATATCTAGATTCAGGAGCGTCAGCATATCTGACAAACTATGCAGAAAATCTCACACAACCTACAATCTATAATGGAGATGACAACATTCTCATTGGTGATGTCCAAGCTCTCCCTATTGCTCATTCCGAGAAAGGTATACTTCCCACACCCCATCATAATCTCAATCTATCGCCACTCCGTCACATACCCACTTCTTTTACAGTTTGTTCAAGTTTTAAAGTCTCTAAAGGCCACAAATTATCATTCTCTCCTTCATCTTCAAAATCATCTCAACCTCCCGCTATTCTTCACTCTGATGCATGGGGTCCATCTCTGATCACCTCACATCAAGGGTTTAAATACTATGTTGTTTTCATTGATGACTACTCTCAGTTTATGTGGGTATTTCCTATGCAATATAAATCCGAAGTATTCTCTATTTTTGTAAAGTTTAAAACGTTCATTGAGAAACAATTACCTTATCAAATTAAATGCTTGAGATCTGATGGAGGTAAGGAATATATTAACTCTCAATTCACCATATTTCTCACTCAACATGGAATCCTAAATCAGGTGTCATGTCCTTACACACCGGAGCAAAACGGTGTAGCTGAATGGAAGCATAAACACCTTATTAAAACAACATGAACTTTGTTGCATACAACATCCATTCCATCCAAATTTTGGATTCATGTTGTGCTTACTGCCTTTTACCTAATAAATAGAATGCTATCCAGTTCCACAAATTACAAATCTCAACTTCAATTATTGTATAACAAGAAACCGGACTAAAAGTCTCTCAAAACATATGGACGCAGCTGTTTTCCATGGCATCCACCACAATATCGAAACAAACTTGAACCAAGACCAATACCTTGTATATTCATCAGATATGCTGATACATCAAAAGGATACAATTGTCTTGATCCAACTACAAATCACATTTATACATCAAGACATATAACGTTTGATGAAAAATCATTTCCATTTCAAAATCGCATACATTCAAAAGTTAAATCTGATCCATTTGTGTCCACCACTCCAAACCTATTGATACCCATCTCAAATTTCCTTAATAAAGTTCCTACCAGACAAACTGCTGCAACTTCACCCACCATACATCCATCATTACCAGCAAATTCTCCTCTACAATCACATGACTCAATTACTCAATCAAATTCCTTGCCTCAAAATATCATACAAAATCCTACTCAAGCAAATCATCCTATGATTACAAGACTCAAGACTGGTTCATTGAAACCACGACAAATGCTCAATCTCATACATATTCATGACAATCAAATATCCAAGAATGGACCCGATCCAACATCATATGTCGAAGTAGTAAAACATCCACATTGGTGGCAAGCAATGGCAGAAGAATTCCTCCCACTTCAATAGTAGGGTACGTGAGTTTGGTACCATCTTCGCACAACAAACCTGTACTGGGATGCATGTGGACTTTTCGCACAAAACTATATTCTAAGGGATCCATTGCCAAATTTAAAGCAAGGCTAGTTGTTCAAGGGAATCATCAAGAATATGGAATAAACTATCTTGAGACGTTTAGTCAAGTAGCCAAAGTCCCTACCATACGAACTATGCTTACAATTGTACTCATTCGAAAATGGCCAATTCATCAAATGCATGTAATAAATGCATTTCTTCATGGACAGCTTGAAGATGAATTATACATGAAACAACTGAAGGTTTCGAACAGAACAATCATTTTGATTAGTATGTCTTCTACGCAAAGCACTTTAGGGTTAAAGGCAATCACCAAGTAAGTGGTTCAATACATTTTCAACTTATTTTCAATCTATTGGCTTCAATCATTGCAAAGTTGACTCGTCCCTTTTAATATTTGATAAACACAACATACAAATGTACCTATTCATCTACGTAGATGATATTCTTCTCACATGAAATGATCAAGATGCCATACAAATTGTTATTCATCAACTGCATCAACACATTGCTACTATAAAGCATTTGGGCACGGCTATTAATTTTTTGGGAATTCAAATTTCTCAAGGTGAGCAATATTATTTCTTATCCCAAGATATATACGCATCATCAATACTACAAGTGCAGAGATGCAACAATGCAAGCCTCTTTCAAATCCAACATGTATAAAAATGCCGTAACAAATCCCATATGCACAGGTGCTGTCGGATCCTCAAAATTACAAAAAACTGCCATATTACTCTAATATCTAACAATTACAAGACCAGAGATAGCATTCACGGTAAACTCATTGTGCCAACACATGCATAAACCTACGCTGTTACATGCATACTTGCTCAAAAGAATGCTTCGGTACATAAAAGGCACTTTGAAGTATGAAATACCAATATCACGCGGTTCTCTAGAGATCTGGTCGTTCTCTGATGCCGATTGGGTAGGTGACCGCGAAACTCGCAGATCCACATCAGGTTATTGTACATTCTTAGGCAACAATTTAATCTCTTGGAGTGTGAAGAAACAACATATTGTAGCACATTTGTCAACAGAAGCCGAATATAGAGCGCTAGCTTCAACAACAACAACCATTATATGACTGAGAAAATTATTACAAGACTTTCACATGTAGTTGACTACACCGACAGATTTCAGTTGTGATAACACATTTGCAATAGCGCTTGCTAATAATCCAATATTTCATGCAAAATAAAGCCATATCAAGATTGATCATTATTTCATTCGGGATCACATTCAATCTCACACAATTCGAGCAATTCCAATCAACACTAAAGATCAAATTGCTGATATACTAACTAAGCCTCTTTCCACACCAAGGTTTCAAATGCTCATAAACAAGCTCACTATTCAACAATGCCCGTTAGCTTGAGGGGGAGTAATAGCATATATATGAATAATCCCACATCTTAAAGTTTTGAATTAGTATTGTATTCTCTAACTATAAATACTTGTAACTGTAGTATGTAATACATTGAATACAAGAAACTATCTCAGCATTATACATCACTGCTTATTAGTTTCTACATGATAAGTACACCTCATCAAGACATTCAATTAAACTATAAATTCGTTAAAATTAGAGTTCGGATGATTCTAAATTTAATTCCAAAAATTTCTTCTTGATCTGTCGATCATATGAATTTTTTAGTCATATCACTAATCTAAGGGGGTCCATTATCCATTATCAAGTTATTAACTACACCATAATTAATCAATGGGGAGCATTAGTAATCAATAAATGATTATAACTAATCAGATAATAGATTGATAAGAATGCACGAGGAAAGCTCATAAATTATAACTTTGATGGTCAATCACAATGCAGTAGAATGACATAATTATTTCATAATAATATGAAAACAAATTCTATTCTATTCATATCATCTAATTATATCTGCTGAACCAAAAAGCCGAGTGTTGTCTTCTTTCTATGTACACAATGGCACCTGAGGTTGAGGCAGCAGGAGTTTAATCTGAAAAACAGTTATAGGCTTCTATTTACATAACTGTGATCGATGTTTCTCAATCTATACCAACCTTGAAGGGTCCAGAATCATTAAGCAATTTCATGACTTGTTTGACCTGAAAGGAAGCACAAAGCCAGTAAACAAGCCAGTAAGAGATGACAATTAGATGCAAAACAATGGATTTGTTTAAAAACTAACCGAAAAAGTACGGTAATATAATAAAACAGAAGCTACAGTTAAAAAATTATATAAAAACACATATCAAGTTATCATTTAATTTTGTTGACCAAGAAAAATCTTCTCAATAAAAAGAAAAGCATGGAACTCTTCCCATTTTGATCGGGCTGCTTCAAAAGGGGGACCCAAATGATTTCTTTGTGAAGAATTACACAGGTGTGGTAACACACAATTCCCAACAGAGGAAGATTAATACAACGAAGTTCCAAAAGAATTACACATCTGTGTTCTTCCCAATCACAGAGTTCAAAGTGTAAGTAATAGGATCTAATTTTGTCCCTATAGATAAAACGCCTGATACATACAAGTCGTGGGTCAACCTGTCAACATTTTGTGTATGATTATTGCGAGTGTCAGAGGGCATTTGAATTGGCGATTTTGGCAATAACTTCTAAGATCTTTATCAACCAAACTAACTAGAACTCATATGTTCATCATCCAATACATATCCATGTATGTAAAACCATTTGTTTTGTTTAGAGATGCATCATTCTAATCTAATGATCTCTTCATCCCAACAATTTGTCATCAAGTTTGTCAATCCTTCTATACAGTACATATCTATTAAAACCTGCATTTGATGTTATTTACAATTTATCTAACCTCCATAACAACAAATGATGTTAAATTCGGGCAACACATTTATTTACTGGATCTTTCACTTTAACGGTTCATTTGGGGAAGCTTTTTCACTTTATATTTTCAAACCGTTATCATATTTTCATTTGACTACTACATTCTTCTTGTTGTTCAGAAATTTTATGATGGGCTGCTGTTTTTTATAACCAAATTGCTAGTGTGATAGCTGCCAAAAAGTTGTATGACTTTTTTGAAAAGAAAAATATATATAATACCCATAATAGGAACACGAAAGTTGCTTCCTTATAATAGTTTCACAAAAAGCTATAGCCGCCCAAAACAAGTCTCAAATTTCTGGCCTCGTTCAAAACCAAAAAAAATAAGTTAAATGTAGAAGATCACATAGGAAACATTTACCTGCAACAAAAATTCTTACGTAAAACCAGTAAGACATAATATATCACTGTTTTTGTTTGACATGTTTTTTCAACATGAAAATTAGCGCAATCTTATGCAGAAGTTAATAGTAAAATAGGCACATATGCACCTGATCTGTTTCACGCACGAGAAAGTCCTCAATAGCTTTTCTAAAACCATCATTCAAGATGTAGTGGCAACTGTATGTTGTTACAGGAAGATAACCACGCTGTATCTTATGCTCTCCTTGTGCTCCTGCCTCGACCTTACTTAGATTTAGCTCAATGGCAGCTTCAATTGCCTTGAGATCAAATTCAAAATGCCAAGTAAAATATAAGTTGAAATATTAAGGAAGAATATTTAGTTTAATACACTGCTTTTTTTTTTTTTGGTAACTTCATGGTTAGTTGAGACAAGTACAGCAGTATAATAGCTGAACGTTATACTGAGTAGTGAAATGCAAAGGAATTATAAATAAGTTTCAAGTCTATAGTCACCAAAAGAAACTGCCAGCAACTGTGATCATTACAATCTTCTTTTACAATAATGCATGTTTTGGATTCAATCATAAAAGGGAATCTAAATTGAGCTTTTTTTACACTAATGCTGAACCCACTGGAAAGTCCCATGCATTTTAGAAGCTCACGGCAGCTAATGTTATATTGTAATATAAGAAGAGTACAACAACATCAAACTTTTATGCCATTAAGTGTCATGATTATTCGACAAATTTTATGTTGATCGTAAACTAAGAAGAGTAATGAAAAGAAAGCAATCACTATAATTCAAATATTGTAGCATCAGAAATAGCAGTCCACCAAACATCCTAAAGCTACGTTCTTAAATGAAAAGAGAAATTTCATGATAAACATGCTTTAGCATTTAAATGAAATTGCATATAATGGTCCATGAAGGAGACTGACGAACTATAATAGATCCAAAATGCATCTCCATATACCTGGTAATAGCAGGCCTCAAAATGAAGATTCGGAAAATAAGCTTGAGGCAGGCAGCCCCACAATCGACCAAACAGAGTATCACCTCCAATAAGGTTAAGAGCTCCAGCAACAAGTTTCTCTTCTTCTTCAGCGACAATAAGCAAAACATGATCTCCCATCTTCTCCCCCATATTGTGAAAAAAGTCCTTTGTTAGAAATGCCCTACCCCACCTACATATGAAAAATACTCAACAGGTTAACCTACAAGACTTTGAAAGAAATGCTCGGAAATTTGGCAATAATAATGAAACAAGCCATTGAATAGTTCTTCTTTCTTGGAAAAATTATGTAATTGTAGAAGTTCCTCTCCCAGAAAACCCAGCAAAGAGTTTGAAAGTTAACTCTAAGAAAAAAAGTAATGAATATACAAGATTTTTGCAGCAAACCTAAAACCATTACAACTACTGTAACAGCATTCATGTCTCTTTGATCATGGTTTCCACCGTTGGCTGGGTGGGTTTGTTTTTTAGATATCTGACTGTTCATGTTTTCTAGCTGTTTTACGCAAGGCCTTTCAGCCTTTGGGTCTCGTTGCGGTTTTTGGATGGTAGCGAAACCCTCTTCATCTACCCCAAATTTGTGGGCTAAACCTCCGCCTGCGTTGTTGTTGACCCCTATACCTCAAAACACACGAGAAAAGACACAAATTGATGAATAAAGCAATATGAGCCTTGGCACCACACGTCACTTGAAGGGTCAAACGACCTCTGATTGCCAAACGAACAGCATCATTGCGATCAGGATATCAAATTTTGCTAGGTCAAGGCCCGTCTCAATCGAATCGAATGAGATCGGTCAAAAGGGATGATCGGCGCCCTAAATTAAAGTGCGAAGTTGATCAAATGATGTCGGATCAACAAATCGATTTCGCCATTACGATCGGAATATTATGAATACTCAAAAAACTACATCTTCTATGTTCAATTTGGATCATCCGAATTGGTGGCACAAATTTCGAGACAAAACATGCATATCGAGAAAATTGGCGTTGGCGAAACAAAGTCCGATCGAGAAACGAACTTCGTCACTGCATTCAGAATATCCTAAATACCTAAGGGTGACATCCAACTTATTCAAATTAAAGCATGCGAGGTCGCACACGCATTTAGAGGTAATGCACAAATTTCAAGAAAAAGTTAACCCGACTCTACCCAAATGACGCCAAATTGACGAACGGACTGCGTCGTTATGTTCGGAACACCAAAAATACCATAAATGCACTACCAATTTATTTAATTGAGGTGGTGCACGCAAATCGAGGCGGTCCCCATGCAAAATTACTCTCGGCATGCTCAAACGATGTCCGATCGTGAAACAGACTGCATCGTTGTGTTCGGAACACCAAAAATACCGTAAATGCACTACCAATTTATTTAATTGAGGTGGTGCACGCAAATCGAGGCGGACCCCATGCAAAATTACTCTCGGCATGATCAAACGATGTCCGATCATGAAACGGACTGCATCGTTGTGTCCGGAACATCGGTAATACTCTAAATACACTGCCAATTTGTTTAGTTGAGGTTGTGCACGCATATCGAGGTGGTCCAGTGCAAAAATTGGCCTCGTCGTTGCTCAAACGACGTCCGAACACAAAACTAATGGCATCATTGCGACCGGAACGTCGGCAATACCCTAAATGCACTATCAATTTGTCTAATTTTGATATTTGGCGAATTCGACACGTTAAACGAGACAATCTACACCAAAAACAAGAAAGCTACACGCAAATCGAGGCAGTCTTTGACTCAATTAATGTAGTGTTATCATGTTAAATCAATACAGAAATGGATAATCACTAATATGGCTAATTACTTGTAAAACTATAATGAGAGTCAGGTTCCAAACAGAGAAAAGAGGTCATATACATTAAATGCTAATTGGTGTTACCTCGTTTCCGTCAGTCTACCTCGTCACCTCAGCCTAGCTGGCCACGATTTGTCTTCAAAATGAAATAATTTGTGCTGTCTTCAAATATGACTTGCAGACACAAAAGCAAGGGGATCTCAACTTCCACACCCAGCAAACAAAGCTCAGACCTCCCGTCCTGCCCTCTATTCCACTGGACTGCTCTCCTCTACTTCAGTTTTCACCTCCACTCCAAAAAGCAAGTTGAGCAACTCCTGTTTTCCACGTTTCAGCAAATCGATTTCCACGGTCTTCACTATAAGAGGTTTCTTGATTCCCTGCTCACAACAAAAAAAATTCACTGCTTGTACGTCTTCCAGCCTTTCAAGCTTCAGCTCTCCTCACGGTCAAGCCAAACGCCTATCCGATCTCACTCTCTAGTCTCGCCTGAAGGAATCCAACTCCACTAAGCCTTAAGAACTCTCCTCCATCGACTGGTCATCGGCTTAGGCTCTTTTATAACTCCAAACCATTCTCTGCTTTATTGTTTGGAGTACAGAATCTTTAAAAAAGGAAAAGTGGTTTTGTTTTTTGTGTCACGTGAGTACTTTATTGATAGCAGCTTTCATCATTTTAGATTTCAGAGCTTGATCCCATATCTAAGGAAATTTTGGTGAAGTAAAAAGAAATCTGTCAAAATTTCCTCAAGGATACCACATTCGTCTGTTCAAGTCTGATTTTTGTTTTTTTTTTTTGTTTTGTTGTATATATGATTCAGCATGGTAGATATGCATTGGGAGACTTGATTTCAAGTAACTTCAGATTTAGACTTGGATAACTATTATTACCATTTGTATCATCTAGCCGAACAGCCCTTTGATTCGGCACTTAAGCCAGCCCATACCCCATTAATATCTTTCCTTCTCACAAACACTTCAAACGGCCCACATAGCCTGTTGCAGCCTTAAGGCCCACCTATATTCCCCTATACTTAGCTGAAATTAGCCCAGAAGCACTCCACCACCTCACTTCACAGCCCTTTTACTTTCTCTGTTAAGGGGCAAATCCTTCATAACCGAGCCACTACAACAAGCCTTCACCCACTTGCTCATCTATCAAACAGTAACTCCACCCTTTAGCAAACCCAACTGTAATCAGACCATTTCACCATTCTAAAGCCCGTCAAAGCCTATTTTCCTACAGTCCACTTAGCGCCCCACAAAAGACCTCAAATCCACTCCAAAACAGTGAGCTTTTTCATCAGTTTATTACTCTTGTTCCCATTGATGTTAGTATTAGTTGTTAGTATTAATTAACATAACCATTTCTCTCCAATTGATTTTATTAGTTGCATATTGATATTGTGATATGTGCATGTTTGTATGTGTGTGTGTTGGTGAGAGGAAGATAAAAAAAAGAGAGAGGTGAAGGTTCTCAAAAAAAAAAAAAAAGAGAATGCCAGAAAGCAAAAAAAAGAGAAGTGGGAAATTATTTCAAAAAAAAAAAAAAAAAAGAAGCTTTCAAAAAAAGAAAAGATTCTTTTCTCGATGCTTGCGACGGGCCGGCAAACCCCCGAGGCGCTCACGTAGCGTTTAGGGTGGGAAACCGGTGCGAAGCTCGCGACGATTTAAGAATCCCTCTTCAAAGCTTGCAACGAGCCGGCAAACCCCCGAGGCGCTCAAGTAGCGTTTAGGGTGGGAAACCGGTGCGACGCTTGCGGCGAAGGGGATAAAAAAAAATGTGTTTTTGTTTTCTTCTGTATTCTTATATAAGTACCCCCGAACGCCCACGTGGTGCAGAGGGGGGAAATCTGTGTTTATTTCTAACATGTTTTCTTCTTATAATTAAAACAAACACCCTTAAACGCTCACGTAGCGGGCGGGGATAAAATAAAAAAATGCGACCGCGGTGTCATTTTGACATCTACCTGAAGCGCTCACGTAGCGTCGAGGGGAAGGTTGCCTCTTGGTTTTTCCCCTAAACGGGGGAGACGCCGGGAGGCTGCTGAAATTTTGTCTGAAAAAGACAAGGACTTGGACATTTTTTTTTGGACAACAGTGGACTCATTTTTGGACAGCAGGAGACATAAAGTATGGACTCAAAAAAAAAAAAAATGACTTGAATAATTTGAATAAAAATTTGACCAAATAAAGAGTAATAAGACTCATCATTGCAATAAAATGAGCTCAAATGGACACAAAATGATTATGACGTTCGAACTCAAATGACTTGAACAATTGATAAAGGACTCAAACTTGGACATGCAAAATTGACTACAAATGACATGAATTAGAACTTGATTTGAACAATCATGTAATACTTGAGCTCAAAGTTGAGCTTAATTTGGATACAAAGAAGACATGACATGAACTCAATTTGAACTTGGTCTTGAACCTTACAAAATCATATGGAACTTATTACATACAAAGGATAATAAATTGAAGAAGATTGCTTGAGCATTGAATGAGCAACAACAACTCAAATGCCATCTTTGATTAATAAGAATGTGTAGTCTAAATTAAAATAGATACACAAGGCTACTTTAATGAATATTATAATTCACATGTGAGATATTTATCTCACAAATGATTATGAGACTTGTGCAATCAATTGATTTGGGACAAATGCATTGGCCATAAGGATGTATAATGAATGCAACAAGCATCAACATGCAAGCAAGTGGAAATGATATATGATGATTCAAAGAAATTGAAATGACACCAAATTTTGATTTTGTGAAACAACATTTGAACATTTCCAAGCAATTTACAAATGAGTGTAAGTTGGAGTGTGATCCTCTCACAGTTAATAGAAGACTGATTTCTTGAAAGATTCAAGATATCGTCACTTCAATCAAATTGAGAATGTTAATAGTGTCATGTTCATCATGTATATTACAAGTGTAATGTGATCTTTAATTTAAGAAGACTATGGGAGCAAGAGCTTGATCATAGAGCCATATTATGAGGCCTTTAGATAATGACAACCCGACTCCGACCAAGTTCTGAATGTCAAATTGAAGAAGATTATCGAAGCTTATGAGTTCTTGATGAATCAGTGATCACCGAAGCTTACACTGATAATTTCATAGGGCTCAAAGATGAAGGATATATGGTGTACATCAGCTCTTACGGGCCGTTGTAGAAGACTGTTGTACACACTAAGCATCATCTACAAAGCAAAAGATAAAGATCTGCAGTACATAAAAGTCTACGAATACATATGTGAACGCCATATACCATCTGCAGCAGTAGCAAGATGTGCTGAAAAGATCAAAGACTACCATAAAATATATGAAGAATATGAAAAGTGCAATCCCCTACGATCTAAAGCAGGAGATTAGTTGGTACACTACGATCTACCTGCAGAAAACAACAAATAGTGCACGACAGTCTACCTGTACAAAGCAGCGAACAAGTCTATTCAGAAGCTGCTACGCTACGCCGCCGGATCTGCAACATTCGTACAAGCAGACAGAAGGCGTCTATTTAAAGAATACCCCTGCACGTGCACTATAAATTGTATACACATAGGTACACTAAAAGGGGTAAAAATAATTATAAAACCCGCATGGGCCCCGGCGAGCGTGTTATTGGTACACACGTGACGTCTAGGGATGCTGCGCGGGTTGACAAGTGAATTCAGGTTCGAAACCGATCCTTCTATACGGGTCAATAGAAGTCGACAGGGTTCGAACCATTAAGCAGATATAAAGTTGTGGTATCCAGTATATTTGCTTTAAAACAATCATATTAGGCCTACAACAATATGAATTCACTAATAAAGGCACGAAGCCTACGAAACCCGATCCTCTGTCGACAGCCCGACAGAGTTGACAAGGTTCAATCCACAAAAGAGAAATGACCCACGAACACCCCGATGATGGCCGTGTTGAATGTTTATCTCAACCGGAGGGGTTCACAAACATTTTCAAATGTCTCCCAAATATCCAAATGTCTATCAAAATCCAAAGCTCCACCCAAAATCCAAAAATCCAAAAATACAAAAACTCCACAAAAATCTCAAAATCCAAAATCCCAAAAATATTTAAAAATGAAATAAAACCATCAAATCACTTAAAGCAAAAATCATCCGCCCTCCGCAAAAGTTTGTTGAGGCGGACAAATTAAAATCAACTTCAGCTCACAAAGAGCGAAATGTCTAGTCGAAAATATCACTAGGATTCATTCTCAAACAATCTCTTGCCAGTAAGAACGTGGTACGTGTCCTCTAACCGGCAGTTTCGTCGCCAAATGGCACTGCAGGTAAACGGTTATGACCCGGGGCCCTCTGAACCGAGTGGTTTTGCCGCCAAATGGCACCACAGATAGCGGTTATGGCCAGAGCCAATACGTTCCTTAATGGCGTTAAATCCTTGAGATATGAATCAATAGGATATGATCGATAGGGCACAAAGCCCTCTGTTAGCTAAGGTGGATTCAAATTTGTCCCCTTAGATAAACATTCAACCCCGGTCTACAAGGTCCCCTTGGACGAAGCAACCCATGGCTGCCGACAAGGATCCTTCTGTCAGGTTGGGTCGACTACCTCCTCTGACTAAGTAGACCAGGGACCACGATGGCCCGGGACGACGGAACCATGGGATCTTGATCGGGTCTATCATCCATTCCCCCACCATCCGCTTTAAGTGCTAGATGGTGAAATTTTTATTTTAAATATCAAACTCTCCAAATTCTCAAATCCAAATCCAGTTTTCAAATCCAGACCTATTGCTGCTACTATACGCCAGATACACGTATTTCTATACGAATCTGATTGACGACTAGCCTTAATCGAAAGTTCTCTCTCGTGATCGAGAGGGGTAATTAACTATAGGGGCTTGCGCCTATAGGAAACCAGAACTCAGATCATAAAGTCCTCACAAAATGAGGGCGAAATCTCTGGGTAGTGTCTTATCTACAAACCCATCTGCCTTCCAAAATTTACCCCGGAACTTAGTTCGTTAAAACTCCCTCGCCGAAAAAGAAGCAGCGAGCGGAGGCCGGGGCCGAATTTTCGGAGCCCACAGATTTCTGGCGACTCCACTGGGGAAATGGTTTCTCTTTCCATCTTTGGCTAGTCATATCAACGCTATAGTAGTAGTCATATCAATTGGTGTTCAAATTTTGAATCTTTTAAAATGCTCATTTAGCGGATCAAAATTTTAAAATCATTTTCTATACGATCATTCATACATTCATTGAGATAGCTTAGTTAGCAGTGCTTTAAATTTATATTACCTTTTATTGCTTGTTAATGGTTATCTGCTTTTATCTTTTGTTCTGTGCAAGTCTCTGCATTTTGAAAGTGTGGGGTGATGTATCAGATTCTGATTACTAACCCTTACCTTTCATTTATGCAGATGGATCTGCAGAACACTCCTTTCACTGTTTAGCTAGGCGGTGGAGCCAGCATTCAGTTGGCGAATGCTCTGATCAACACTGGAAACGCCGGAGCTACCATCCAATTTGGTAGCATTAACTTCCCGGCAATTGCTGCAAGAAGTGCTGCCATTCCTGCGAATGGCATGAATGCTGAAAGGTCTGCTAGAAGATTTAATACTGCTGAAGCTCCTACCGGTCGTGTGAATCTTCCAACACAACGACCCTCTGCTACAAATCCTCATAGGAGGATTTCTGTGTTTGAACGAATGTCACAATCAGAAGCCTCGGCCACCAAGAGAGTTGTTGCTGGAGGAAGGATTTCTGTGGTGACTGCAAACACCACTGCTCTGCCAAACGGGTTACTTGCACCCGAGAAGAATAATGCTGAAGCTTCCTCATATGGAGGAAAGCTAACAAGGAGACAGAGGAGAAAGCTGAATGCCGAGATCCGAGCTCAGCAACAACTGGTGCCTGTGCACCCATCAAACCTGCCAGCCCAAGAGCTTGAGGCTAATGTCCCCACCCAAAATAGGTTTACCAACCTTAAGTGGGTGAAAAGAAATAGCTCTTCTGGTGAGCTCAAACAGTCATTTTGGGAGCATCAACCACAAGCACCAACCCCTCAGAAGACTAGAGAACCTGAACGTCTATCAGCTCGAGTACATCGAGTGCTGAAAACAGTTAAGGAGAGGGGACTGATGAAGAGGCAATTTCAGAGGCCGCTAGTTATTGAGGCCAGAAGAACCCCTCCAAGGGAAAGGCTATCATCTGCTGCGATAGCTGAACAAAGAAGATATCGACAACAGGCTCCACGCGGTGAACATTGGGGCATGACACTTGAACCTCAAATTCAGGGATCTGCCGCCGAAAGGTCCCGGTGGAAGGGAAAGGAAATCTGGAGATCAAAGTCTCGCAGAGAAGAAGAAAAAAGAAGAGAAATAAATCTGGGCGTGACATCCGGTACAGCTTCCCGGAGATCCGCCCCCACTTACAAGCAACGTCAAAGATGGGTCCAAAAGAAGACCCACGATGATGTCCCCCCTGACGGTCGACACCGTGGAGAATCCTCCAGGGGATCCCGTCGCCCTCCATCTCCTCCGAAAGAAGAAACCAACTTTGACCGCAGCCCGCTAGTCGAAGAAGTCTCATTACCAAATCAAGAGCCGGAGATCCATTGGCGTCGCCGCTCGGAGATCCAAGTACTTGGGGAGAAAGGGGAAGAAGACATAGAAAATGAAGAAGATATGAAAGAAGAAGAAAATGTAGAAGAAAATATAGAAGAATACATGGAAGAAGAAATAAATGACGCCATAAACATTGAAGTCGTCTATATGGTGAGACACACCAATGCCAATGAGGAGGCGTACTATGATGATGGTGAAGATGACGACGATCAACAACCACCGGTTAGGCAAGTATATCGACGTCGTCGTGAAGTTGGGTCCACCATCGAAAGAGGTGGTCACTCTTCAGAAGAAGAAAGAGAAGAAGCCGAGGATAATCCCTTGGCTGATGAGAATGTCACACTCGCAGACATGCAAAGACATATAAGGCGTCAAATGAGAACCAAAGACAAAGAAATATCTCAGCTGAATGAGAAAATGACCGAGATGATGGCTCAGATGGGGGCGATGATGCAAATGATGCAGAGGACTACTGCTATTGGTGTAATGCCTAACCCTCCAGCCGATCCTCCAAACCTTCAGATACCACAAGTATCAGGAATACGGGGAACTCCTGAAGGTGTTCATGAGGTCCATAATACCGTCCGCCAGCCTACCCCACAAAATATTGCAAGTACCTCCGAACCCGTGACTGCTGCGCAATTGGAGGGAATTATAACTGAGAAAATCAAAGCTATTATAGCTGTTGACCAGGCAGAGAAATTGGTGGGTAAGGGTCGTCCATATCCCGCTGAATACGATCAGGTGTCGTATCCAAAAGGGTATTCGGTCCCAAAGTTTCACACTTTCAATGGTACTAACAATCCCAGACAGCACTTGGCGCAGTTCAAGGCCACCTGCGGGAATACAGGGGGAAATGATGCCCTACTCTTCCGACAGTTTGTTAACAGCTTAACAACAACTGCTTTTGAATGGTATGCTGAATTGCCAAATGACTCTGTGAAGACATTTGCAGAGTTAGAAGCCATGTTCGTGAAGAGGTTTGCAAGCGCGACTGAGAAGATTACGATCGCCGATCTCGCTTTGGACAAAAGAAAGAGAGAAGAGTCAGTATCAAAATACATAACTCGTTGGCGCAATTTAAGCATGAAATGTGAACAACAACTCGAAGAAGAACATGCCGTACAATTATTAATGGGAAACATCGATGATAAGATGCAACCATTCTTATGTATGGCTACAATCACCACTTTTCAAGACCTGCTGGATAGAGTGGCTAAATTTGAAAAGCTGAATTTGTCAAGGTCAGAGGGCCACTTCGACAAACTCAAGAAGCCCAAGTCCTCGGAGGTGAAAAAGGGCGAAGCTTACTCTGCATCTTCTCTCAGGTCGAATAAGGGAAAACAAGTGGTTTATAATGTAGACAAAGGCAAGCAACCAATACAGTATGAAGAAAAGCCAAAACAAGTTTACAACCCTAACCCCCAACCAAAGCTGATACTCGGGGGAAATGATAGGCCAAGAACTTTTCAAAGCGGAGGAGAACGCCCGAGGCAAGCAATGGGAACCGGTGATAGAACGTTCCCATCTCTCAAAGATAAAATGAATAAAGAATATCCATTCAAAAGAGAGAGTGTCGCAAAGTTATTTCGACAAGCATTAAAAGCAGGCCTAGAATTGCCAGAGTGCAAGAGGCCGGAGGAGTCGAAAGAAACTAGTGACCCGAACTACTGCCCGTATCACCGAGTGCTGGGCCATCCCATTGAAGATTGTTATATCTTCAAGGATTGGGTTGAAAGAAAATACCGGAAGGGAGAGCTCACATTGTCAGATAATGTGTTGGTTAATCCCAGAAAAGAATCAACCCGGGTAGTTACGACTTCCTCCATACCCCCGGTTGAAGAAAAAAGAAAGAAAAAAAAGCTGATTCAAGAAGAACGGTGGGAGACTGTAGTCTCCAAGAAAACAGTGAAGATGCTGAAGCAGCTTGAGGGTGTTTCGGGTGTGAAGTGGAAGTCTCCTACAGAGCCAGTGATAAATCTCAAAGCACTACCTGCAATTCGAGCATCCAATTCTAAGCAACTCCTTAACCAAGCTGGCACTTCGAAGTCTGGGAAGGTGAAATCCTTGAAGAAGAAGACCAAGCTGAAGAAGCCTAGGGAGAAAAAGACAGCAACCCAAAGGGTTATCGATAGTCTAGATGAATACTATCAGACTGTCAGACGCCCCATTAAGCTTGCTGATTTTATGACAGAACTCAAAATTGAAGAAGAAAAAGAAGCTGATGAAGATACACTTCCCATGGAAACTTGTCGAGTTATATCAACAACACTAGTAACTCGGGCCAAAAAGGAGAAGGAAGCACCCTTTGAGTCCTGTATGATGATATCACCAATGGATTACACTGTACAAGAGGATTTGTATTTTCCAGAAGATGATGAATCAGAGCCTGATATCACTTCGCAGATGGAACAGGTGAATTTGGGCAGCAGCTCTGAATCAACAGACAAATCTCCAAATGAGGCAATGATTGATTCTGAAGATAATGTACCGTTAAATGAGTCTGAACAGGAAGAAATTGCCCAAGTGCAATTGAGAAGTGGTAAAACACTACCGTCTCCACCAAATAAAGGGATCCCTGATAAAGACAAAGGGAAGGAGATTGTCGTTAATGAAGATATCATTCTCAAAGATTCCAAGAAAAAGGAAACCCCAGCTAAAGGGGTAGATTACAATATCCTATCCCATTTGAGAAAAATCCCAGCACAGCTTAGCATATACGACGCTCTAATGATGTCCAAAGATCTTCGGGAGACCCTAATTCAGGCTCTTAGGGACCCCGAAAGATATGAGGCTTATTTTGCTGAGCGTAACTTGACTGAAGTCTTGCAAGCTCGGAATGAGCCAATCATTACTTTTGCCGAGGATGATATGATGCTCGGAACGGCAGACCATAATCGGCCTTTATATGTCACTGCAGAAAGCGATGGGATGATAATCAGTCGAATTTTGATTGATCCAGGATCCTCCATCAATCTTATGAGCTTGAAAGCTCTGAGATCACTTTGTCTCGATGTGCAGCACCTTGGGCAAGACAAATTGATGGTGCACGGCTTTAATGAAAAGGGACAAAAGACCCTCGGATCATTCATGCTCCCCCTAGTATTTGGGGAACTCCATACTGAGGCAAAATTCCATGTGATTGATGCGGACACCTCATTTAAGGCGCTTTTGGGTCGCCCGTGGTTGCATGATTATGGCATTGTCCCATCAACACTACATCAATGTATGAAGTACATCAGAGATGGAGAGGAGTTCAGAATATCTGGTGATATTCAGCCCTTTGCAGTTCATGAGGTGAAAATTTATGAAGATGCTAGATACTTCATCCCCAAAGAATCAAAGCCATCAAGTTCTCTCGAGACTAAGGCATCAAACCCGAAGGCTGCAAGGCGGCCCAAACAAGAAGATGAGAAGAAGCAGGTAGGAAGAAAGAAGACAATGCCAACTCTTCCCAAAGAAGCAATCACTCCTAAGTCAAGAAAATATGTGCCTCATCTAGGGAGTGACACAGATGAAGATGATGCCATCCCTGCTAAACCTCAAGAAATATGTCAATCAACAGTTAAGGGGAGAAAGAAGGCAAGATATTCAGATGATGACTATGACTACGAATCTATCTACATGAATAATGTGCAACATGTGCTTTCAAAGAGGATAGATAATTTGTCAATCTCAGATAATGAATGCGTGATCACGCGTGTTCCCTCACAGCATTTCAAGGAAATCGCTCCTCGAGAGGTACACAATGTTGAGGAACTTGTAATATTTTATGTGCCTCCTCGAAGAAATAAGGGTGGATCGGGAACCCTATTTTACAAATCTGGTGAGCGCGGAGATGAAGAGAATCGAGATTGGTTCTATAGGCCCACTGAATATAGGGAGTTAGTGCCTACAAGAATGCCGAAATTTATTACCAGAAATATACGAAGGATGTTGCAAAAACAAGTTGGAGTTTGCACCCCTGTGCAACAACTTCATCTTTGCTTGAAACTCTGGTATCGAAGAAATCCCCATACATTGCAAAGAAAGGATATTCTTGCTAGAAGAGGTCTCGGATTTGTTGTGCAAAGACATTCCCAAGGGGAGACGTGTCGTGCCATTACATGCAGGGAAATTGAATCTGGTGATGATGGTGATGAAGAGATTTATGAAGTTAACGATTATGATGATCAACCAGTAGAAGCTGAGCCTGCACCTGAAGAACTTGAAGATGGTGGACAAGCAGCCACTATGGATGAGTTAAGGGAGATAAATTTGGGGACTGAGGAGGACCCTCGTCCGACCTTCATTAGCTCCTTATTACCAGAAGACCAAGTGAAAGAAATGAAAGAGCTGCTTTGTGAATTCAGGGATTGCTTTGCTTGGACATATGCTGAGATGCCAGGCTTATCCCCTGATGTGGCAGTTCACAGGTTGGCCATCAAGCATGAGGCGGTACCTGTTAAACAAGCTCCAAGAAGAATGAGATTGGAGATAGAAGACCAGGTGATTGCTGAAACCAAGAAACTCATAGAGGCGGGCTTCATTCGAGAAGAAAAATATGCTGACTGGATTGCCAATATCGTACCGGTAAAGAAGAAGAATGGTCAGATTCGCATCTGTATCGATTTTCGGGACCTCAATAAGGCGTGCCCAAAAGATGACTTTCCGCTTCCTGTGTCTGAACTTTTGGTGGACAGTACATCAAATTTTGATATGTTCTCATTTATGGATGGATCGTCGGGTTATAACCAGATCAAGATGGCACCTGAAGATGAGAAGCATACGGCATTTAGAACACCCATCGGTATTTTCTGCTACACAGTGATGCCCTTTGGCCTGAAAAATGCTGGGGCCACCTACCAACGGGCGATGACTCACATATTTGATGATTTGATACATCAAAAGGTCGAGTGCTATGTAGATGACCTTGTTGTTAAAAGTCTTGGCCGAAAAGATCACTTAAAAGATCTCAGAATTGTATTTGAGAGAATCAGAAAGTTTGATCTGAAGATGAATCCTCTCAAATGTGCTTTTGGGGTCTCCTCCGGCAAATTCTTGGGGTATGTTGTTCGTCATCGAGGTATAGAGATCGACCCCAACAAAATTAAAGCAATTACGGAGATGCCACCACCAAGGAGCCTTCGACAGCTTCGCTCACTACAAGGGCAACTGGCTTTCATTCGGCGGTTCATTTCGAACCTATCGGGTAGGTGCCAGCCATTTTCAAAATTGATGAAGAAAGATGTTCGTTTCAAATGGGATTCAGAGTGTCAGGAAGCATTTGACAGCATCAAAAGATACTTGTTGAATCCGCCCATTCTTGCGGCGCCAATCCCGGGGAAGCCTCTTGTATTGTATACGGCTGCACTAGAAGAGTCCCTCGGAGCACTATTGGCCCAGCACAATGAAGGGGGAAAAGAAAACGCGCTCTACTACATCAGTCGGAGGTTGATCGGAGCGGAAAGCCGTTACTCTCCTATTGAAAAGCATTGTCTGGCGCTAATTTTTGCAGTTCAGAAACTCCGCCACTACATGTTATCTCACAAAATCATGCTGATATCAAAGATCGATCCGCTGAAGTTCTTGATGACAAGACCAGCGTTGACAGGTCGCCTGGCTAGGTGGGCAGTATTATTATTACAGTTTGATATCACGTACCTACCACAAAAGGCTGTGAAAGGACAAGCCTTGGCAGATTTTCTCGCTGCACATCCTATCCCGGCAGACTCTCCACTTAATGATGATCTGCCAGATGAACAAATCATGCAAGTTGAGGAAAATGAGAAAGTACCATTTTGGGAGATGTATTTTGACGGAGCATCATCAATTAAAGCTGCCCGACCTCCAAATCTTGCTAGAGCCCAAGCTGGCGTCGGCCTAGTTTTCATCACACCAGAAGGAGGCATAATGAGATTTTCATTCAGTCTAACTGAACCCCGAACCAACAATGAAGCTGAGTATGAAGCTTTAATTGTGGGACTAGAGATCGCAATTGATGTCAGAATTCAAAATCTTCGAATTTTTGGCGACTCTCAACTTGTAATAAATCAAGTCTTGGGGGTTTATAAGATTTGCAAGCTTGAATTGGCTCATTACCATAGGCGAACTCTTGAGCTCCTGAAACAGTTGCCAAATGTTGAGATAGCTCGAGTTCCTAGAGGACAGAATGGGAAAGCAGATTGTTTGGCCAAATTGGCCAAGGAGATGACAAATACTAATGAAGAGAAGCCTATATTCATCGGGGTTTATAATCGTCGAATCTTGGAGCCTACTCTATTACAATTCCCAATGGCAGAGGAGATATCAAATCCAGGCAAGCAGGATATTATTCCAGTTGAGCCTCAACCCCTCCATCAGATTGTTATGGAAAATTATCCGGAAGAATATCATGTGGCCAAGAGACGTAAAGCTAGTCAAGCTTCAGAATCATGGTGGCATTGTTTAGATGTTGAAGTCGAAAATGATTGGAGGCAGCCATTCATTGAATACTTCAAAGGAAACAAGCTCCCGACAGAAAAATCTATGGCCGCACAAATTCGGAAAAGGGCACTGCGATATGCATTTGTTAACGACACGTTGTATCGACGGGCTTTTGACCAGATGTGGCTAAGGTGCCTAGGGACCAAGGAAGCCGATAAAGTAGTAGCAGAAGTTCATGAAGGACTTTGTGGTGCACATCAATCAGGTCCTAAAATGGCCGCTAAAATCAAGAGGATGGGTTATTATTGGCCAACAATGGTGACAAACTGTATTGATCATGCTAAGAGGTGCCATGAATGTCAGATTCACGGTGATGTTATTCATCAGCCGCCAAATCCGCTGCACCCAACAATAGCTTCCTGGCCATTCGAATGCTGGGGAACAGACATAATTGGGCCGATAGATCCACCATCATCAGCGGGACACCGTTTCATTTTGGCAGTGACGGATTACTTTTCTAAGTGGGCAGAAGCAGCTCCATTCAAAGAAGTCACGTCCGAGCATGTGATTAACTTCTTCACCCATAATATCGTCTACAGATTTGGTGTACCGCGCCGTGTGATCTCAGACAACGGCACAACATTCAAAAGCACTAAAATATACAAGTTCGTCGAGCGCCACAAGATCGATTGGCGATACTCATCAATATACAATCCAAGGGCCAATGGCTTGGCAGAGGCCTTTAACAAGACGTTAGTGAAACTGTTAAAGAAAATCCTCACCAAAAATAAAAGAGAGTGGCACGCAAAGATGGTGGAGGCACTATGGGCGTATCGTACTACTTACAAGACGCCAACTAAAGCCACTCCCTACTCACTAGTATTTGGGGTGGAAGCCGTATTGCCATTGGAAATTGAGCTACCGTCACTCCGTGTAGCTATCCAGTATGATCTGACTCAGGAGCAAAATGCCCGATTGAGAACGGAAGAACTCGATGCGCTCGATGAAGTCAGACTACGTGCTCAACAGAACTTGGAAATCTATCGGGCAAGGATGGCGAAGTCATTTGACCGGATGGTACGTCATCGAGCGTTTCAAGAAGGGGAATTGGTTTTGGTGTTAAGAAGACCAATCATCCCACATCGAAAAATTGGTGGAAAATTTGTGTCCAATTGGGAAGGCCCGTTCGTCATTGAGAAGGTGTACCTAGGAGGAGCTTATCAATTGATTGACCTGGAGGGTCAAAGGCCTATGCCCCCGATTAACGGCCGATACTTGAAGAAGTATCATGCATAGTAATCAACATGTATTTAAAATTCTGTTGTGTATCTGACAAATGCCCACTAGCATATGTATAACATATATATTTCGAGATTCTCTTGTGACACAAGAATGCATTTCGAGAAAAAAAAACTGGAGGCATTTTAAATATTTATTCAGGTCGACATCGCGCTGCGTGCCGAGATCCCCGAATAAATATTTAAAACTCTAGAATGTCAATTTTGCACAAAAAAAAAAAAAAAAAAAAAAACTGGGGGCATTTTAAATATTTATTCGGGTCGACATCGCGCTGCGTGCCGAGATCCCCGAATAAATATTTAAAACTCTAAAATGTCAATTTTGCAAAAAAAAAAAAAAAAAAAAAAAAAAAAAAACTGGGGGGCATTTTAAATATTTATTCGGGTCGACATCGCGCTGAATGCCGAGATCCCCGAATAAATATTTAAAACTCCAGAATGTCAATTTTGCAAAAAAAAAAAAAAAAAAAAAAATAATAATAATAATAAAAGAGGAATACTTTTATGTATTTATTCGGGTCGACATCGCGCTGCGTGCCGAGATCCCCGAATAAATATGTAGAATCATTGACTACGATCATCCCTTTAAATCAGGATGTGATAACTTTTATTATCAGTGTATATGTGGGTTATTTTCCCTAAATTTTGGGATATCTCTCCTTCAGTGTACTAAAATTTCAAAAAAAAAAAAAAAAAAAAAAAAAAAAAAGGAGGTTTTTGTGAATATACGCTCCAACAAATTGAGCCAGAAAAGCTTGAAGACTTCCAACAGCCCGAAGCTTCAGGTTCGAACGGGTGAAAAGGCCGGATCCAATACGCCCAAATATGGCCGGATCGCTGGCAGTTTTGTCTACTCAACACGCCATAAGAAAGGTCGTAGTAGCGGAACCCCCATTTCGTCAACCTATCAGTAAGAACTGTAGGAAGAGCGAATGCTGATTTGACTCAACGAGTTCTAGGAGTTGTAGTCTACAAAACTCTCCTATTTGACCGGAGAATCGGAATTCCAGTGGATAAGAGTAGTCTCGAACACCTACCAAATGTCCGTAGATTCCAAGTCTTCAACCACAAATGGTGACTTCAAATCTACCAACTTCAGAAGATTCAGTATCAGGGAGCACATTTTTCATAGCTCGGGTCTGAAGCCTGAATGGGTGTAAAAGGCCGGATCCAACATGCCCAAATATGGCCGGATCGCTGGCAGTTCTGTCTACTCAATACGCTATAAGAAAGGCCGCAGTAGAGAGACCCCGTTTCAGTAACTAGAGGACAAAGAGCTATTAAATTATTGCTCTTCTAATCTGATGGAATTAAGTGACTTAGATTAAAAGTCTCATCGAGTGGTTAAGGATTAAGACACTACCTACATTTGGTACTATCAACTAAATCCAAAAACCTACAAATCTTTTATCGAATACATCGCACAAAGCATAGGACATAATGTGCCAAATTTTTTAGAATTTGAGCTAAATCTAACGGCTTCTGATTTCAACTAATGGCTGAAGCAATATTGCTCACAATTATTCTCAAAGGCTGGGGGCATTTTAAATATTTATTTGGGTCGACATCGCACCACGTGCCGAGATCCCCAAATAAATATTTAAAACCCCCAGTGATATCAACAACGCAAGCCTAAAACTCAACTCAGAGTACAAAAAAATTGAAAAGGAAAAGTCCTCCATATATATTACAATCATCATGAAGTACAAGTACACTGAGACTCGAAACTAAAGGAGTACAGACACCACAAGGTACAATTCTCAGGAAAACAAAAGACAAGCACAAGTCAGGAGATGCGAGCCTGTAAACTCTCTATCTTTTCAGTAACCTCAGCCAAAGTCTGGAACTCTAACTGAGCAGTCTGAAGCTCCTCCACAGCCCGTGTCAGTGAAGAGTCAGCTGCCACCATCTCCTGGTGCAAAGCCTGGTGGCGCTGCTCCTCCCTCCTAGTGAGGCGGTCGCGCCGGTTGCGCCCCTCCCTTAACTGAAGCCTCTGTGACACCACTTGTTTAGCATCTCTCCAAATGTTTTGCAAGCGAGTCGTCAGTCTGTCAAACTCCTGGGTCATACTGAAAGAGCTTTGACGATGCCTCCTCAAGGCCACAACACTACTGTCAAATCTATCGTGAATGTCATCAGCCAGCCTCCGTCGTATAGCAACTCTCCCCTCCAGCTCTGGAAGTGTAGCTCTGGTCCGCAAGACAGAAAGGGACCTCAATCTCCAAATGTAAGACTCCGCCTCACGGCACATCGACTCCCAGAAAAGTAACTCGGTATGGCTCACCCCAAAACTGGCAAGTAACCCGAGGAGTCGGTCAGCAGAAGGAACAAACTCGATCCAAGACTCCGGAGATTTTGGATCAATACTGTAAATCAGATCTCTCAAAAGCCCTATGGTGTTGTTGCACCTAACAACACTCCTTGAATCCGGGGGTAGAGGGACATAACAAGGAATCTCTGAGGTATAGTCAGCCCCCTCAGGCACTACATAAAGAATTACAAGTAATCAATATAGTAATAGATAATATTATAATGTGGCAAAAGGAATTAAGTTAAGACAAACCCGTACCTGTTGAGGGACTCGCAGAGTCAGCAGAGTAGCCAGCAGGAACAGAAGAAGGGCCCGCAGCGTCAGTCTGGGGGCACTCAGGAAAGAAAGAAAACTCCGCAGGTACCAAGTCTAAGGCCGCTGGTGTGTACGACGGTGCCTCGGAAAACTCAGGAAAGAAGCCTGCACCGGTCCCTGAAGACTCGCCAGGACAGAAAGACCCGTAAGGGTACACCGGAAAAGAGAAGTCGTCCGGAGGATCTAGCGTACTGTAGCCGGTAAAGTCTGATCTCCTCGGTCTCTGTGAGCTCTCGCCAGAGTCTCCAAGTAGAGTGTGAACATCTACAGACATCCGAGAAGATGAAGCACGAGGAGAGCCGGCACGTCTACGCAAAGGTCTCACAGTCTCTGCACGAGGTGGCTCAGGTGTCACATCTGAAGCTCTAGGAGGAGAAGGGACTACGACCCCAGTAGTAGTATGGGCCTCAGTATCTGTCCCTATATCAAGAGCAAATTAAGTGATCAATACACAATCAAATTAATAAATGACAGAAAAAAGGGCGGGTAGAAAGATACCTCTGTCAAAAGTAGAGTCTGAAAAGCCCTGACGAGATCGTCGTCCTCTTGGAAGCCCGAGCCTCCGTACCCGATACTCGTATCTCCTAGCTCCGTGCTCCAGGGCAGCTCCGAAAGACATCCGGACCCAGGACAATCGTGTGTAACTAACCCCGGTAGGACTGAACGGTGGGGCAAGAAGAAAACTAGAGTTTGTTCCAAGCCTCAACAAATGTAACCAGGTCAACGCCGCAGAGTAGAGGCGGGTCTCCAACGGAACAGTATCCATGCGATGTGTATCTACAACTCCAGGGACAACTGGGCGTCCCTCGTAAGCTGTGGCCTGGAAGAACCCAAACTGTCTGGCCACCCTATTGGGCTGATATCCCTCTAAAGTCACTGTACTGCCTGAACGGTGGCACAACCAACCAGGGCGCATGCTGAGAAAGTACTCAGCCACGGCTAAGTTCCGTCTTCTCTGTAGTAAAGTGCGTCTACCCCTGTGATCTACCCCGTCTACAACAACTGTCCCTCGCAAGTGGGGTGGCAAACTGACTGAGTCTGGCTGGTAGACTAAGGAAAATCTGTCAGCAACCAGGTGCGGAGCAAAGAAGAAAAGTCGGATCCTCTCCGACTCCAGGGTAGAGGACGCCTGAGACAACGGGAGAACAGTGGGGTACCCTCTCTCTGAAAAGTAAGCAGGAAACTCCAGAACAGAAAAGGCGCCCTGAACATGCAAGTGAATCCATCCGTACAAATATTGCCACGGTAGGGTCAAGTCCCTCAGCTCAAGTGAAGTAGCCTCAGAAGCGGTGCGTAGGGATCTGTAAATCCTGGCAAGTACCGCTGGTGCCAAAGAAAGACGCTGCCCCTGAGATAACTGACTAGCGGCTAAGAGAGCACTGTAACGAACGAATCCTGTTCTAAGCGGGAGTACAAAGGTACAGAGCCAGGTGGCCAAAAATCCTGCTAACACCAAGTCCTCACTGACCCCCGGTAGTGCTGGAGAAGGGTGACTAGTAGCAGAGGAAGGCTCGGCAGTCTCCTCAGATAGTGGAGTGCCGCGCTGCAGGCCGAGGCTGAATGGATCGTGAAGTGACGCTCCTACTACAGTCGAGTGGCTGTGCTGAAGGAAACTGCGGATCCAGACATCCATAGGCATGCCAACCCGAGTACGTGCCGACAACCCTGAAGCCCTGTAAACACGACGGTAGTGCTCAAGAAGTACTGGGTAAACATCTGGCAACATAAGTCTGCCCCTTCTATCTCCATCTATTGAGGGAACTCGGCAAAACAACTGATCGTCCGGAGGGACACATTCCTCAAAAGGGTGTCCGAAGACTGGTAGCCCGGAAATCGTCTGTAGATCTGAAAGTGTGAGTGTAAGTTCCTCTGCTCCAATCCAACAAGTGCCACGGCTAGCATCCCAAAACTCAATCAAGCCTCGGGCCCAAGAGGTGGGTAAGCGCCCGTAATCGAACAAAGAGGCATAGACAGCCTCGTAAATCCCTGCCTTCTGAAGTATGCCTCGGTGAGTTTGAAGAATGTATCGGGCCCAACAAACATAGCCGCTGGCTGGGCTCTGAACGCGCCCAACTGTGGAGTCTCGTGGCCACTCCAAAGGCTCCGACTGTAGCTGACGGTGGCTGAGTAAACTCGACTGTCCCACTGGCTCAAGTGTGTCTCCAGCAGGTGCGAGAACGTCACAAGTGCCCCAACCAATCTGGGTGACTAAACTCTCAAGTGGGTGGTACTCCCCACACTGCAGTCTGAGACTGGTAACCCACCTGTCGGAGTTCTCAAACTCAACTAAATCCTCAGAACACTCTGGAAGCAAAGGAGAGCGGGTGAAAAAGCTGTGAAAAGTGTCTCGCCCTCGCAGCATATCCTGGTGCTGCTCTAGTCTATCCCGAACATCAACTCTACTATGGGGATCTCGCCTGTCAATCGCATCCCAGATGGCAGCCTCACTAGGCTCACCTGGTGGAAGATCATCAGGTCTCTGCCAACGGAACATCTCCTGCATAAGGAGAATATACAAATGTGTCAAAAATCAGTTATAGTGATGACAAAAAAAAATGCAATATGCAATATGAGAAGGAGACTACGAAGGACCGTCAACTAACTCGACAAACAAAAACAATTCGAGCTATAAGATGTTTAAATTTAACGCTTAACTTTTGAGCATCAATACCCTTGCATACCAATGGATATTAGTTTTTTTTTTTAAAAAAAAAAGAGAGACATTTAGTGTGACATCCAAATAAGCTTTTGGAGATACGCTAAATAAGACCCCCTCGGTGTGACATCCAGAATAAACATTTGGAGATCCACAGGGTCGATCAACATACAACAAACGTGGTTCGCTCTAGGCGCGTACCACATATCTATTAAAACCTGCATTTGATGTTATTTACAATTTATCTAACCTCCATAACAACAAATGATGTTAAATTCGGGCAACACATTTATTTACTGGATCTTTCACTTTAACGGTTCATTTGGGGAAGCTTTTTCACTTTATATTTTCAAACCGTTATCATATTTTCATTTGACTACTACATTCTTCTTGTTGTTCAGAAATTTTATGATGGGCTGCTGTTTTTTATAACCAAATTGCTAGTGTGATAGCTGCCAAAAAGTTGTATGACTTTTTTGAAAAGAAAAATATATATAATACCCATAATAGGAACACGAAAGTTGCTTCCTTATAATAGTTTCACAAAAAGCTATAGCCGCCCAAAACAAGTCTCAAATTTCTGGCCTCGTTCAAAACCAAAAAAAATAAGTTAAATGTAGAAGATCACATAGGAAACATTTACCTGCAACAAAAATTCTTACGTAAAACCAGTAAGACATAATATATCACTGTTTTTGTTTGACATGTTTTTTCAACATGAAAATTAGCGCAATCTTATGCAGAAGTTAATAGTAAAATAGGCACATATGCACCTGATCTGTTTCACGCACGAGAAAGTCCTCAATAGCTTTTCTAAAACCATCATTCAAGATGTAGTGGCAACTGTATGTTGTTACAGGAAGATAACCACGCTGTATCTTATGCTCTCCTTGTGCTCCTGCCTCGACCTTACTTAGATTTAGCTCAATGGCAGCTTCAATTGCCTTGAGATCAAATTCAAAATGCCAAGTAAAATATAAGTTGAAATATTAAGGAAGAATATTTAGTTTAATACACTGCTTTTTTTTTTTTTGGTAACTTCATGGTTAGTTGAGACAAGTACAGCAGTATAATAGCTGAACGTTATACTGAGTAGTGAAATGCAAAGGAATTATAAATAAGTTTCAAGTCTATAGTCACCAAAAGAAACTGCCAGCAACTGTGATCATTACAATCTTCTTTTACAATAATGCATGTTTTGGATTCAATCATAAAAGGGAATCTAAATTGAGCTTTTTTTACACTAATGCTGAACCCACTGGAAAGTCCCATGCATTTTAGAAGCTCACGGCAGCTAATGTTATATTGTAATATAAGAAGAGTACAACAACATCAAACTTTTATGCCATTAAGTGTCATGATTATTCGACAAATTTTATGTTGATCGTAAACTAAGAAGAGTAATGAAAAGAAAGCAATCACTATAATTCAAATATTGTAGCATCAGAAATAGCAGTCCACCAAACATCCTAAAGCTACGTTCTTAAATGAAAAGAGAAATTTCATGATAAACATGCTTTAGCATTTAAATGAAATTGCATATAATGGTCCATGAAGGAGACTGACGAACTATAATAGATCCAAAATGCATCTCCATATACCTGGTAATAGCAGGCCTCAAAATGAAGATTCGGAAAATAAGCTTGAGGCAGGCAGCCCCACAATCGACCAAACAGAGTATCACCTCCAATAAGGTTAAGAGCTCCAGCAACAAGTTTCTCTTCTTCTTCAGCGACAATAAGCAAAACATGATCTCCCATCTTCTCCCCCATATTGTGAAAAAAGTCCTTTGTTAGAAATGCCCTACCCCACCTACATATGAAAAATACTCAACAGGTTAACCTACAAGACTTTGAAAGAAATGCTCGGAAATTTGGCAATAATAATGAAACAAGCCATTGAATAGTTCTTCTTTCTTGGAAAAATTATGTAATTGTAGAAGTTCCTCTCCCAGAAAACCCAGCAAAGAGTTTGAAAGTTAACTCTAAGAAAAAAAGTAATGAATATACAAGATTTTTGCAGCAAACCTAAAACCATTACAACTACTGTAACAGCATTCATGTCTCTTTGATCATGGTTTCCACCGTTGGCTGGGTGGGTTTGTTTTTTAGATATCTGACTGTTCATGTTTTCTAGCTGTTTTACGCAAGGCCTTTCAGCCTTTGGGTCTCGTTGCGGTTTTTGGATGGTAGCGAAACCCTCTTCATCTACCCCAAATTTGTGGGCTAAACCTCCGCCTGCGTTGTTGTTGACCCCTATACCTCAAAACACACGAGAAAAGACACAAATTGATGAATAAAGCAATATGAGCCTTGGCACCACACGTCACTTGAAGGGTCAAACGACCTCTGATTGCCAAACGAACAGCATCATTGCGATCAGGATATCAAATTTTGCTAGGTCAAGGCCCGTCTCAATCGAATCGAATGAGATCGGTCAAAAGGGATGATCGGCGCCCTAAATTAAAGTGCGAAGTTGATCAAATGATGTCGGATCAACAAATCGATTTCGCCATTACGATCGGAATATTATGAATACTCAAAAAACTACATCTTCTATGTTCAATTTGGATCATCCGAATTGGTGGCACAAATTTCGAGACAAAACATGCATATCGAGAAAATTGGCGTTGGCGAAACAAAGTCCGATCGAGAAACGAACTTCGTCACTGCATTCAGAATATCCTAAATACCTAAGGGTGACATCCAACTTATTCAAATTAAAGCATGCGAGGTCGCACACGCATTTAGAGGTAATGCACAAATTTCAAGAAAAAGTTAACCCGACTCTACCCAAATGACGCCAAATTGACGAACGGACTGCGTCGTTATGTTCGGAACACCAAAAATACCATAAATGCACTACCAATTTATTTAATTGAGGTGGTGCACGCAAATCGAGGCGGTCCCCATGCAAAATTACTCTCGGCATGCTCAAACGATGTCCGATCGTGAAACAGACTGCATCGTTGTGTTCGGAACACCAAAAATACCGTAAATGCACTACCAATTTATTTAATTGAGGTGGTGCACGCAAATCGAGGCGGACCCCATGCAAAATTACTCTCGGCATGATCAAACGATGTCCGATCATGAAACGGACTGCATCGTTGTGTCCGGAACATCGGTAATACTCTAAATACACTGCCAATTTGTTTAGTTGAGGTTGTGCACGCATATCGAGGTGGTCCAGTGCAAAAATTGGCCTCGTCGTTGCTCAAACGACGTCCGAACACAAAACTAATGGCATCATTGCGACCGGAACGTCGGCAATACCCTAAATGCACTATCAATTTGTCTAATTTTGATATTTGGCGAATTCGACACGTTAAACGAGACAATCTACACCAAAAACAAGAAAGCTACACGCAAATCGAGGCAGTCTTTGACTCAATTAATGTAGTGTTATCATGTTAAATCAATACAGAAATGGATAATCACTAATATGGCTAATTACTTGTAAAACTATAATGAGAGTCAGGTTCCAAACAGAGAAAAGAGGTCATATACATTAAATGCTAATTGGTGTTACCTCGTTTCCGTCAGTCTACCTCGTCACCTCAGCCTAGCTGGCCACGATTTGTCTTCAAAATGAAATAATTTGTGCTGTCTTCAAATATGACTTGCAGACACAAAAGCAAGGGGATCTCAACTTCCACACCCAGCAAACAAAGCTCAGACCTCCCGTCCTGCCCTCTATTCCACTGGACTGCTCTCCTCTACTTCAGTTTTCACCTCCACTCCAAAAAGCAAGTTGAGCAACTCCTGTTTTCCACGTTTCAGCAAATCGATTTCCACGGTCTTCACTATAAGAGGTTTCTTGATTCCCTGCTCACAACAAAAAAAATTCACTGCTTGTACGTCTTCCAGCCTTTCAAGCTTCAGCTCTCCTCACGGTCAAGCCAAACGCCTATCCGATCTCACTCTCTAGTCTCGCCTGAAGGAATCCAACTCCACTAAGCCTTAAGAACTCTCCTCCATCGACTGGTCATCGGCTTAGGCTCTTTTATAACTCCAAACCATTCTCTGCTTTATTGTTTGGAGTACAGAATCTTTAAAAAAGGAAAAGTGATTTTGTTTTTTGTGTCACGTGAGTACTTTATTGATAGCAGCTTTCATCATTTTAGATTTCAGAGCTTGATCCCATATCTAAGGAAATTTTGGTGAAGTAAAAAGAAATCTGTCAAAATTTCCTCAAGGATACCACATTCGTCTGTTCAAGTCTGATTTTTGTTTTTTTTTTTGTTTTGTTGTATATATGATTCAGCATGGTAGATATGCATTGGGAGACTTGATTTCAAGTAACTTCAGATTTAGACTTGGATAACTATTATTACCATTTGTATCATCTAGCCGAACAGCCCTTTGATTCGGCACTTAAGCCAGCCCATACCCCATTAATATCTTTCCTTCTCACAAACACTTCAAACGGCCCACATAGCCTGTTGCAGCCTTAAGGCCCACCTATATTCCCCTATACTTAGCTGAAATTAGCCCAGAAGCACTCCACCACCTCACTTCACAGCCCTTTTACTTTCTCTGTTAAGGGGCAAATCCTTCATAACCGAGCCACTACAACAAGCCTTCACCCACTTGCTCATCTATCAAACAGTAACTCCACCCTTTAGCAAACCCAACTGTAATCAGACCATTTCACCATTCTAAAGCCCGTCAAAGCCTATTTTCCTACAGTCCACTTAGCGCCCCACAAAAGACCTCAAATCCACTCCAAAACAGTGAGCTTTTTCATCAGTTTATTACTCTTGTTCCCATTGATGTTAGTATTAGTTGTTAGTATTAATTAACATAACCATTTCTCTCCAATTGATTTTATTAGTTGCATATTGATATTGTGATATGTGCATGTTTGTATGTGTGTGTGTTGGTGAGAGGAAGATAAAAAAAAGAGAGAGGTGAAGGTTCTCAAAAAAAAAAAAAAAAAGAGAATGCCAGAAAGCAAAAAAAAGAGAAGTGGGAAATTATTTCAAAAAAAAAAAAAAAAAAAGAAGCTTTCAAAAAAAGAAAAGATTCTTTTCTCGATGCTTGCGACGGGCCGGCAAACCCCCGAGGCGCTCACGTAGCGTTTAGGGTGGGAAACCGGTGCGAAGCTCGCGACGATTTAAGAATCCCTCTTCAAAGCTTGCAACGAGCCGGCAAACCCCCGAGGCGCTCAAGTAGCGTTTAGGGTGGGAAACCGGTGCGACGCTTGCGGCGAAGGGGATAAAAAAAAATGTGTTTTTGTTTTCTTCTGTATTCTTATATAAGTACCCCCGAACGCCCACGTGGTGCAGAGGGGGGAAATCTGTGTTTATTTCTAACATGTTTTCTTCTTATAATTAAAACAAACACCCTTAAACGCTCACGTAGCGGGCGGGGATAAAATAAAAAAATGCGACCGCGGTGTCATTTTGACATCTACCTGAAGCGCTCACGTAGCGTCGAGGGGAAGGTTGCCTCTTGGTTTTTCCCCTAAACGGGGGAGACGCCGGGAGGCTGCTGAAATTTTGTCTGAAAAAGACAAGGACTTGGACATTTTTTTTTGGACAACAGTGGACTCATTTTTGGACAGCAGGAGACATAAAGTATGGACTCAAAAAAAAAAAAAATGACTTGAATAATTTGAATAAAAATTTGACCAAATAAAGAGTAATAAGACTCATCATTGCAATAAAATGAGCTCAAATGGACACAAAATGATTATGACGTTCGAACTCAAATGACTTGAACAATTGATAAAGGACTCAAACTTGGACATGCAAAATTGACTACAAATGACATGAATTAGAACTTGATTTGAACAATCATGTAATACTTGAGCTCAAAGTTGAGCTTAATTTGGATACAAAGAAGACATGACATGAACTCAATTTGAACTTGGTCTTGAACCTTACAAAATCATATGGAACTTATTACATACAAAGGATAATAAATTGAAGAAGATTGCTTGAGCATTGAATGAGCAACAACAACTCAAATGCCATCTTTGATTAATAAGAATGTGTAGTCTAAATTAAAATAGATACACAAGGCTACTTTAATGAATATTATAATTCACATGTGAGATATTTATCTCACAAATGATTATGAGACTTGTGCAATCAATTGATTTGGGACAAATGCATTGGCCATAAGGATGTATAATGAATGCAACAAGCATCAACATGCAAGCAAGTGGAAATGATATATGATGATTCAAAGAAATTGAAATGACACCAAATTTTGATTTTGTGAAACAACATTTGAACATTTCCAAGCAATTTACAAATGAGTGTAAGTTGGAGTGTGATCCTCTCACAGTTAATAGAAGACTGATTTCTTGAAAGATTCAAGATATCGTCACTTCAATCAAATTGAGAATGTTAATAGTGTCATGTTCATCATGTATATTACAAGTGTAATGTGATCTTTAATTTAAGAAGACTATGGGAGCAAGAGCTTGATCATAGAGCCATATTATGAGGCCTTTAGATAATGACAACCCGACTCCGACCAAGTTCTGAATGTCAAATTGAAGAAGATTATCGAAGCTTATGAGTTCTTGATGAATCAGTGATCACCGAAGCTTACACTGATAATTTCATAGGGCTCAAAGATGAAGGATATATGGTGTACATCAGCTCTTACGGGCCGTTGTAGAAGACTGTTGTACACACTAAGCATCATCTACAAAGCAAAAGATAAAGATCTGCAGTACATAAAAGTCTACGAATACATATGTGAACGCCATATACCATCTGCAGCAGTAGCAAGATGTGCTGAAAAGATCAAAGACTACCATAAAATATATGAAGAATATGAAAAGTGCAATCCCCTACGATCTAAAGCAGGAGATTAGTTGGTACACTACGATCTACCTGCAGAAAACAACAAATAGTGCACGACAGTCTACCTGTACAAAGCAGCGAACAAGTCTATTCAGAAGCTGCTACGCTACGCCGCCGGATCTGCAACATTCGTACAAGCAGACAGAAGGCGTCTATTTAAAGAATACCCCTGCACGTGCACTATAAATTGTATACACATAGGTACACTAAAAGGGGTAAAAATAATTATAAAACCCGCATGGGCCCCGGCGAGCGTGTTATTGGTACACACGTGACGTCTAGGGATGCTGCGCGGGTTGACAAGTGAATTCAGGTTCGAAACCGATCCTTCTATACGGGTCAATAGAAGTCGACAGGGTTCGAACCATTAAGCAGATATAAAGTTGTGGTATCCAGTATATTTGCTTTAAAACAATCATATTAGGCCTACAACAATATGAATTCACTAATAAAGGCACGAAGCCTACGAAACCCGATCCTCTGTCGACAGCCCGACAGAGTTGACAAGGTTCAATCCACAAAAGAGAAATGACCCACGAACACCCCGATGATGGCCGTGTTGAATGTTTATCTCAACCGGAGGGGTTCACAAACATTTTCAAATGTCTCCCAAATATCCAAATGTCTATCAAAATCCAAAGCTCCACCCAAAATCCAAAAATCCAAAAATACAAAAACTCCACAAAAATCTCAAAATCCAAAATCCCAAAAATATTTAAAAATGAAATAAAACCATCAAATCACTTAAAGCAAAAATCATCCGCCCTCCGCAAAAGTTTGTTGAGGCGGACAAATTAAAATCAACTTCAGCTCACAAAGAGCGAAATGTCTAGTCGAAAATATCACTAGGATTCATTCTCAAACAATCTCTTGCCAGTAAGAACGTGGTACGTGTCCTCTAACCGGCAGTTTCGTCGCCAAATGGCACTGCAGGTAAACGGTTATGACCCGGGGCCCTCTGAACCGAGTGGTTTTGCCGCCAAATGGCACCACAGATAGCGGTTATGGCCAGAGCCAATACGTTCCTTAATGGCGTTAAATCCTTGAGATATGAATCAATAGGATATGATCGATAGGGCACAAAGCCCTCTGTTAGCTAAGGTGGATTCAAATTTGTCCCCTTAGATAAACATTCAACCCCGGTCTACAAGGTCCCCTTGGACGAAGCAACCCATGGCTGCCGACAAGGATCCTTCTGTCAGGTTGGGTCGACTACCTCCTCTGACTAAGTAGACCAGGGACCACGATGGCCCGGGACGACGGAACCATGGGATCTTGATCGGGTCTATCATCCATTCCCCCACCATCCGCTTTAAGTGCTAGATGGTGAAATTTTTATTTTAAATATCAAACTCTCCAAATTCTCAAATCCAAATCCAGTTTTCAAATCCAGACCTATTGCTGCTACTATACGCCAGATACACGTATTTCTATACGAATCTGATTGACGACTAGCCTTAATCGAAAGTTCTCTCTCGTGATCGAGAGGGGTAATTAACTATAGGGGCTTGCGCCTATAGGAAACCAGAACTCAGATCATAAAGTCCTCACAAAATGAGGGCGAAATCTCTGGGTAGTGTCTTATCTACAAACCCATCTGCCTTCCAAAATTTACCCCGGAACTTAGTTCGTTAAAACTCCCTCGCCGAAAAAGAAGCAGCGAGCGGAGGCCGGGGCCGAATTTTCGGAGCCCACAGTTGTCTGTTTCATCTAAAGGTTTTTTGATTCTAATGGCTATGATTACTCTTGTAAATCTCGTTCCTTTTGTGACGTGGTTGCCGATGCTTCTCATCTAATGATCCAATTTTTCTTTCACCAAATCGTTTGTGAAAGGTGTACCTGCTATTTTAATCACTGATGAGGACATTGTCAAACTTGCTAGCCCTTATCATTTTACTCTTGTTGGAAAATTTTCTATCCGTAGACCTAATTTAGACAATATTCTCTCTTTTTTTGGTAGTTTGAAATTATCTAGTGTTTTTTCAGTTGGTCTTCTTGATGCTAGACATGTTGCGATACAACTAAGCAATGATTTGGATTATAGTCTTGCCTTTGCAAGGAGAACTTAC
This sequence comes from Dendrobium huoshanense, assembly GCA_016618105.1. Lineage (NCBI taxonomy): Eukaryota > Viridiplantae > Streptophyta > Magnoliopsida > Asparagales > Orchidaceae > Dendrobium > Dendrobium huoshanense. Next base: position 69,511,013 of record CM028344.1, on the reverse strand, counting down.
TACATCAATAGTTGTCAAATGAGATTACTCAAATGGACACCATATTTTGATGTTAGGGAAGAACTTCCTATTGTGCCTATTTGAATTTCTTTTCCCAATTTACGATTACATTTTTTTAATTCTCATGTTCTTCATGCCTTGAGTTCAATCTTTGGTAGGCCGTTGCAATCCAACCACCTTGGGCCGAGGCCTCTGTAGCTAGGATATTGGTGGAAATGGATATTACCAAGAAGCATTCGAAGGAGATTTGGCTTGGTTCGGAAACATCCGATTATCTTCAAAAAGTCAATTTTGAAATATTCATGATTTTTGTAATCATTGCAAGGTCCATTGACAGTCAATCAATGAATGCTTTGTGCTCCATCCTAAACTTATAAAAATTAACAAAGGTTCTAACATTGTGGCTGAAGCTAACATTCTATTTAAAAAGATTTGCATTGTGTAAATAATAGTGAGGAACAGGCTGTTGGAGAGATCTTAGAATCTGATCATTATGATAAATCTATTGATCGTAACAAGGAAACTGACCCCCTGATTGGTCTCAATGAAACTATGGAAAATACTTCCCTCACTGGATCGGTTGGGCATGATTTGAATGGTTTAAATGGTGAGGATAATAATCCTGATATGCCTGAATCTAATTATTATCATAATATTGGTGATATAACTAAGGAGGTAGGTGTTAAAATTGATGCTCTAGCTATTTTACCTCAAAGTCAGTGTACTTTAAATCATAATATTGGAATGAGTTCAGAAATGCCAAATGATATAGATGATGATAATGAGGAGGTTTAGATTCCTGCTCAAGAGAATGAGTCTCTTATGGATAAGGAAGAGAATGATGAGTCTCTTGTGGTTTCAAATAAGCCTAAAGAGAATGATGCGACAACATGATTCCTCAAGATGATTTTGTTAAAGCGTCCAAAAAGAAACATAAAAATAACAAAAATGGTGGAGGCAGTACATCTAGAATAATAAGAGCCTCAAATGTTTCCGCTACTTCTAATGGTTAAAACTCTCATTTGGAATATTAGGGGGGTGGGGGATTCCTAGTCCAAGGACAGGGTGAGAAACTTATGCAGGATCCACAACATTCATCTGGTTGTTTTAATTGAGCCTTTAATTTCCTCTTCTTTCATTGATTCGATGCATTCCAATTTGGGTTTTGATTTGACTTTTGTTAACTGCTCCAATAAGCCTTGGGTATTTTGGAAAAAAATTTTGCGCCTAGACATTATTGTTGACAATCCTCAAATTGTGCATACGTCTATTAACATGTTTCAATTCTCTTCTTATGCATCTTTTGTTTACGCTTCTTGTTCTAGAATTGTTAGTAAAATGCTATGGAAACAGCTTAGTGATTTTTCCTCAATTATTTCAGCTCCTTGGATGACTAGTGATGACTTCAACACCATTTCTAATGTTGCTGAAAGAATTGGGGGGAAGCCGCCAAATTTTCAGACCATGGAAGATTTTAATAACGTGATTTACAATTGTAATATGCATGATATTGGTTTTTTTGAAAATGCTTTTTACTTGGAATAAGGTCACTATGTGGCAAAGATTAAACCGCATTTTATTAAATGATTTTTGGATTTCCTCTTTTCTTATGACTCATATTGATCATTTAAGTAGGACTTTATCTAATCATTCCCCCATACATTGAAATCTTTCTTAACATAGCAGCAACGCTCATTTTCCTTTTAGATTTCAAAAGATGTGGATTTAGATGATTCTATTAATACTATTGTCAATAGGAATTGGCATGCTCCTTAATTTCCTTATGATAATGTTTGGGGCATGACTAGATTCTGGTTTAAACTCAAAAAACTAAAACAAAATTTGAATTGGTGGAATAAATGTGTCTTTAAAAAATATTCTCTAATATTTCTCATATAAATGATTTGGTTAATAGTGCAGATATCAATTATATGAATGAATATTGTGTTACTTAATGAAGCTAAGGCTTCTTTGTTTAAGCTTCATGAAAAAGAAGAACATTATTAGAGATAAAAGGTTTCTTCTAAATTTTTGATTGAGGGGGATAGAAATCTAAATTTTTTCATAAAATTGCTAACCATAAAGAAAGTTGCTAATCACATTCACAAAATTAGTACCCTTAATGGTGTTTCTATTGATTATCTTGATTTGATTTAAGCTTCTAGTACTAATTATTTTCATTAGGTTTTCAACAAAGATTTTACTCCGAATTTAAAAATTGATTGTTTCTTTATTCCCTCGCTTATTTTTGAGAAGGATAACAACCTTTTGACTAAGATGCCTACTGAGGATGAGATATTGTTAACTCTTAGTAGTATGAATGCCGATTATGTTGCTGGCCCTGTGTAAAACCCACAGAAATGCCGTTTTAGGTCTCGCACGCTTTTCGATGCGTCGCGACGAGTTTTAAGTAAAATTTTCAAAGTCGTCGGAATTCGACGCAAATAATTTTATAAAATAGAGAGAACAATTCTGAGCGAAATGATATATAGAACCCATATGTCATTTCACATAATTTAAGAATTACGCGTAAGTTCGAAAATGCCTATAATGCCCTTAAGGAGTGTTAAAACACAAATGGTTTAAGTGAGGGTAGTTTGGACTATAGGCAAATGGAATGTGGCTCCCACTCTAAATAGGGGACCGAAATATTTCGGTCCACTATTCCGTCTTGCGGCCGAACCGAGCGAGAGAAAGGGGGGCGTCGGGTAGGAGGCGGAACCGAAGCTTTTGGAGGTGGTTTCCGATGGCGATTTCAAGGAGGATTGAAGGAGAAATCTAAGAGAAGGTTAAAGTAAGTGGTTTGCTAAGTGTTTCCTTTCTTTTTCCTTGAGTTTTCATTAACGGAAGGAAATTAGGGTTTTGAGAAAACTAAATTTTCCTTTGAGATAAGTTGAAGGAAGAGTTAAGGGATGTTTTTAAACCTAAGAATGAAATGTTTTCCCTAAAAATGTGGATTTCAAAAAAATTAGGGTTTCCTCAAATTTTCTTTTCTTTCAAATTGGTTTTGTAGGATAGTTTTTAAATAACATTAGGAGTCCCATAATAGAAATAATGCTTTTTTGTGAAAAAATTTTAGGTTTGGAAATTAGGGTTTTTCCCTAATTATAAAATTTTTGAACTTGAAGGTTTCCATTAGGTTCGAGAAGACTTTTAGAAGCAAATTTAGGACTCTTACATTAAAAAACAATTTTCTTATTTTTGGTATTTAAAAATTCCGAAAATAAAATTTAATTTTAAAATGCTAATTGAGTGTAGGGAATGGTGTGTGCTTAAATAGAAATTTAGGAATGACTCTTCTAAAAAAAAAAAAGGATTTAAGGGGTTTAGATGGGAAGTATGAACATGAATTAGGGAGTGGTCATTTATTACCATAGCATAAGGGTTTAGAGAATTTATGTGGGATTAGTGATTTTTACTTGATGCGTGTGTTTCATTTAGGTATTGAACTCATGGAATGGAAGAGTTCGTAAGGATAATTGGCGGAGCACAGTGTATTGAGGTAGGTAATGTGGCACTTTTAAATTTAGAAGAAAATTTCAATTCTTTCCACCATAGCATGTTTTATACTGTTGTGAAAATTTTTTAGCATTCTTCCAATCATACTGCTTTTATATCTTATTATGCTCTAAATGTCATGCACATGTTTCTATGGTTGCCTAATTATATGAACTCATTTGAAAATGGTTTAGAGACAATTGAGCTTATACTTAATATCATACATAAGTTCTTACTCATGTGTTATCTTACATTGCAAGTACATCTCTTATGTGATATGCACTTGTTTCTTTCTAAAGTGATGAATAAAGAATATACTTAGCTCTTTTCTTTCCTCATGCTATCATGAAATCATGTAGCACATTAGGAGACAATTGATCATATGCATGAATAAGGATCTTTTTACGAATAATTAAAGAATGATTGTATGTGCATGTTGATGCGGAGGTATCTTTGGTAAGGGGCTGTTTGAGATAATGGTAAAGGGGCTCTTTTGAGCTAAATGGTAAAGGGATTCTTTTGAGCTAAATGATAAAGGGGCTCTTTTGAGCTAAATGATAAAGGAGTTCTTTTGAACCAAATGGTAAAGGGTTTGGCCAAACAAAATGTACCTGATCAGTACAAAAGATACTTTCGAGACGGGTGATTATAATATATATATTACATTATATGCATATAAAACATCTTATGATTTATGAAAACAATTCATGTATTGTGTAAAGTGATTGGTTGCAAGCTTAACTAAAGAAAGAGGCTTAATGGTCGACCTAGAGGCATGTTACTTAATTTTTATGATTTGTTTAATGTTCTTACACAAAGTATTGACATACATGTTATTTCCCTCGCCCTATTTTCTCTAAATTTAATTGAAAAAGCATTTTTCTATTGAGTTATGACTCACCCATATTATGGGAAATTTTTAGGAGATCCTGCGATTAGATAATGGCAGACCAACTACCGCGCACTTACCACCGTAGGAAGACGATGGGCGGCAGGTTCTTTTGAGTTTTGTTATTTTGATTATAGATGGATGTATGTAAAATTTTTGAGAGAGTTAGATTTGTTTGGATCCCTTCTTTTGAAAGAAATCTCTATGTACATGTTTCTTTTGAAAGATGAATGAAAAATGGAAGTTTTACTTGGATTTACTTTAGTGGTTCTTTCATTATATAGTTGAAGATGTTTGATTTATGTTATATCTTTTGATGTTATGTTATGAAGACTTATTTCATCCTGTCCGACCTCTGTTCCCACCTCGCCTATGCGAGCTTACCATGCCGGGTCGTAACAACCTGCTAGTTTTATCACTAAGTTTTTTCAAAAATATTGGTCCATCATTAAAGATCTCATAAATGTTGTTAGGGATTTCTTCTTGGGAAATTCTTATCCCAAATTTTTTATGTCTACTTCAATTACTTTAATTCCTAAGAATGATGGTATTAACTTTTGGAATGAATACCATCCGATTAGTTTCTATTCTTTTTTCAATAAGCATAATGCTAAATTACTTATAGGCAAAATTAATGTTTTATTACCTAAAATCATTTCTTTGGAACAAACTTGCTTTGTTAAAGGTAGGTCTATCTTTGATAACATTTTATTGCCACAAGAGTTAGTTCATGACTTGGAAGCTAAAATTACTGAGGGGAATATTATTTTTAGGGTTGATATTTCTAAAGCGCATGATAATTATTTTTAAAGCGTATGATAATTTAAATTGGGAGTTCCTTTACATGATGTTAAAGCTCTTTTGATTTAATAAGGATTTTATTAAACTTATTAAAAATAGCATTGAGAATTGCTTCTTTTTTATTATGATCAATGGTAAGTGTCATGTCTATTTCAAATCAACTCATGGGCTTAGACAAGGGGATCCCCTATCTCCTACTTTGTTTATTATTGCTATGAAATTTCTCTCTAGAGGCCTTAAAATTTTTTTCTGAACTTATCCTACATTACATTTTAGAACTCATGGTGGTTTCTCTATTACTCACTTGAGCTTTGCTGATGATTTCATTATTTTCATTAATGATTCCATTGAAATGCTTTATATTATGTGTAAATTTTATGATCAATTTTAAAGAGCTAGTGGACTTATTTTTAATCCTCACAAGAGTTGTTTCATCCCTTCCAAGTCTATTTCTATACAAAGAATCCATAACAAGTTTGGTTTTTCCCAAAATACTTTACCTTTGAAATATTTAGGTACTTCTCTTTTAAGAGGTAAAAAAAAGTTTCACTTATTTGGAGATATTTTCAATGCTATTCACAATAAACTTAATACCTGGACTTTTACTTTCCTTTCTTATGATGGTAGGTTAGTTTTAATTAAACATAATTAAACATGTGCTTTGTTCTATTTTGATTTATCTCTTTCATAATTTATGTTTTACGGTGAATGTTTGTGGTAAAATGGAAAGGCTTTTTAATAAATTTTTCTGGGGTGCTAAAGATAGTAAGTCGGCCATCATGTGGTCTTCTTGGACTAATTCCTCAGGGTTATTGAGGAGGGGAATCTTAGTTTTAAAACTATAAGGGACATGTCGACCGGTTTTGCTTACAAACTCTGGTTTTCTTTTAGATCTAAGAAGAGTATGTGGGCTAAATTTATGATTGATAAATATTGTGCTGGTCATCATCCTCTTATTTATCATTTTAAACAGAGAGATTCTTTTAATTGGAGGAGGCTTTGTGCCATCATGTGGGAGATGGAAAATTTTATCCAATGTGGTTTGGGAATTGACAATATATTCTTTTGGTAAGATAAGTGGTTGGGTAACTTTTCTATTGATATTATATTGAAAACTCATTCTACTTCTGCTTGCAATGTTAATTATTTTATTCATAATAGTATTTGGGACGTTGATTCTCTTAGTGTTAATGTTTCGTATTTTATTGTTAGTCTCATTCTTAAGGTTCCTCTTCAATTGGATAAAGAGGATTCCATTATGTTTACTAATGCCAATGATGGTAAGTTCGCCTCAAAAGAAGTTTGGAACTCTATTAGACAATGCAACCCTAAGTCTTTCGGGTATTTGTCTATTTGGCATAATACAATTCTGTCTTCTTATTCGATTTTAGCTTGGAGGATATTGCATAATTATTTATTTGTGGACTATACTCCTATGAAAAAAACGATTTTCATATTGTCTCCAAATGCCAGTGTTGTTACCACATTGAGAATTTAAATTATGTCTTTGTGAATGGTCCTATAGCTATGAAAGTTTAGCTTTACTTTGATAACATTTTTAATGCCCATTTTTGCAATAATTATAACTCCATTATGGATATTTTACAAGCATGATTTATCCCTTCTAAATGTCATATTCATAATATTTTGCCTATTATTATTTGTTGGTTCATGTGGAAGAGTAGAAATAAGACTAAACATGAAAATATCTGCATGAATGCGATGAACATTGTTGGTAAAGCCAAAGATAAAATTTTGCAATTGTCTTTAGCCAATTTGATTAAAGGTAACGAGTTCATTAGTTATTACTATACTATTGTTTTTGGTGTTTCTCCTCATTTAGATCCCATTGTTACTACTCATAGAATTGTGAGATGGATTAAACCCAAAGTTGGGTGGTTTAAGGCTTTAAGCTCAACACTGATGACTCTCTTAATGATTCCAGTTCGGGTTGTGGACTTTATGATTTGAGTTCTGGTTTCCTTTAGGCGCAAGCCCCTATAGTTAATTACCCCTCCCGATAACGAGAGAGAACTTTCGATTAAGGCTAGTCGTCAATCAGATACGTATAAATATGTGTTATTTGGCATATAGTAGCAGCAATTGACTTAGAAATTGGGTTTGAATTTGGGTATTCAGAAAGGTTTGGAAAGCTTGATATTTAAAATAGGAAATTGCACTATATTGCACTTAAAGTGGATGGTGGGGAAATGGATGATGGACCCGATCAAGATCTCATGGTTCCGTCATCCAGGGCCATTGTGGTTCCTAGTCTACTTAGTCAGAGGAGGTAGTCGACCCAACCTGACAGAAGGATCCTTGTCGGCAGTCATGGGTTGCTTCGTCCAAGGGTACCTTGTAGACTTGGGGTGAATTTTTGTTTAAGGGGACAAATTTGAATACACCTTAGCTAACAGAGGGCTTTGTGCTCTATCGATCATATCCTATTGATTCATGTCTCAAGGATTTGATGTCAATAAGGAGCGTATTGGCTCTGGCCATAACCGGTATTTCGTAGTGCCATTTGGCGGCAAAACCACTTGGTTTAGAGGGCCCCAGGTCATAACCGTTTATCCTGCAGTGCCATTTGGCGGCAAAACTGCCGGTTAGAGGACACGTACCACGTCCTTACTGGTAGGAGATTGTTTGAGAATAGATCATAGTAATATTTTCGACTAGGCATTAGCTCTATGTGAGCTGAAGTTATATTTGAATTTGTCCACCTCGGCAAACTGTTGTGGATGGTGGGTGGATTTTGCTTTGAGTGATTGATGGATGATTTCAAATTTAAATCTCTTAGAATTTGGAATTTGTTGAGTTTTGGACTTTGTGGAATTTGGATTTTGTGTGGACGTTTGAGAGACATTTGAAAAATGCCCGAAATTAACCCCTCCGATTGAGATCTTCAATCAACACGGCCATCATCAGGGTGTTCGGGGTCATTTCTCTTTATTGATTGAACCCTGTCAACTCGACCAAGTTATTAATCGATGATCGGGTTTCTCGTAGGCTTTGTGCCTTTGTTTATGAATTTTCTTTATTGAAGGCCTTGAAGGCCTAATATGAATGCATAAAATAAATATTCTGGTCGATTTCGTGACCGCATATTTATCCGATGGTTCAAATCCTGTCAACTCCTATTTACTTGCTTAGGAGGATCGCGTTTAATAGGCTTTATGCCTTTGTTAGTGAATTCTTTTGATTATAGGCATTGAAGGCCTAATATGAATATAGAAAAATAAACATATCGATCCTCACAACCTTGTATTTGTTTGAAGGTTCGAACCATGTCTACTCCTATTGATCCATAGAGAAGGATCAGGTTCGAACCCGAATTCACTTGTTGACCCGCGCAGCATCCTTAGGCGTCACGTGTATACCAGTAACACGCTCGCCGGAGCCCATGCGAGTTGAGATTGTATTTTTTCCTTTAGTGTACCTATATGTATACAATTTATAGTGCACATGCAGGGGTATTTTTGAAATAGTTATAGTTGTACAGGCAACTATCTTTTGAGTGTACAACATTTCATTTGAGAGATTATACACGCCTTATGTCCGCTAGTACAAGTGTTGCAGATCCGGTGGCGATGCGTTGTAGATTGTAGACGCTTTCTGTCTGCTTGTATAAGTTGCAGATCCGGTGGCGGCGTGCTTGATGTTACGAGGCACCTGCTCATCTTGATATTGTATCCCCTTTCTCAATCACCGGGGGTAGCTTCCTTGAAATTCGTGACCACTGCCTTGAAATAGACTCTTTTCAAGCTCTTTAGTGTAGTAAACTTATCACTTCTGGTATTTGTCGACACCAGAATTATTTTCTTCTTAAGTATAGGATTATGAAGAGACTTTGGAACACCAGGAAGTTTAATTCTAATTTATTCAAGCATCGCTTCCATTCTGCCAAGAGGTGTCCTTTTTCGTACATCGGGTTATCCTTGCACCCAACGTACTTGAAGATCTTAATCACCACTGTCGTAGGTGATATCCATACTTGTGCCACAATGGTTCATTATACTTACAATACACTGTTGTTATCCACAAGTATTCATTTACAGGGAATCGTTGTATCCACTAAGACCTCCTGGAAGTGTTTATAGAAGAGCCATTGTCACCAACATCATATCCACCTTTCACCAATCTCAGGTGGTTTGATGTACTTGTTTGCAAGGATGGATCTTTGATTACTACATATGGGTAGGACTCGTACACCTTGCAACTGTCTGTTGCTGCCTACAACTATAGTGCATTGACTTTGTAGGGACTGTTGTAGGAGCTTGTTGCATTATGCTAATATTTGTTTGTTATGTATTGCAAATCCTTCACATTTGTTCATAGACATGTGTCGAATGTATGACATACCTCCTATAAAGAATCGTAGGTACTTGCACTTGGCATAATCACTTTGTATCTTGCTTGTGGAGAATAGATGCACTTGTGTCCATAGAGGATTTACTACACTTACTATGTATCCACTATTGTTATCCACAAGTAATTTCAGTGATCGTCGTAGAAGACAGTGAATCCATATGTTTGTTGACCTTCATTACTTATAGGACTCAGTACATTTAGCTGCATCTTGAATGTGTGTTTGTAACATACGTTCATGATTGCCTGAGTTCAAGTCATTTGTCACTTATATCCGAGTTCAGTTCAACGTCATTTGCTCAAGCTTGCTTTGAGTTTGATTTCACATTCAAGACATGGTTCATTGAGCTTCAATCTCTAGTAATCTTGAAAGTCCAATCTCTTATCACATTAGTTAGAGTTTAAATTAAGTTTTTTATGTGCATTTGTCCAAGTTTTGAGTCCAAATATAGTTCAGACTCAAAATGAGCCTCTTCCATCTGTCCAAGTCCCCTGCAATCACATTGAGTTCACTCATATTTGAGTCGAATGCTTACAAGTTCAAGTGCACAAGTTCAAATGCTTGTTCAAAGTCTTCTGAAGTCCAACTCAAGTTCTTGCTTGAGTTCAAATGTTTGAATTATGTTCAAGTTAAACTCAAGTTTGAGCCCAATTTCATTGTCATTTATTGCAAGTTCAAACTCATTTTCAATTTCACTTGGATTTGAGTTCACTTAAGTCGATTGTATCAAGTCCACAAGTCCCATTTTTTGTTCAAGTTCTCAGCATCTTCGACTGAAATTTCGGCAGCCTCCCAGCATCTCCCCCGTTTAGGAGAAAAAATCAAGAGGCAACCTTCCCCTCGACGCTACGTGAGCGCTTCAGGTAGGTGTCAAAAATGAAACCGCGGTCGCATATATTTTTTTATCCCCGCCCGCTACGTGAACGTTTAACTGTGTTTTATTTTGTTTGTTATTATTTTATTCCCCTCGCGCTACATGAGCACTCCGGGGATTACCCATCTCGTTGTAAACGCCGCACCGACTTCCCTCCCTACAATGCTACGTGAGCGCGCAGGGGGTTTGTCGGCTCGTCGCAAGCATCGAAAATAGGATTTTAGGCAACTGCCCGTCTCACCGTAGGCGTCGCACTGGCTTCCCTCCCTACAACGCTACGTGAGCACATAGGGGGTTTACCAGTTCTTCACGAACGTCGAGGACAGGGTTTTAGGCGATTGTCCATCTCGTCGTACGCGTCGGGCTAGCTTCCCTCCCCACAACGCTACGTGAGCACGTAGGGGGTCTACTAGTTCACTACCAACGTCGAAAATGGAAATCTGAGTTCAGGGATTATACCTTCGGGATCGGCGAACCGGCAGTCGAGGGCACGGAAACCGAGGCATGAGGGGAGCAAGCATTTTTCACTACTTATAATTAAAATCAATTAAATGCAACTAATTAAATAATTATTTCTAATTAATCATTTTTTTATTAATTATAATTAATTAAAAATAATTAATTAAAATTAATTAAGATAATAAGTTACAATTAATTTAAAATTAATTATAACTTAATATTAATTAATTTTAATAAGATGTAATTAATTAATGATAATTAATAATAATTAATTTATAAATTTGATTAATTAAGAATAATAATATTTAATTAATAACATAAAAACAATCCCTCTGTTCGACGGATTCAAGGGATTTGGCCGAAGTAGCGCGTGAGAGCAATAGGCTACCTTCACGGACGGCGAGCTTCCGTTGTTGCTTTGGGTCAAAATGTCCTGACTTCCGATCGACCGGAAGGGAAAGTCGGAGAAGGAACGAAGTCGCACAGCCACGGAGGAGTTAACGGGGAAGCAGCGCAAAAGGGAGAAGGAAACTTCACAGCCAGCGGGTCTCCCGTGTTGCTTCCGATCAAACTGTCGTGATTCTAAGTCCCTCCACAACTAGCGAGCCCCAACCGTTGCTTCTGATCAAGATGTCGTGACTTGCGATCGACCTTGAAGGATTGTCGTCTGAAGGGCAAAGTCGAACAGCGACCGAGGAGTCGTAGAGGAGGTGAGAGCTGGAGAGATTTTGCCCGAAGAAGAGAGGAGTCGCGAATGAGAGCCTTCGTGCTCATTTTAACGGCAAATTATTGGGTCAGGTGACCGAAGCCATCTCTCCGTTCGGTCGCCAATAGAAATGCGCCATCTGTTAGGCATTTTTTTAATTTAATATTAACGCTTTATGTCTTGTCAGAGTTAGCGACCCGACCCGATAACGCTATTCATTTGAACTTTTAAGCATTTGCCGCCCTATTTTTTTCATTTTGATACCCGCGAAAAACGTAAATATCTACTGCTGTAGAAGAAAAAATGAGCCAGAAAATTGCAGAGAAGAAATGGACTGCTCAGCGAAGAGGGAGGTGGAAGAGGGAGTGCATGAATCGGAAAGGCTGGTACATGAATCAGAATCGGAACCGGAACCTAACTTAGCCGGAAATTCCTCTGGTTTCAACATATCGGTAAGTTTCTTGAAAAAACGAGTTAGAAAGTTGTAAACAGTTAGTTTTAATATCATCGCCGCAGAAAGAAGACGTAGGTTTCAGCTCATTAGTCTTAGGATTTTTGATTTTACGATTTTTAAGCAGAATAAATTTCTTTTTGTCGAAAAAGTAAAAAAAAATATAATGTTGTTGTTGCTTAGCTTTCATTATTGATTTTTAGGATGAAGATGATAAATAAAAAAACTGAACTTGTTTGATATCTAGTTGCGCTATAGTTGCGCTATAGTTGCGCTTTAGTTGCGCTATAGTTGCGCTACGGTTGCGCTATAGTTGCGCTATAGTTGCGCTTTAGTTGCGCTTTACTTGCGCTTTCAGGCTGTATACAAAGATGAGACAGAAGCATATGAATGTTTTTGCACTTATGCTCACGATAATGGCTTTAGTGTCCGAAAGGATCATCACAGTTTTTGGCCAAATTCTAGAAAGATAAAATCGAAGGACTTTGTTTGTTCAAAAGCTGGTTTCAAGAAAAGTGATGATCATAATTCAGGAAAGAGAAAGAGATTCACTAGACCAGTTGTCAGAACTGGTTGTCCAGCCATGGTGAGGTTTGTCACTGATGAAGATGGTTACTGGCATGTCAAAAGATTTATTGAATCCCACAACCATGAATTAGCTAGCCCAGCCGACCGACACCTTTTAAGATCATGTAGGAATGTTATTGAGGAAAAAACTTCCGTCCTAAAATCGATGACAAATGCAGGTTAGAACTGTTGATGCATATGCCTACCTTGCAGAGGAAGTTGGTGGATGTGAGAATGTCAGATTCTCTAAGAGGGATGCCTACAATTTGATTCAGAAGGAGAAAAGAGCAAGGATTGAAATTGGTGACACTAATTCTTTGATTCAATTATTTAAAGATCGACAAGTTGAGGACCACATGTTCGCATGGGATGTTCAATATGATGATCAGGAAAGATTGTTAAATTTTTTCTGGGTTGATGGCAGAAGCAGGATAGATTATGAATGTTTTGGAGATGTGTTGATTTTTGATACTAGTTACAGGCTGAACAAGTATAATTTTGATTGTGCGCCATTTGTTGGTGTTAACAATCATTGGCAGAATATTTTGTTTGGGCTTGCTTTTTTGTCAGAAGAAACAATTGAAAGTTTTACATGGTTGTTTAAAGTATTTGAACGAATAATGGGTAATAAATATCCAACAACAATATTCACTGATCAGGACCAAGCTATGGCCAGGGCCATAGAAGTTGCATTACCTCACACTCGTCATAGATTATGCCAATGGCACATATTTAAAAAGGTTCCATCAAAAGTTTCCATCTACAATAGCAATAATAAAGTTAGAGGACTCTTCCATAAGTGTATGAGGTGGTGTGATTCTGAGGAAGTGTTTGAGGAAGCGTGGGATGAAATGATCAAGGAAGGGAATCTTCATAACCATGAATGGTTGCAGGATCTTTATAAGATAAGGAGAAAGTGGTCAACTGCTTTCAACAAGGATTCCTTTTGCATGGGCATTTTATCAACGCAGCGTAGTGAGTGTACTAATAATGTGTATCATGGCATTTCAAAGCCAACAAGTTCATTAACTGATTGTTTTCTTGGCTTGGAAATGGTACTGATGAATTGGCGGCGAAATGAGCAAGATGAGGATTACAAATGCAGTCAATCTGAAATTGTTCCCGTGATAAAGAACAGCTCAATATTAAAACAAGCTGCTAGATATTACTCAAGAAGAATATATTCAATTTTTGAGGAAGAATTTATAAAGGCTGTAGGAGAAATGAGTATAGATTTTGTCTCAACTGATTCTTCAAAGTTTATAGTCAACTACATAGAGAAAAAGAATCAAAACCATCCTTGGGTTGTTCACTTTGATGCAACAGAATGTAACATTCAATGCAGCTGTAAGAAGTATGAAACCATGGGATTGCTGTGTTCTCATTGTTTGAGGGTTTTTAAACAGTTGGATATTGCTAAATTCCCTGAGAAGTACTTATTACTTCGTTGGTCAGCAAGGGCTCGACAAGTTTTTTATTCAGGTTACTTGCTTAATTCTCAAAGAAGTAATAATTTCCAAAGTGGTAGGGGATTCATATTCAGAAATCAGGTGAGCAGGTTTGCATATCAAATGAGCACGGAAGCTCAAGGGAATGAAGAGGCAGAAGAGTTTATTCTTTCCTCATTGCAAGACATGTATAAAAAATTATACTTAATTCTTGGTGGCAAGAAAAGAAATCAGAAGGATGTTGCTAGTTCCAAAGGTGGAACTGCTAATTTGAAAGATCCTCTAAAGCGTAGACCTAAAGGCATATCAAATGCAAGACTGAAAAGCCATTGGGAGAAGAAGAAATGGCCTAAAAGTAAGTTTTTAATAACTTGTTAATTATTTAATTCCTAATCCTAATACTAAAACTCTAGTTTCTTACAGATAAGAAACCTTTGGTGGGGGATAATCCAATGGAGGAACCTTCTTCAACACAACCTTCTTTAACACAGATGAACTTTTCAAGCATGCCTGAATGTTTCAGGGAGGAATATATAACCGGCATACCATCATGCCAACCTGGAGCTGAATACACCAAGTTGATGATGGATTTTCTTTCTTCGGAGTTGAAATTTAATGAATTTGCAATGTAATAATATTTATTTGGACTTATTGATTTAATTTATTGGTTGTAATAAAATTTTTTATATGAATCATGCTTTATGTATGAATTAATAATTTTGGTGTAATGAATTAATAATTTGTTACAAATGTAAGATTGCGCTATGGTTACGTCATGGTTGCGCTATGGTTGTGATAAGGTTGCGCTATGGTTGCGCTATGATTGCGATAAGGTTGCGCTATGGTTGCGCTATAGTTGCGCTACGGTTACGCTATGATTGCGCTATGGTTGCGCTATGGTTGCGCTATGGTTGTGCTACGGTTGCGCTACGGTTGTGCTACGGTTGCGCTTTACAGAATATGCACATTTTAGAAGTTACAGAAGTTACAGAATGCTCTTTACAGAATATGCACATTTTATACAACAATCAAAAACTATATAAAAACATAATAAAATGTACATCAAAAACTATATAAAAATATAATAAAATGTACATTTATAAATCATGGACAATATTTACAATAAGTTACAGATTGTTTACTTCTTTGTTTGTAGAAAAAGAAAATATGCTAGCTCTGCCCTAAATTTTGGCATATGCGTTTGCCAATCTTTAAGAGCATTCCAGTCTGTTTTTTTTTCATTGCACGGCCTTTTCCGTATGTTTACAAATGAACATTCCACAATCGTAGCTGTTTGTTTGTGTTGGAATTCCACGAACTTCCTGGACATTCCATTTCGTAATATCGCTTGAAAAGCATCCTATGGTGTCCTCGTGCAAATACTTTATCTGTACAAATAAAACATTATACAAATTTATTATGTATATAAACATAGTTATCTGGATTTAACTTAAAATATGAATTGCACTTACAACTGTATGACAAATATTCTTGTGTTCAAGATTTGGTAATGAATCATACATTTTCCAGACTTTCTACTTTAATTTTCCAACAAGAAGAACCCAATGCTTCTCGTAAATTATGGGTTGCACAATAAGTTTGCTTTCGTTAACTGCAACTGGATTAATGTGTTTGATAAAAATTTGATAATCCTGATTGTATGACTTGTAAACCTGCAATACTTCAGTTCTATAAGGAAAAACAAAAGTGAAAAAAAGGATTAAAATATTATTTATACTTACCCTATACAATGGAGAAATGTATAAGTAACGTTGAAATTTCTCGGGCATTAACCTACTCTGTTCAAATAAAAAGAAAGCAAAAGCATCAACATGGTTATCTGCTAACCAATCATTTGTGAGCAGAAAGTCAATATCTGATCTTTTTATTTCAATGTTTCCAGATGCAAATATTTTGTGCTCCCTACAAAAAACAAAGAAAAATTAATGTTAGAGCGCAACCATAGCGCAACCGTAGCTCAACCATAGCGCAACCGTAGCGCAACCATAGCGCAACCATAGCGCAACCATAGCGCAACCGTAGCGCAACCATAGCGCAACCATAACGCAACTAAATTTACTTTGTATTAAATTTTTTGAAACATTCATCCATAAATCGTTGTTTTTCCTCTTTTAGAAATGGCTTCCCTGGATAATCCATAATTTCCAATGCAGGTCGTGTCTCAACTATTATACTGTCAACAGAGATAACCTCTTTGTTCTTCTTTGATGAACTCTCTGCTTTTTCATTATCTTCTCTTTTTCTTTTTTGTGATGAACTATCTTTTGGTATTGGTTGTTGTGGAAGAAGTTCTTCGGCCAATGGTGGAGGTGGAGGTATTGGTTGTTTTGGAAGAAGTTTTTTGGCCATTGGTGGAGATGGAGGAAGATCTTGTATTGGTGCTTGTCCTGAAGGATGCAAAGCTGTATTTTTCACTGATTAGAAGCTGGAGGCAGAACTAGATATATGCGGCTTCTCTGGATTGTGATCACACTGCATTTGAAATTCAATAAATTTGTACTTCAGGGAGTCTTGATCTGCCTGAAGTTTCTCCAAAATATCTTCAACTCGATCCAATCTAGCTCCCACATTATCTTGAATTTTATTCAATATCTTCTCAAAGATTTCAAAACATTTATTCTGAACAGCCTCTAAATCTGCCCTTCTAATGGGTGGCTGTTCAGCAGAAGGTTGACTGGTGGAAATTTTTTCGGTAGGTGGACGAGTAGAAGGTTGAGTTGGCGGCAGAGGTTTAGTTTCTGGTGGTTCATTACGAGGAGAATCAGGGGGAGAGAGAGGAGGAGAGGGAGGTGGGGAGGGAGGTGGGGTGGTGTCAAGTTTTTTCATTGCGGAAGCCTTAATTTTCTGGGGTGAATGCAATTTCTGTGGTTCATGACCTGAACGGGTATCCAAGTTTTGTATGGCAATAATGTCAGCCCCGTATTTTTCGGCCTCCTCATTGGTATCATTCTCAAGACAAACAAAAATCTGCAAAAAACAGAAAAATTTATTAAAGCGCAACCTTAACATAATTTGCATCAGGTAAACGAAAAAATTACCTCACTTTTCTTTAAAAATTTAAATAATTTTGCTGCATTATCTTGAGTAAAGTATAAATCTGTATACCCCTGCCATCTAAGAAAACGTGGTCTTATTTCTGAATCGGATGGTTTATTCAAAGAAAAATGTTCCAAAAACCAAATCTGTATAATGCCAAAAATAAAAATTTTAAAGTTAACATTAAAAAAATATTAAACATGTAAAATAACCAGTAGGAGTGGAAACTTACCAGTAGAAGAGGAAAAAAGCCATTGATGTAACCCAATGGTCTTTAGAGTTGAAACTTCTCAAAAATTGTGTTGAACTTCCCAACCATAAAGTTCCTTAAGCATGAAGCCAATTAATGGAACTGAACTCACTTAAATTATTTGCAACAGATGTGAGCCTTCGAGGGGTTTTATGACTATTTAGTGGAAAGAAAATGTTAGATAACAAAAACATAATAAAGGTCTTTATTTTTGTTGCATTATCAGATAATCTGTCTAAGTTTGACATTTCTGTTTTAATTTTAGTTGACAGATGTCCATTTAGAGGATCAATCCTCCATTTGATATCAATGCCTCTGTTTGGCATACCTGTCAGAAAATTTCAGTTGTTAAAGTTCAAAAAACAAATAGCTATTAAAAATTTCATATTCAAAATATTACCTGTCAACAAAGCAACCTCGTCAGAAGTGAACTTCAGAACATGACCGAGGACGATGAAGCCTTCATCAGCAGGACTCCAGAATTTGAGAACCTCAAAAAGAAGTGGTATACACTGCTGGAATGCGGGGAAACTAAAAAATTGATGAATGTTCAGATTCTTTAATGTTTGCTCCACTTCATCATCAATGATCTCGACAAAAGCATCACAATGTTTCCGGAAAGAAGTAACATAACATCTAGATGTTACTGGCCTTTGATACGGCGTCCTCATCTATAACAAAAAGAAAAATCAGAACTATATCACAACCATACAATAGCGCAACCATAGCGCAACCTTACATTTCGTAATTATTTAGCTTAAAAGTAGTTTAAAATTAAAAAAAAACCAAAAAATTGAAAACCACATTGAACATATATGCTAGTTATACAACTATTACTAAACCCTAAAATTTAGAAGATAGCGTTTCGTATCATTTGCTTCATCCATTTACGAAGAGAAGAAGCGTGAAAAATCAGAAAATAAACATTTGAACAGTACATTACATTAAACAAACATTGGTAAAATTATAACTAAACCAAACCTTAAAATTTAACATATAACTTAAACGCAACGAAAGCGCAAGTAAAGCGCAAGTTAGGCGCAACCATACCTCTTCCTGATTGATGATCTTCTATAGTCTCGTCGTCTACCTCCGGCAGGAATAAGCTAATGCAGAACTGAAGGTAATGGACAAATCCGAGAGCGCTTACCAGAGCTGGAGTAACAGTGAAAATGTCGCTTGAAAATAAAATACGCGGCGTTTCCATTCTTTCTTTTTCGGAGTTCAAATGAATAGCGTTATCGGGTCGGGTCGCTAACTCTGACAAGACATAAAGCGTTAATATTAAATTAAAAAAACGCCTAACAGATGACGCATTTCTATTGGCGACCGAACGGAGAGATGGCTTCGGTCACCTGACCCAATAATTTGCCCATTTTAACGATGCGAGAAGCTCGTCGTGTAGAGTCGTGCGGAGTCGTGGCGGATGCGACGTCGATCGTGCGCGGGCACGCACGGGTAAGTGATTTGATTTTTTTTTTTCTGGTTACGGGTCAACAGGATTACACTTATGCATTTCTTTAGGTATCCCTAAAGTTTGGGTAGAAGTTGATTCCAAGCTCCTTATTTATTATATTAATAGTAATATGCTGTCCAACCCATCATTCTTTTATTTGAATAGAGAGATTAAACATTGACTTACCCTCATTTCTTTTTCTATTACTTATGTTCTGCTTGAAGGGAATGCAGCTACGAATATTTATGCAATTAATTATGTTAGTCATTTCTTTATTATTTAAGGTAGTATCAATGATTTCTGGAGATGGATTTGCTCTTTTCCTTTACATTTAACTTGTGCACATTTCTATGGTTGGTTATGGCAAAGTATATTACATTGTGGGCTCCGAAAATTCGGCCCCGGCCTCCGCCCGCTTTTCTTTTTCGGTGAGGGAGTTTTAACGAACTAAGTTCCGGGGTAAATTTTGGAAGGCATATGGGTTTGTAGATAAGACACTACCCAGAGATTTCGCCCTCATTTTGTGAGGACTTTATGATCTGAGTTCTGGTTTCCTATAGGCGCAAGCCCCTATAGTTAATTACCCCTCCCGAAAACGAGAGAGAACTTTCGATTAAGGCTAGTCGTCGATCAGATACGTAGAGTATACGCGTTATCTGGCATATAGTAGCAGCATAGGTTTGGGTATTGAAAATTGGATTTGGATTTGAGAATTTGGGAAGTTTGGATATTTGGAAAGATTTAATATTTAAAATAGAAATTGCACCCTCTAGCACTTAAAGCGGATGGTGGGGGAATGGATGATGGACCCGATCAAGATCTCATGGTTCCGTCGTCCCGGGCCATCGTGGTCCCTGGTCTACTTAGTCAGAGGAGGTAGTCGACCCAACCTGACAGAAGGATCCTTGTCAGCAGCCATGGGTTGCTTCGTCCAAGGGGACCTTGTAGACCGGGGTTGAATGTTTGTCTAAGGGGACAAATTTGAATCCACCTTAGATAACAGAGGGCTTTGTGCCCTATTGATCATATCCTATTGATTCATATCTCAAGGATTTGATGCCAATAAGGAACGTATTGGCTCTGGCCATAACCGGTATATCGTGGTGCCATTTGGCGGCAAAACCACTCGGTTCAGAGGGCCCCGGGTCATAACCGTTTACCTGCAGTGCCATTTGGCGGCGAAACTGCCGGTTAGAGGACACGTACCACATCCTTACTGGCAAGAGATTGTTTGAGAATGGATCCTAGTGATATTTTCGACTAGGCATTTTGCTCTTTGTGAGCTAGAGTTTATTTGAATTTGTCCACCCCGGCAGACTGTTGCGGAGGGTGAATGGATTTTGTCTTAAGTGTGGATGGTTGGATTTCATATTTTAAATATTTTGGAATTTGGGATTTGTTGGATTTTTGGAGAATTTTGAGTGATGTTTGAAAAATGTTTGGGAACCCCTCCGGTTGAGATAGTCATTCAACACGGCCATCATCGGGGTGACCTTGAGGTCACTTAAAAGATATTTGAATTTTGTAAAGATTTGAGGGAATTTTTGAAATATATTGTGGACCCCTCCGGTTGAAATAAGCAATCAACACGGCCATCATCGGGGTGTTTTGGGGTCATTTCCATTTGAATGAACCTTGTCGACCCTATCAACTTATCGATGGGGGATCGGGTTTCTCGTAGGCTTTGTGCCTTTGTTCATGAATTTTCTTGATTTTTAGGCATTGAAGGCCTAAAAAGAATGTATTTAAACAAATACACCGGTCACTACAACCGTGTATCTATTTGATAGTTCGAACCCTGTCGACTCCTATTGATCCGTATAGAAGGATTGGATTCTTTAGGCTTCATGCCTTTGTTCGTGAACTTTCTTGATTTTAGGCATTGAAGGCCTAAAAAGAATGTATTTAAACAAATACACCAGTCACTACAACCGTGTATCTATTTGATAGTTCGAACCCTGTCGACTCCTATTGCTCCGTATAGAAGGATCGGGTTCTGTAGGCTTCGTGCCTTTGTTTATGAATTTTCTTTGTTAAAGGGCCTTAAAGGCCGAATAAGAATGTCGTAGACGCCTTCTGTCTGCTTGTATCAGTGTTGCAGATCCGGTGGCATAGCATTGTTTGGATGTCATGAGGTATTTCCTCATCTTGACATTGACTCCCCCCTTTCTCATTCACCGAGGAAAGATCTTTCTGGACTTTGAAGTCAATGATTATTGATTTGGGGAGAACTCCTTTTAGGATCTTCAGTGTGGCAGACTTGTTATTTCCGGTATTTGTGGGTACCAGAGTTGTTTTCTCCCTAAGAATGGGATAAGGAAGAAACTGTGGAACACCAGGAAGTTTGGTTCTAATTTGTTCAAACATTTTCCTCCCTTCTGCTAGGGGGTGTCCTTTTTCGTACATCGGGCTGCCTTTGTACCCGGTGTACTTGTAGATTTTGATCACCGCTGTCGTAGGTGATATCTGTACTTGTGTCCACAGTGATTCGTTGTACAATACACTGTTGTTATCCACAAGTGTTCATTTGCATTTGTAAGGGATCCGTACTTGTGCCCGCAGTGATTCATCGTACTTGCAACACACTGTTGTTATCCACAAGTATTCATATGCATTTGTAGGGGATCGTTGTATCCACTACAAGCTTTTAGAAAATGTTTGCAGGAGATTCATTTTTTCTGCGTCATATCCACCCTTTCACCAATCTCGGGTGGTTTGATTGTATTTGTTTGTAGAGGATAGATCTTTGATTGCTGTTCTCCAGTATTGCCATCTCAATCAACAGGCAATTGTAGGGATTGTTGTAGGAATTAACACATCTTTCGTGTGCACAGGGATTTCATCCCCTGCTTGTAACTTGTTAATTTAGAGAACTGTGCATTTAGACTCTGATTGGTTCATTCACCCAAAGTCCCAATTCTATGTATTCCATCGGACCCGAGTTCAAAGTTCAACTCATGCTTGAGTCTCCCTCGTTGTCCTTGAAAGTGTGCTGCATTTGACCTCGTAGGAACTATTGTAGGAGTTCGTTGTATTCAAGATCTTGTAGTTTGAGTGTCCCATGTGTGATCCAAACTTTGATCTTTGCATGTGTTTTGATCCAAATTCAGTTTCATTCAGACTTGAATTCATCAAGTTTACAAGTCCACTATTCTTCGTATAGGTCCTCTGCTCATTTTAATTCAAGTTTTGTGCATTTTTGTTCGAGTACATGTCTTCTACATTGTTGCTCAAGAAGGTCTTTATATTGTTCAAGTTTCTTGTGCATTTCAGTGAAAATTTCGGCAGCACTCCGGCATATCCCTCGTTTGGGGGAAAATTGGGGAGCTGGGCCTTCCCACCACGCTACTAGAGCGTGTATGGTAGGTGTTCTTGGACACCGCGGTCGTACAAAATTTCATCCCACCACGCTACAAGAGCGTGTATGGGGCCTTCAGCAGTATCCGTACCAGAACAGCAGTGACGTACCAGAACAGCAGTGACTCTCCCCACCACGCTACAAGAGCGTGTATAGGGCTCTCCCACCTCGTCGCATGCTTCGCACCGGGCTCCCTCCTACCGTGCTACAAGAGCGCGTATAGGTGGTTTTTCGGTCCGCTGCAAATGTTGAGAATGAGATTTGGAACAACATACCTTTCGTAGCAGTGTCGGCGGTGTCGGTGTCGGTGTCGAGGTCGAGGACCGTCCCCACCACGCTACAAGAGCGTGTATAGGGCTTACCCGCCTCGTCGTATGCTTCGCACCGGGCTCCCTCCCACCGTGCTACAAGAGCGCGTTTAGGTGGTTCCCCGGTCCGCTGCAAACGTCGAGGACGGGATTAGAGTTAGAAATTATACCTTGAAGACCCGGCAGTGTAGGCAGTGTCGGCTCGAGGATCGAGGCAAGAGGGGCAAGCATGCTTCTTCTCTTTTTTTTGAATTAATTATAATTTATATTAATTAATTATAAATTATTTAAGGAATTATTTTTTAATTAATTACTTATAATTAATTATAATAAATTAATATAATTAATTAAAATTTATTAAAATTAATTAATATCATTAATTATAATTAATATGTAATTAATTATAATTAATTAATATTAATTAAATTTTAATAAATTATAATTAATTGAAATTAATTAATGATAATTAATTTTATAAATTATAATTAATTAAGTTAATTCTAATTATAATTAATTATAATTAATTAAATTAATTATAATAATTTAATTAGAACTAAATATAATTAATTATAATAATTATAATTAATTAAAAATAATAACAGTAATTAATCAAAATTAATTAAAATAATTATAATTAAAATTAATTTTAATTAAAAATTAAATAACTCCTCTCCCTCTACCTCTCTGTTCGGCGAAGTTACGGGATTTGGCCGGATTCAGGCTAAATCCAGCCAACGGTTTCAGTGCGTGCGTTAAATCCCGGCGATGGTTAAATCCCAGATTAAGGATTTACGGCTTAAATCCCGTATTTACTAAGTCCCTTAGTTCGGTGGATTTCAGGATTTGGCCGAAGAAGAACGCAAAGGGAGAAAGTTACCTTCATTGTCGGCGAGCTCCGTTCTCACTCCCGATCAAAATGTTGCAACTTCCGGTTCAACAGAAAGGGAAAGTCGTAGAAGGGGCAAAGTCGAACAGCCCGAATGAGTCGAAGAAGCGCGCGTTAGGTAGAAAGTTACCTTTACTTCCAGCGAGCTCCTGTCTTGCTTCCGATCGGAAAGGGGAGGTCGTACAAGGGGCGGCGCCAAACAGCCACGAGGAATCGAAGAAGCGACGGGAAGGGAGAAAGTTACCGTCCCAGCAAGTGAGCTCCTTTGCTTGCTTCCGATCAAACTGTCGTAACCTTCGATCGGACAGGAGGCATCGTCGAAGAAGCGAAGTCGCACAGCTACGTAAGAGTCGGAGAGCGAGAGAGGGATCGCGAGCGTTCGGGAGAGGAGGAAGAAGCGCGAACGAGAGCCCTTCGTGCTCATTTTAACAACGCGGCAGAGTCGTGGGAGATGGGATGTTGATCGTGCGAGAGATGTGCGTAGGTCGTGGGATGGCAGCGAGGTACGCACGATTTTTTTCTTTTGTTTTATACGGCGGCAGGTCAACAAATGCCCCCCAACAGATGTGGTAGGCGCCTGGAGCGGGCCACATTTGTTGCATGCTAATTGACCCTGTGGATTTCTAGATATCTATTCTAAATGTTATACAAGGGTTTTCATTTAGTGGATCTCCAAAATCTGTTTGAATGTCACACTGGAATTTTCGTTTAGTGGATCTCCAAAAGTTGTTTTGGATGTCACACTACTCTCTTTTAGTGGATCTCCAAGATTTTATTTGGATGTCACACTAATCTTCTTTCTCCATAACGCTTCTAGATGTATCCATAGATGGTTGATATCTTGTCGAAATTTTAAATATTTATTTGGGGATCTCGGCATATAGCACGATGTCAATCCAAATAAATATTTAAAATGCCCCCAGTCTTTAGGGACATTTGTAGATATCATCTAGGGTGCTCATTCTGCAGCTTTTTGCTAGCGTCCCGATATTTAGATTCCTTCTGTCCTGTGCTTTATGCTGCAGACTTGGTGAAGGATTGTCTGATTTGTCTTTGTTGACTTGTCAAAAATTTTGTATTCCTTCTGCCCTTTGCTTCTAGCTTTGGCGGGCTTGATGAAGGAGTAGATGCCAATGACCTAAACCCTTAGGCTTGTATTAGGTCGATGGCGAAAAGTCATCGGTCCAGAGCTTTGTGCATAGCGGACTTGTTGATGACGGAATTCCCTTAGTTCGGCCTAAGGCTTTTCATGAACTTTGGGATAGTTTTCTTCGGTCCTTTGCTTTGTGCTTCGACGGACTTGTTGAAGAAAAATTCCTTCTATCCTCGCTTTGTGCTTTACGGATTTGTTGAAGGATTTGCAGGTTCTGGATTCAGTTGATAATACCGAATGTAGGTAGTATCTTGATCCTTAACCACTTGAAAAGACTTTAATCTGGGTTACTTGAGTTCATCAGATCAGGAGAGCTGGAATTTGACAGCTCTTTGTCCTCTGGTTGCTGAGATGGGGGTTCCTCTACTGCGGCCTTTCTTATGGCTTATTGAGTAGACGGAGTTGCCAGTGATCCGGCCATATTTGGGCTTGTTGGATCCGACCTTTTACACCCATTCAGTCTTTAGACTTAAGCTATGGGAATTGCGCTTCCCAATACTGATTTTGCTAAAGTTGACAGATTTGGAGTCATCCTTCATGGTTTTGGATTTTGGAGCCTACGAACATTCAGTAGCTGCTCGAGACTAATCTTCCTTTAGAACTTTGATTCTCCAGTCATTTTGGAGAACTTTGCAGACTACGATCACTTGGACTTGTCGAGTCAAATTGGTCTTTGTTCTTCCTACAGTCTCTACTAACGGGTTGACGAAGTGGGGGTTCCGCTACTACGGCCGTTCTTATGGCTTGTTGAGTAGACAGAGCTGCCAGCGATCCGACCATATTTGGGCGTGTTAGATCCGACCTTTTACACCCATTCGAACATTAAGCTTCAGGCT
Source organism: Dendrobium huoshanense (assembly GCA_016618105.1). NCBI lineage: Eukaryota > Viridiplantae > Streptophyta > Magnoliopsida > Asparagales > Orchidaceae > Dendrobium > Dendrobium huoshanense. The sequence goes on along the minus strand of CM028344.1, from coordinate 69,485,647 downwards.
GTTGAAAGACTTCAAGCTTTTCCGGCTCAATTTGTAGGAGTGTGTAGCCACAAAAGTCTCTTTCTTGACCTTTGAGTCTTGGTTTTGTTGGAGAAGGTGTTGTCTCAATCTTTAAGAGATCACCTGCATAGGCTTTAAAAAAGAAGTCTTTGTATTCTTTAGCACAAAGTAGCATTTGAATTGATAATTTTAAATATTTATTCGAGGATCTCGGCATGCAGCGCGATGTAGACCCGAATAAATATTTAAAATGCCCCCTGTCTCACAGGGACAATTTAGAATGAAATAGAATTGGAATCTTGAAATTTTAAATATTTATTCGGGGATCTCGGCACGCAGCGCAATGTCGACCCGAATAAATATTTAAAATGCCCCCAGCCTAACAGGAGGATTTTGAAATGTATTCTCATAACATAAGAGAGTTTCAAAATATGAAATGTATATGCTAACAATAATGCATAAAAACATAACACATTAAGCACATCATTTCATGCGTAGTATTTCTTCAGGTAACGGCCATTGATTGGCGGCATGGGCCTCTGACCATTCAGATCAATGAGTTGATAAGCTCCTCCTTGAAATACTTTCTCGATGACGAAAGGTCCTTCCCAGTTGGATACGAACTTGCCACCGATTTTTCTGTGGGATGATTGGCCTTCTCTGCACCATGACCAATTCTCCTTCTTGAAATGATCGAGGACGAACCATTCGATCAAAGGACTTTGTCATTCTTGCTCGGTAGATTTCCAGGTTCTGTTGAGCTTGTAACCTGATTTCATCGAGTGCATCAAGCTCCTCCATTCTTAGACGAGCATTTTGTTCTTGAGTCAGCTCATTCTGGACAGCAACTCGAAGAGATGGAAGTTCAACTTCTAGTGACAGTACGGCCTCAACTCCAAATACTAGAGAGTAAAAAGTGGCTTTGGTTGGCGTTTTGTAAGTTGTACGATATGCCCATAACGCTTCTGCCATCTTCGTATGCCACTCTCTTTTGTTCTTGGAGAGAATCTTTTTTAGCAATTTCACCAACATTTTGTTGAAGGCTTCTGCCAGACCATTTGCTCTTGGATAGTAGATGGATGAATATCGCCAATCGATTTTGTGCCGATCAACGAACTTATAGATTTTTGTACTTTTGAAAGCAGTTCCGTTGTCTGAGATTATGCGGCGTGGCACACCAAATCTGTAGACGACATTATGGGTGAAGAAGTTGATTACATGCTCAGATGTAACTTCTTTGAATGGAACTGCTTCTGCCCACTTAGAAAAATAGTCTGTCGCTGCCAAAATAAAGCAGTGTCCCGCTGAAGATGGTGGATCTATCGGTCCGATAATATCAGTACCCCAGCATTCAAATGGCCAGAATGTTATTGTTGGATGCAGTGGATTTGGCGGTTGATGTATAACATCACCGTGAATCTGGCACTCATGGCACCTCTTAGCATGATTGATACAATCTCTGACCATGGTCGGCCAATAGTAACCCATTCTTTTAATTTTGATTGCCATCTTGGGACCTGACTGGTGTGCTCCACAGAGTCCTTCATGAACTTCTGCCACAACTTTATCAGCTTCTTTGTTCCCTAGGCACCTTAGCCACATTTGATCGAAAGCACGTCGATACAATGTGTTATTGACAAATGCATATCGTAGCGCTCTCTTCTTGATTTGAGCAGCTAATGATTTATCTATTGGCAATTTACTTTCTTTAAAATAGTCAATGAAAGACAGTCTCCAGTCATCTTCTTCCTCGACATCTAGGCAATGCCACCATGATTCTGAAGCTTGACTGGCCTTGCGCCTTTTCTTAGGAACTTGCTGTTCTTCAGACTGATCTTCAACATCAACTGGTTGAGGAGGTTGAGGATCAACCGGAATTGTATCCTGCTGACTTGAATTTGGTATTCCCTCTGCCTGCGGGAATTGTAGTAATGCTGGCTCTAAGATCCGTCGATTGTGCACCATAATTATTATAGGCCATTCGTCGTCCATATTCGCCATTTCTTTAGCCAATTTAGCAAGAGAATCAGCTTTGCCATTTTGACCTCGGGGAACTTGAGTTAACTTGACAATTGGAATTTGCTTCATAAGCTCAAGAACTCGCCGATGATAACAGGCCAATTCGAATTTGGTAATTTTGTAAATTCCTAATACTTGATTCACAACCAGTTGAGAATTACCGAAAATTTGGAGATTTTGAATTCGGACATCGATTGCAATCTCCAATTTAGGGCTTCATATTCGGCTTCATTATTTGTCCGAGGTTCAGTCAGACTAAATGAGAATCTCATTATGCCTCCCTCGGGCGCCACAAAAATGAGTCCGATTCCGGCTTGAGCTTTCTCTAGATTTGGAGGCTGAGCACGCTTGATTGACGATGCTCCATCAAAATACATTTCCCATACTCGTAGCATCTCCTCTTTTTCAACATTCATGATCTGCTCGTCAGGTAGATCGTCGTTGAGCGGAGAATCTGCAGGGGATAGGATGTGCAGCGAGAAAATCTGCCAACACTTGCCCTTTCACTGTCTTTTGAGGGACATATGTGATATCAAACTGCAGGAGTATCACTGCCCACCTTGCCAAACGACCTGTCAACGCTGGTCTTGTCATCAAGAACTTCAACGGATCGATCTTTGATATCAAGGTGATTTTGTGAGACAACATATAATGGCGGAGCTTCTGAATTGCGAAGATCAGGGCCAAGCAATGCTTCTCGATTGGAGAGTAGCGGATTTCTGCTCCTATCAATCTCCGACTGATGTAGTAGAGTGCATTCTCCTTGTCTTCTTCATTATGCTGGGCCAATAATGCTCCGAGGGACTCTTCTAGTGCTGTCGTATACAGTATAAGAGGCTTCCCCGGGATTGGCGCCGCGAGAATAGGAGGATTCAACAGATATCTTTTGATGCTGTCAAATGCTTCTTGGCACTCTTCATCCCATTTGAAACAGACATCTTTCTTCATTAGTTTTGAAAATGGCTGGCACCTACCTGACAGATTCGATATAAATCGCCGAATGAAAGCCAACTGCCCTTGTAAGGAGCGGAGTTGCCGATAGTTCTTTGGAGGTGGCATCTCCACGATCGCCTTGATCTTGTTGGGGTCGACTTCGATTCCTCGATGTCGAACAACATATCCCAGAAATTTCCCTGAGGATACCCCAAATGCACACTTGAGAGGGTTCATCTTCAGATCGTACTTTCTGATCCTTTCGAACACAATTCTCAAATCATCAATGTGGTCTTTTCGGCCTATGCTTTTAATGACCAAGTCATCTACATAGCATTCGACCTTCTGATGAATCAAATCATCAAATATACGAGTCATAGCCCGTTGATATGTGGCACCAGCATTCTTTAGGCCGAATGGCATAACTGTGTAGCAGAATATGCCTATAGGCGTTCTAAATGATGTATGTCTTTCATCTTCATGCGCCATTTTAATTTGATTGTAGCCCGACGATCCGTCCATAAAAGAGAACATATCATAGTTGGAAGTGTTGTCAACTAGAAGTTCTGATACTGGGAGCGGAAAGTCATCTTTCGGGCATGCCTTATTGAGGTCCCTGAAGTCGATGCAGATACGAATCTGGCCATTCTTCTTCTTTACAGGGACGATATTGGCAATCCAGTCAGCATACTTCTCTTCTCGAATGAAGCCTGCTTCTATGAGCTTCTTTGTTTCTGCGATCACCTGTTCTTCAATCTCCAATCTCATTCTCCTTGGAGCTTGCTTGACAGGTGTCGCATCAGGCTTGATGGCCAATTTGTGAACTGCCACATCAAGGGATAAGCCAGGCATCTCAGCATATGTCCAGGCAAAGCAGACCCTGAATTCACATAGTAGCTCTTTTATTTCTTCTACTTGATCTTCTGGTAGAAGAGAGCTAATGAAGGTTGGGCGAGGATCTTCCTCAGTTCCCAAGTTGACTTCTTTGAGCTCGTCCATCGTAGCAGCTTGTCCACCATCTTCCAGTTCTTCTGGTGCAGGCTCAGCTTCTACGGGTTGATCATCATAAGCATTGGTTTCGTATGTTTCTTCAGCACCATCATCATCGAATTTGATTTCTCCACATGTGATCGCCCGACAAATCTCCTTCCGGAGGAATTTTCTTTTGATGAATCCAATACCTTTATATGCGTCTGTATCCTTCTGCCGTAACGGACGCGGACTCCTCCCATACCAGAGGCCCAAACTTGTACGAAGTTGTCGCTTGGTGGTAGGAATATTGATTTGCTTTCATAGCATTCTTTGAATATTCTTAGTATTGAATTTGGGTAGCCTTGTAGGAAATAATTCCTCGGAGTCGAGGAGCATGCAATCCCAGTCATGATTCTCTTCTTCGCGAACTCCCGTAGAATATAGCACATTCTTTGGCACAGTCCCTTTTTTACGGGGAGGCAGATAAAGAGTGGAGAGTTCTTCAATTTTATGAACCTCGCGTGAAGTGATTTCCTTGAAATGTTGCAAGGGAATACGTGTGACTACGAGTACGCTGTCTGAAATTAACAGACTGTCTATTCTTCTGGAGAACACACTCTGCACTGAGTTCATGTAGATTGAGTCATAGTCATAATCATCATTTGAAAATTCAATCTGCCTACTCCATTCATCCGTTGACCGGCATACTTTTCGAGATTTGGTAGGGGTGATATCATCTTCATCTGTATCACTCCCCAGGTGAGGTACATATTTCTTTTCTTTTGAAATGGTTGGTGATTTAGGAAGAGTCGGCATTGCTTTCTTTCTTCCTACACGCTTCTTCTCACCTTCTTGCTTGGGTTTCTTTGTAGTCTTTGAATTTGATGCCTTAGCCTCAAGAGAACTTGACGACTTTTGCTTCTTTGGCATGAAGTACTTAGCATCTTCGTAAACTGTTACTTCATGTACTGCAAAGAGCTGAATATCGCCAGAGATCCTGAATTCTTCTCCTTCTCTGAGATACTTCATGCACTGGTGCAATGTTGAAGGGACAACACCATATTCATGTAGCCAGGGGCGACCCAATAGCGCCTTAAATGAGGTGTCCGCATCAATCACATGAAATTTAGCTTCCGTATGGAGTTCCCCAAATACAAGAGGAAGCATGAACGAACCAAGAGTTTTCTGCCCTTTCTCGTTAAAATCATGCACCATCAACTTGTCTTGCCCAAGATGTTCCACATCGAGGCAGAGGGATCTCAGTGCCTTAAGGCTCATAAGATTTACGGAAGATCCGGGATCAATCAAAATTCGATTGATCATCATACCGTCGCTCTCTGCCGTAACATACAGAGGGCGGTTGTGATCTGCCGTTCCAAGCATCATATCATCATTAGCAAAGGTGATGAGGGGCTCATTTTGAGCTTGCAAGACTTCAGTTAGATTACGCTCAGCAAAATATGCCTCATATCTTTCGGGGTCCTTGAGAGCTTGGATCAAAGTCTCTCGAAGGTCTTTAGACATCAGGAGGGCATCGTATATGCTGAGTTGCGCTGGGATCTTCCGTAAGTGAGATAAGATATTGTAATCTATCCCCTTAGATGAAGTCTCTTTCTTCTTGGAGTCATTTAGGATAATATCTTCATTGATAATTATCTCTTTTCCTTTATCTTTGTTAGGAATCCCCTTCTTTGGTGGAGGTGACAGTACTTTGCCACTCCTCAACTGCACCTGGGCCACCTCATCTGATTCAGAATTGTTTGATGAAGCATTCTCTTCAGAGTCAGCCATTGTTGTGTCTGGGGATTCATCTGTAGACTCGGAATCGTCTCCCAACTTCACTTGTTTCATTTGTGATTCTATGCTTGGATCTGAATCTTCATCGTCTGGAAAACATAGATCTTCTGAACTGAATTCCATTGATGATACCATTAGACAGAATTCAGGGGCCGCTTCTTTAGCGTATTTTTCCCTTTCTGCTATTTTTAATGTTGCTGAGATGACTCGGCATATCTCCGTAGGAAGAGATTCATCTTCAGCTTCTTCTTCCTTTTCATCTATTTTAAGCTCTTTCATAAAATCACTGAGCTTAATAGGCCTCCTGACATTCTGGTAATATTCACCTAAACTATCAATAGCCTTTTGAGTTGCAGTCTTCTTCGCCACAGGCTTCTTCAACTTGGCTTTCTTATTAGAAGACTTCGTCTTTGCTTTGCCAGACTTTGACGAGCTAGCTTGGACAGGTTGCTGTTTAGAAGTGGATGCATTGGATGCAGGCAACCATTTTAGATTCAGCACCGGCTCAGTAGGAGACTTCCACTTGACACCTGGAACTCCTTCTAGCTGTTTCAACATTTTTGTTGTCTTCTTGGAGACCACAGTCTCCCATTGTTCACCTTGAATAGGTTCTTTCATTTTTTCTTTAAGCGGGAGTACGAAAGAGGACGTGACTACCCGGGTGGATTCTTTTCTGGGACGAACCAACACATTATCTGATAATGTCAGTTCTCCCCTCTTGTACATCTTTTCTAACCAATCTTTGAAGACATAACAATCTTCAATTGGATGGCTAAATACCCGATGATATGGGCAGTAGTTTGGGTCGCCACTGTGTTTGGACTCTTCAGGTCTTTTGCATTCTGGCAACTCCAGACCATTCTTGAGTGCTTGTCGGAATAATTTGGCAACACTTTCCCTCTTGAACAAATATTTCTTTATTCATTTTCTCCTTGAGGGAGGGGAACGTTCTATCACCAGTTCCTGCAGTCTGCCTCTGGCGCTCTCCTCCACTAGGAAAGGCTCGAGGTTTGTTGTTTCCTCCAAGTACCAGTTTTGGCTGAGGATTTGAATTGTAAGACTGCTTTGGCTTTTCTTCGTATTGCATAGGCTGTTTTCCTTTGTCTACATTATATACTACCCGTTTACCTTTATCAGGTCTGGGAGGAAATGCAGAGTAAACTTCGTTTCTCCTAGCATCAGGAGCTTTAGCCTTTTTGGGTCTGTCAGCGAGATTTTCTGACTTCGACAAATTCAACTTTTCAAACTTAGCCACCCTGTCCAACAGATCTTGAAAGGTGGTGATTGAAGCCATGCATAAGAAGGGTTGCATTTTGTCATCAATGTTTCCCATCAATAATTGAACTGCATGTTCTTCTTCCAGCTGCTGCTCGCACTTCATGCTGAGATTGCGCCAGCGTGTTATATATTTCGTCACTGACTCTTCCTTTCTCCTCTTATCTAGAGCAAGATCAGCGATAGTAGTCTTCTCTGTTGCACTGGCAAACCTTTTCACGAATAAGGCTTCCAGCTCCGCAAACGTCCTTAATGAATCATTTGGCAGTTCGGCGTACCATTCGAAAGCAGTTCCACTCAAGCTGCTCACGAATTGCCTGAATAACAGAGCATCATTGCCTCCTGTATTTCCACAGGTTGCTTTGAACTGCGCCAGGTGTTGTCTGGGATTTTTATTGCCATCGAAGATATTGAATTTCGGTACAGAATATCCCTTTGGATATGGCACCTGATCGTACTCTGCTGGGTACGGGCGACCTTTTCCTACCAACTTCTCTGCCTGTTCAGCAGCTATAATGGCCTTGATCTTTTCACTGATTATGCCTTCCAACTGCAATGCAGTTACAAGTTCAGAGGCATTCGCCACATTTTGGGGAGTGTGTTGGCGGGTTGGATCATTAGTTTCTTTGCCACCTTCAAGTACACCTTTCACTCCTGAAGCTTGGTGTGCTTGAGAATTTTGAGGATTAGCAGATTGGTTGATGGGTTGAGCCGGTACAGGACCCACAGAAGTGGTCTTCTGCATCATTTCCATCATAGCCGTCATCTGAGTCATCATCTCAGTCATTTTATCATTTAACTGAGAGATTTCTCTGTCTTTCCTTCGCATCTGTCGCCTCATCTGATTTCTCATTTCAGCGAGTGTGATGTCTTCACCTCCGAAGGGATTTTCTCCGACCTCTTCTTCTTCCTCATCTCCTTCTTCTGAGGAGCGAGCACTTCGGCTGGCAATAGATCTAGCCCTGTGGCGACGTCGATAAACACGTATACGCGGTTGTGATTGCTGGTCTTCTTCATCACCATCATCATCTTCAACATCAATGTGGCTGACCATACGAACCATTTCGATCTCCATAGTATCATCATCGTCATATTCTTTTTCATCTTCTCGTACCTGAATTTCTGAGCGGCGTCGCCACTGAATTTCAGGCCCTTGACTTGGAATGATTACTTCTTCGATCTGCGAACTACGATCGAAATGAACTTCCTCTTTGGCTGAAGTAGGAGAATGACGGGATCTCCTGGAAGACTCTCCAGGATGTCGACCGTCCATATAATTGTCGTCATTATGGGCCTTCTTTCGGACCCATTTCTGACGAGTTCTGTTAGTAGGGGCGGATCTCCGGTAGACAGCTCCGGATGTCACGCCTGGTCTATCTTTTTCTTCAAAAATCTTTTCCTTTCGAGGCTTCGGCCTCCAAACTTGTTTGCCTTTCCGCTGGGCCCTTTCGGCGACGGATTCTTGGACATGTGGTCCAAGTGTCACGCCCCGATGTGCTTCCCGCGGAACTTGGCGTTGGTAATTTCTTTGTTTGGCTATCACAACAGACGATAGCCTCTCTCTTGGAGGAGTTCTTCGGGCCTCAACAATCAGTGGCCTCTGGAACTTCTTTTTCATTAAGCCATTCTCCTTGACTGTCTTCAGTACACGGTGTACCCGGGCAGACAGACGTTCAGGCTCTCTTATCTTCTGAGGGGCTGGAACTTCAGGTCGACGCTCCCAGAAGGATTGCTTAAGCTCACCAGATGAGCTATTTCTCTTTACCCACTTCAGGTTAGAAAACTTATTTTGAGTGGGAATATTGATTTCTGATTCTGGTGCTGGCAGATTGGAGGGATGGACTGGTACAGGTAATTGCTGAGTTCGCAGCTCTGCATTTCTCTTCCTCCTTTGCCTTCTAGTAAGCCTTTCTCCAGATGAGGAAGCTTCAGTTTCATACCTCCCAGGTGCAACAGGCTCTCTGGGCAGGGCGGTGGTGTTTGCAGTCACCACAGAGATCTTTCTTCTAGTGACAACCCTCTTTGCAGTAAGGGTCTCAGGTTGGGATAGTCTTTCAAAGACAGAAGTTCTTCTTTGAGTAGTACCTCTGGCAGCAGTCCTTGCAGAATAGGATCTTCCAGAAAGTTCTTCAGAGTTTACGCCGTACACAGGGACGGCTGCAGCCCTTGCAGTAGCTACTGAGAATTCGAGCCTACCAAAGTGAATGGTGGCTCCAGTATTTACAGTCTCTATGACAGCATTTGCCAGTTGAATTTTAGCTCCTCGTCCCAGTTGGACGGTCATTGGGGTGTCCTGCATTTTCATTCTGCACAAATGAAAGGCAGGGGTTAGTGATCAAAATTGATACATCACCCCACACTTTCATAAAACAGAAATAATGCAGAACAAATAATAGAAACTGGAAAATCAGCATAGAATTAAAAACCCTGCTGATTGAATTTTCGTCGATCTTATTTAAAAGATTCATTTTTAGAAAATTTAAAATTTAATTTGCTTGCTACTATAGCCTTTTAGTGACTAGCCAGAGATGGAAAGACAAACCATTCCCCAGTGGAGTCGCCAGAAATCTGTGGGCTCCGAAAATTCGGCCCCGGCCTCCGCTCGCTTTTCTTATTCGGCGAGGGAGTTTTAACGAACTAAGTTCCGGGGTAAATTTTGGAAGGCAGATGGGTTTGTAGATAAGACACTACCCAGAGATTTCGCCCTCATTTTGTGAGGACTTTATGATCTGAGTTCTGGTTTCCTATAGGCGCAAGCCCCTATAGTTAATTACCCCTCCCGAAAACGAGAGAGAACTTTCGATTAAGGCTAGTCGTCGATCAGATACGTAGAGTATATGCGTTATCTAGCATATAGTAGCAGCATAGGTTTGGGTATTGAAAATTGGATTTGGATTTGAGAATTTGGGAAGTTTGGATATTTGGAAAGATTTAATATTTAAAATAGAAATTGCACCCTCTAGCACTTAAAGCGGATGGTGGAGGAATGGATGATGGACCCGATCAAGATCTCATGGTTCCGTCGTCCCGGGCCATCGTGGTCCCTGGTCTACTTAGTCAGAGGAGGTAGTCGACCCAACCTGACAGAAGGATCCTTGTCAGCAGCCATGGGTTGCTTCGTCCAAGGGGACCTTGTAGACCGGGGTTGAATGTTTGTCTAAGGGTACAAATTTGAATCCACCTTAGCTAACAGAGGGCTTTGTGCCCTATTGATCATATCCTATTGATTCATATCTCAAGGATTTGATGCCAATAAGGAACGTATTGGCTCTGGCCATAACCGGTATATCGTGGTGCCTTTTGGCGGCAAAATCACTCGGTTCAGAGGGCCCCGGGTCATAACCGTTTACTTGCAGTGCCATTTGGCGGCGAAACTGCCGGTTAGAGGACACGTACCACGTCCTTACTGGCAAGAGATTGTTTGAGAATGGATCCTAGTGATATTTTCGACTAGGCATTTTGCTCTTTGTGAGCTAGAGTTTATTTGAATTTGTCCACCCCGGCAGACTGTTGCGGAGGGTGAATGGATTTTGCCTTAAGTGTGGATGGTTGGATTTCATATTTTAAATATTTTGGAATTTGGGATTTGTTGGATTTTTGGAGAATTTTGAGTGATGTTTGAAAAATGTTTGGGAACCCCTCCTGTTGAGATAGTCATTCAACACGGCCATCATCGGGGTGACCTTGAGGTCACTTAAAAGATATTTGAATTTTGTAAAGATTTGAGGGCATTTTTAAAATATATTGTGGACCCCTCCGGTTGAAATAAGCAATCAACACGGCCATCATCGGGGTGTTTTGGGGTCATTTCCATTTGATTGAACCTTGTCGACCCTATCAACTTATCGATGGGGGATCGGGTTTCTCGTAGGCTTTGTGCCTTTGTTCATGAATTTTCTTGATTTTTAGGCATTGAAGGCCTAAAAAGAATGTATTTAAACAAATACACCGGTCACTACAACCGTGTATCTATTTGATAGTTCGAACCCTGTCGACTCCTATTAATCCGTATAGAAGGATCGGGTTCTTTAGGCGTCATGCCTTTGTTCGTGAACTTTCTTGATTTTAGGCATTGAAGGCCTAAAAAGAATGTATTTAAACAAATACACTAGTCACTACAACCGTGTATCTATTTGATAGTTTGAACCCTGTCGACTCCTATTGCTCCGTATAGAAGGATCGGGTTCTGTAGGCTTCGTGCTTTTGTTTATGAATTTTCTTTGTTGAAGGGCCTTAAAGGCCGAATAAGAATGTCGTAGACGCCTTCTGTCTGCTTGTATCAGTGTTGCAGATCCGGTGGCATAGCATTGTTTGGATGTCATGAGGTATTTCCTCATCTTGACATTGACTCCCCCCTTTCTCATTCACCGGGGAAAGATCTTTCTGGACATTGAAGTCAATGATTGCTGATTTGGGGAGAACTCCTTTTAGGATCTTCAGTGTGGCAGACTTGTTATTTCCGGTATTTGTGGGTACCAGAGCTGTTTTCTCCCTAAGAATGGGCTAAGGAAGAAACTGTGGAACACCAGGAAGTTTGGTTCTAATTTGTTCAAACATTTTCCTCCCTTCTGCTAGGGGGTGTCCTTTTTCGTACATCGGGCTGCCTTTGTACCCGGTGTACTTGTAGATTTTGATCACCGCTGTCGTAGGTGATATCTGTACTTATGTCTACAGTGATTCGTTGTACAATACACTGTTGTTATCCACAAGTGTTCATTTGCATTTGTAAGGGATCCGTACTTGTGCCCACAGTGATTCATCGTACTTGCAACACACTGTTGTTATCCACAAGTATTCATATGCATTTGTAGGGGATCGCTGTATCCACTACAAGCTTTTAGAAAATGTTTGCAGGAGATTCATTCTTTCTGCGTCATATCCACCCTTTCACCAATCTCGGGTGGTTTGATTGTATTTGTTTGTAGAGGATAGATCTTTGATTGCTGTTCTCCAGTATTGCCATCTCAATCAACAGACAATTGTAGGGATTGTTGTAGGAATTAACACATCTTTCGTGTGCACAGGGATTTCATCCCCTGCTTGTAACTTGTTAATTTAGAGAACTGTGCATTTAGACTCTGATTGGTTCATTCACCCAAAGTCCCAATTCTATGTATTCCATCGGACCCGAGTTCAAAGTTCAACTCATGCTTGAGTCTCCCTCGTTGTCCTTGAAAGTGTGGTGCATTTGACCTCGTAGGAACTATTGTAGGAGTTCGTTGTATTCAAGATCTTGTAGTTTGAGTGTCCCATGTGTGATCCAAACTTTGATCTTTGCATGTGTTTTGATCCAAATTCAGTTTCATTCAGACTTGAATTCATCAAGTTTACAAGTCCACTATTCTTCGTATAGGTCCTCTGCTCATTTTAATTCAAGTTTTGTGCATTTTTGTTCGAGTACATGTCTTCTACATTGTTGCTCAAGAAGGTCTTTATATTGTTCAAGTTTCTTGTGCATTTCAGTGAAAATTTCGGTAGCACCCCAGCATATCCCCCGTTTGGGGGAAAATTGGGGAGCTGGGCCTTCCCACCACGCTACTAGAGCGTGTATGGTAGGTGTCCTTGGACACCGCGGCCGTACAAAATTTCATCCCACCACGCTACAAGAGCGTGTATGGGGCCTTCAGCAGTATCCGTACCAGAACAGCAGTGACGTACCAGAACAGCAGTGACTCTCCCCACCACGCTACAAGAGCGTGTATAGGGCTCTCCCACCTCGTCGTATGCTTCGCACCGGGCTCCCTCCTACCGTGCTACAAGAGCGCGTATAGATGGTTTTCCGGTCCGCTGCAAACATTGAGAATGAGATTTGGAACAACATACCTTTCGTAGCAGTGTCGGCGGTGTCGGTGTCGGAGTCGAGGTCGAGGACCGTCCCCACCATGCTATAAGAGCGTGTATAGGGCTTACCCGCCTCGTCATATGCTTCGCACCGGGCTCCCTCCCACCGTGCTACAAGAGCGCGTTTAGGTGGTTCCCCGGTCCGCTGCAAACGTCGAGGACGGGATTAGAGTTAGAAATTATACCTTGAAGACCCGGCAGTGTAGGCAGTGTCGGCTCGAGGATCGAGGCAAGAGGGGCAAGCATGCTTCTTCTCTTTTTTTTGAATTAATTATAATTTATATTAATTAATTATAAATTATTTAAGGAATTATTTTTTAATTAATTACTTATAATTAATTATAATAAATTAATATAATTAATTAAAATTTATTAAAATTAATTAATATCATTAATTATAATTAATATGTAATTAATTATAATTAATTAATATTAATTAAATTTTAATAAATTATAATTAATTGAAATTAATTAATGATAATTAATTTTATAAATTATAATTAATTAAGTTAATTCTAATTATAATTAATTATAATTAATTAAATTAATTATAATAATTTAATTAGAACTAAATATAATTAATTATAATAATTATAATTAATTAAAAATAATAACAGTAATTAATCAAAATTAATTAAAATAATTATAATTAAAATTAATTTTAATTAAAAATTAAATAACTCCTCTCCCTCTACCTCTCTGTTCGGCGAAGTTACGGGATTTGGCCGGATTCAGGCTAAATCCAGCCAACGGTTTCAGTGCGTGCGTTAAATCCCGGCGATGGTTAAATCCCAGATTAAGGATTTACGGCTTAAATCCCGTATTTACTAAGTCCCTTAGTTCGATGGATTTCAGGATTTGGCCGAAGAAGAACGCAAAGGGAGAAAGTTACCTTCACTGTCGGCGAGCTCCGTTCTCACTCCCGATCAAAATGTTGCAACTTCCGGTTCAACAGAAAGGGAAAGTCGTAGAAGGGGCAAAGTCGAACAGCCCGAATGAGTCGAAGATGCGCGCGTTAGGTAGAAAGTTACCTTTACTTCCAGCGAGCTCCTGTCTTGCTTCCGATCGGAGAGGGGAGGTCGTACAAGGGGCGGCGCCGAACAGCCACGAGGAATCGAAGAAGCGACGGGAAGGGAGAAAGTTACCGTCCCAGCAAGTGAGCTCCTTTGCTTGCTTCCGATCAAACTGTCGTAACCTTCGATCGGACAGGAGGCGTCGTCGAAGAAGCGAAGTCGCACAGCTACGTAAGAGTCGGAGAGCGAGAGAGGGATCGCGAGCGTTCGGGAGAGGAGGAAGAAGCGCGAACGAGAGCCCTTCGTGCTCATTTTAACAACGCGGCAGAGTCGTGGGAGATGGGATGTCAATCGTGCGAGCGACGTGCGTAGGTCGTAGGATGGCAGCGAGGTACGCACGATTTTTTTCTTTTGTTTTATACGGCGGCAGGTCAACATACATTTACTGTTATGTTGGATTGGTTGGTTGTGGCAAGGCTTATTCTATTCTCTGTTGGGTTGGATTTACGGTTTAGCTGGGGGCTTCTCTCTGGTTCACTACTGCTGCCCGATTTATAATTTTTTGGGGTTTCTACTCTTGCTTTTATTCACGTCATGCTGGTGGGTTCTATGCATTTCTTGCAGCCTGTTTCTACTGTGAGCTCTTTTATGGTTGATGGTTCTGGTTGGTGATACAAGAGTAATTGGACTGTTATTGTTGACCCCACACATCAAACTACGTGCAAAGAGGCCAAGACCGGCAAAATAAACAATGCTCGTGTCAATTTGACACATTACTTAAAGGGTCAAACAACCTCCAATTTTTGAACGGACAGCACCATTGCGATCAAGACATCAAACTCTCCTAGGTTGAGACCCCTCACAGTCAAATTAGAAGAGATTGGTCCAAAGAGACAACCGACAACCAAAATTGATGCGCGATGTCACCCAAACGACGTTTGATCGTAAAACAAACTTCGTCATTGCGTCTGAAACGTCATCAACAATGAAAATATATATCTTATTTGATCAATTGGGATCGGCCGAAACGGTGGAATAAATCCCAAAGCGACGACACACAAATAAAAAAATTTAGCACTCGACGTCGCCCAAACAACGTCCGATCACAAAACGGATTTCATCATTGCGTCAGAAACATTGTCGACATTTAAAATTTATATTTTTTATTTGATCAATTGGGATCACCCGAGGTGGTGGCACGAATTTTAAGGCAACAACATGCAAATCGAGAAATTTAACACTTGACATCAACTAAACGACGTTCGATCGCAAAACGGATTTCGCCATTACATCCGAAACATCATCGACATTCAAAATATACATCTTATTTGATCAATTAAGATTGATCAAGAAGGTGGAACAAATCTCGAGGCAATGCCATGCAAATTGAGGAATTTAACACTCGACGTTGCACAAATGACATCCAATCACAAAACAAACTTCGCCATTGCGTCCAAAATACATCTTATTTGATCAATTGGGATCGGCCATGATAGTGGCATGAATCTCGAGGCAATAACATGCAAATCGAGAAATTTAACACTCGACCTCGCCTAAACAACATTCGATCACAGAACGGATTTCTCCATTACGTCTGGAACGTCGCCAATACCCTAAATATGCTACCAATTTTGCCCAAAGAAAATTGTGTGATGAAATGGGCATGCAAAATGAGGCATGATGCACGAAGACCAAGAAAAATATGCAAAATGAGATAGTTTTTATAGATTAACATGTCGGCGCCGTTTCAAATCAATAAATAATGATGCCAGCCAGTTAGTATATTATCAATTTAATAAAATTAACTAAGGAAATCAAAGTCAAGTGTAATTTCAAATCGTATTTAATTTTGATTACCTCGGTTGCTCTGACTGCTAAATCCCCGAAAATACAGAGAAATCCTCAGACTAATTTCTCCTCCCAGATTACTCGTAATTGGCCTCGGTTAGATGACACGCCTCATTGTTAAATCGAAATGAAGCGAGCTCTTCGGCTGGTTCCCACACACACAGTTTTTCTTACAGTCACCTACACTCCAAATAAGCTCTCTTCCCACCCGTTTTCACCAAATCCATACTCAAACCTTCCTCCACAAGGCCAAAACAACTAGGAACTCCATTCAGTCCATCCGTCCGATTCTGTCGCAAATCCCATTTATGTAAATGCTCTCTCACTGATGTCCAGTTCTTTTTTCCTCTTTTCCTCTACTCACGTCCGCTAACTCCACCTCTCCTCCTTCCCTGTTCACGCACTCCACACCTACTTCCCAACTAAGGCTTCGTTTGGGATGGCTTTTTTACTGCTTTCTAAAACGGAGTTTTAATACAAAAATAAAAAAATTTGTACAAAAACTCCGTTTTAGAAAGTAATAAAAAAGCCGTCCCAAACGAAGCCTAAGTCTCCTTGCAGGAATCCCCACTCAATCAGAACTTCACACTTCACACACTTCTCCTCCAATAGCTTCAGCTAGTTTCCCCACTTGTATCCTCCACCTCGTTGCAGAACTCCAATAGGTTTTAATAAAATTGAGCCAGCTTTTATAACCCATTTCGTTTGATAACTTTGTTCTACTTGCCGAAACCAAACAAAAAAAAGTTGCTTTTTTCAGAACTCTACACCAAGTCTACATCTCTCATAAAGTTCATAAAGTTCCCAACAGTAAGCTTTCTTTTACTTTGTCCTTATTCCCGTTTACTTTCATTAATTTTATTCTTACTATGGGCATAAACTGCTCTTGTGAGCTTATGTATTTAATTTTTAAAAAATAGAGTGGCTCTATATAATACCCAAAATTTTGGTCCAAAAAGGTAAACATACAAATTTCCCCTATATTCTCTCACATATAGAAAGTATCAAAAATATTTTCATCAAATTTGATATTGAATTTCGAGTAATTTTGGTATCAATATATCTTAAATGTCTATGAATAGGTATCTTTTAAATAACTGTTTAGTATTATAGTTAATATTATAGTTAATGAATAACAATTAATTGACAACAATTTATTAATTGTTACTGTAGTCTCCACTAATCTTGACATGCATGGGCTGGATGGAGATCAAACGGCTAGAATGTTAGTGGAATTGTAGTGGAGAATGCACTAACTTATAATAATATTATATATTACGGTAAAGCACTAGTAGACCTATAAGTCCCCTTCATTACTTTCATTTGCCCATCACCTGGAATTGAAGCAGCGGGCAAGCAAGCTGAGTAATAGTAGAGGATTCAGCTGCTGGAAGTTGGAGAAACCAAGTGCTGAATCTACGATTAGTGTTGGAGAAGCTGCAGTTCAAGAATGCATAAATTGTGGATTTTTGTCACTCTTTTTGAATGCTGAATGTGAAAATCAATAAGGATAATGGAGGAAAAGCTGAATGCATGTAAGGGTATTATTGTTTGCTGAAAGTAAGTAATAGTTACTGCTGCGATTTGCTGAAATAAAGGGGCTGTTGAAATTGGTTTGCTAAATGTATTACAGAAAGAGAGGTAAATGTGCTGTGTTGAATGAGGAAGTTTAGTGAAGGTTGTTTACAAAAGGAAAAGAAGAAAGAATCGGGATACCGATGTGAGATACCCAAACAAGGTTATAAGAATTAATAAATGTTTTATTATTGCACTCCATCTTCATTATGTTTATGATCACATGTATTCTAGTTTATTTTGGTTATTTGAATGAATATGGTTGTTTATGTATGAATTTGTTTATGTAAAGGATAATCTTTAGCAATGTAAATGATTTAGTAAGCATAGAAGGGTAAATATTCATAAAGCGCACCTAAAGAGCACTTAAAGGGCACCTAAAGGGCACCTAAAGCGCACCTAAAGCGCACCTAAAGGGAAACTAAATGGCAGTTAAAGGGAACCTAAAGGGAAGCTAAAGGGTAACTGAAGAGCAGCTAAAGCGCAACTATATCATCAAAAGCATATGTCATTAGCTCTAAAAAGGATGACTATATGAAAAGTGAAATAAGTTGTATATGGGGGATAGACCCGCACAAGTAAAGGTGAAAGACCTGATGAGGTAAGGCTACACTCTTAATTCTAGAAGTTGAGAAATTTGACTCAACCCTGAATGAGAGAACAACTTCCATTCTAAAAGTTGAGAAATTAGACCCAACATTGAATAGGAAAGTTGAATGGTGCAAAAGCTTATAGCCATTCTATAACTTATTTAAAGATGTAGAATAGTTTTGGTAAGATAAATAATACTGCTAGGCACTTTCAGGCTCAATATGACATTTCAATATGTGTTTTAATTATGTTAGCATAGTTATGGTATTTCTTCATGGTTCATTATTATTTCTTATAACTTGCTTGCATATTTCATTGAGCCAAGCTCATTAGCAGTGGTTGTACTGCAGGAAAGGGGAAGGAGCCCTTGAGACAATAAAAAGAGGTGACTGTTCTTTTGATGTAAGTACGTTTTGGGGTGCAAGAGATCTAAAGCGAGATCTGAATGCTAGATGTAAAGACTTTTAGGTATGTGAATGAATTTTAAAAGTTTTAGTAGAGCTCTGTATTTGTTTTAATTATGTTGAGGTTCAATAAGGTATATTACATGCTTCCTGTTGTTAAGTGTGGAGTTTGATACGTTGAAATCTTTCTCTGTTATACTCCAGTTTGTGGTAGAGGGTGAGTCAAACTGGGGTGTGACAGAAATTGGTATCAGAGCCAAATCAAGATAAAATGGAAGCATAATTGGATTTAGAAGAAGTAGGATGAGATATAATGAATATGATATATACAGAGCTATAGGTTGAACCAAGTTTTATTGGAATTGTCCATTCATTTCAGTACAATAGCATACTTACTTATTTAACGCTTGAATGATCATGTTTATTACTATGAGTATATATATTATATGAATTATCTATATATGTATTCAGATAGATATGTCTGAGGAATTGTTAGAAAGAATGACTGGTCAGTCATCCCTGCCAGATATAGAAACAAGAATGAATGAGGCAAACAAGTCTAAGGAGCTTCAAGAAATTGTGCAGTTGATTTCATAATTGGTAGATAAAATGTCATATATAGATAAATCTTCTACTAGCGGTGGATCCAGATCTGAAAGTGATAGTGAAGTTGACCGACATTTAAAATTATTTCAAACTTTTAAATTACCAGAATTTAAGCGTGCAAGTGATCCAACAGTAGTTGAAGGCCGGTTGTTAAAGATTGGAAAGATTTTAAATGGTTAGAACTCATCAAAGATTATGATTTGGATATACAGTATTATTTAGGAGAAGCCAATATTGTGGCTGATGCTTTGAGTTGCAAATCTCGTAGAATGATAAACTAGATGATTACTCAAGAGATTCAGTTTATCAAAGAAATGTAAAATCTACAATTGGAATTTAGAGATTTTAAAATATGGAATATTTGAACCAGATGATAATAAAGCCCACTTTAATAACGTATTAAGGAAGCTCAACAAATCAGTATTGAATATTCTAAATTGTTGGAGCAAGCCCAATCAGGAAAAAGACTAGATCTCTCTATTGATGTTGATGGAATGATTAGACACAAATCCTAGTGATTATCTATTGATCCAGATCTAAGAAGGAAAATTTTGAAAGAAACTCATTATTCTGGCTACACAATTCATCCAAGCAGTGCCAACATGTATATTAAAATTAATATTATGGTGGGCAACTATGAAGAAAGATGTTGCTAAAAATATAGCTTAGTGTGAAGCATGTCAAATTGTGAAAGCTGAACATCAACGAACTAGTGGATTATTGCAATAACTATTTATTTCTGAGTGGAAGTAGGAAGAAGTTGCAATGGCTTTTATTATGGTATTTCCCAAATCTAGACAAGGACATGAAAACATTTGATTGATTATTGATAGATTAACACAATCAACTCACTTTTACCTAGCAAGCATATTGGTTCAGTAGAAAAATTGGCATGCTTGTATGTGAAAGAGAATGTCAGATTGTATGGTATCCCAAAAGTTAGTGTTTTAGGGATTGTTGATTCACTTCTAGGCAATGGAAAAGCATTAATCCTCAATTGATGGTCAATCTCAAAGGACAAGTCAAGTATTGAAAAAAAAATTTATTGTGATTATGTGTTTTAGAACTTGGAGGTAATTGAGAGGACCACATACCATTTATAGAGTTTTCCTACAACAATAGTTATCAATCAAGTATAAAAATGAGACCATATAAAACACTATATGGGAGAAAGTGCATAACTCCCTTAACTTGGATTGAAGTAGGAGAAAGACAGATAATGGGCCCAGAACTGGTGGAGGAAGCAACAGAGAAAATCAGATTAATTAGAAACAGATTAAAAGCAGCTCAGGATCGCCAACAAAAGTATTATGACCCCAAGCACAGAGCAGTAGAGTTTGAAGTGGGTGACTTTGTATTCTTGAAGGTTAAGCTTATGAAGGGTACAATTAGAATTGGTAAGGGAGGCAAATTGAGTCCTAGGTTTATTAGACCTTTTGAAATTATTGAAAGGATTGAAAAAGTTGCCCTTCTAGCAGACATGTTAGATATACATAATGTTTTCCATATGTCACTGTTAAGGAAATGAGTCACTGATGTCCATCAGAAAATTTCACATAATGAAATTGAGCTACAAAAGAATTTGACTTACACTGAAGAACTAAAAAGAATACTCGATTTTGATATGAAACATCTCAGAAATCGTCAAATTCGTTATGTTAAAGTGAAATGAAAATATAGGCTAGAAAAGGAGGCAACTTAGAAAAGGGAAGAAGACATTAAAATGAAATTCCCCCATTTGTTTCATGATTGTTAAGCTATGGAATTTCGAGGACGAAAGTTCAAAAAGGAGGGGTGTATTATAATACCCAAAATTTTGGTCCAAAAAGGTAAACATACAAATTTCCCCTATATTCTCTCACATATAGAAAGTATCAAAAATATTTTCATCAAATTTGATATTGAATTTCGAGTAATTTTGGTATCAATATATCTTAAATGTCTATGAATAGGTATCTTTTAAATAACTGTTTAGTATTATAGTTAATGAATAACAATTAATTGACAACAATTTATTAATTGTTACTGTAGTCTCCACTAATCTTGACATGCATGGACTAGATGGAGATCAGATGGCTAGAATGTTAGTGGAATTGTAGTGGAGAATGCACTATCTTATAATAATATTATATATTACGGTAAAGCACTAGTAGACCTATAAGTCCCCTTCATCACTTTCATTTGCCCATCACCTGGAATTGAAGCAGCGGGCAAGCAAGCTGAGTAATAGTAGAGGATTCGGCTGCTGGAAGTTGGAGAAACCAAGTGCTGAATCTACGATTAGTGTTGGAGAAGCTGCAGTTCAAGAATGCATAAATTGTGGATTTCTGTCACTCTTTTTGAATGTTGAATGTGGAAATAAGGATAATGGAGGAAAAGCTAAATGCATGTAAGGGTATTGTTGTTTGCTGAAAGTAAGTAATAGTTACTGTTGTGATTTGCTAAAATAAAGGGGTTGTTGAAATTGGTTTGCTAAATGTATTACAGAAAGAGAAGTAAAGGTGTTGTGTTGAATGAAGAAGTTTAGTGAAGGTTGTTTACAAAAGGAAAAGAAGAAAGAATCGGGATACCGATGTGAGATACGCAAACAATGTTATAAGAATTAATAAATGTTTTATTATCGCACTCCATCT
Organism: Dendrobium huoshanense; assembly: GCA_016618105.1. Lineage (NCBI taxonomy): Eukaryota > Viridiplantae > Streptophyta > Magnoliopsida > Asparagales > Orchidaceae > Dendrobium > Dendrobium huoshanense. The sequence continues at coordinate 69,464,140 of CM028344.1, read as the reverse complement.
TCATTATGTTTATGATCACATGTATTCTAGTTTATTTTGGTTATTTGAATTAATATGGTTGTTTATGTATGAATTTATTTATGTAAAGGATAATCTTTAGCAATGTAAATGATTTAGTAAGCATAGAAGTGTAAATATTCATAAAGCGCACCTAAAGCGCACCTATAGGGCACCTAAAGCGAACCTAAATGGCACCTAAAGAGCACCTAAAACGCACCTAAAGGGCAACTAAAGGGCAGTTAAAGGGCACCTAAAGGGAAGCTAAAGGGTAACTGAAGAGAAGCTAAAGCGCAACTATATCATCAAAAGCATATGTCATTAGCTCTAAAAAGGACGATTATATTAAAAGTGAAATAAGTTATATATGGGAGATAGGTCCGCACAAATAAAGGCGAAAGACCTGATGAGGTAAGACTACACTCTTAATTCTAGAAGTTAAGAAATTTGACTCAACCCTGAATGAGAGAACAACTTCCATTCTAAAAGTTGAGAAATTAGACCCAACCTTGAATTGGAAAGTTAAATGGTGCAAAAGCTTATAGTCATTCTATAACTTATTTAAAGATGTGGAATAGTTTTGGTAAAATAAATAATACTGCTAGGCACTTTCAGGCTCAATATGACATTTCAATATGTGTTTTAATTATGTTAGCATAGTTATGATATTTTGTAATGGTTCATTATTATTTCTTATAACTTGCTTGCGTATTTCATTGAGCCAAGCTCATTAGCAGTGGTTGTACTGCAGGAAAGGGGAAGGAGCTCTTGGGACAATAAAAAGAAGTGACCATACTTTTGATGTAAGTACGTTTTGGGGTGCAAGAGATCTAAAGCGAGATTTGAATGCTAAATGTAAAGACTTTTGGGTATGTGAATGAATTTTAAAAGTTTTAGTAGAGCTCTGTATTCGTTTTAATTATGTTGAGGTTCAATAAGGTATATTACATGCTTTCTGTTGTTAAGTGTGGAGTTTGATACGTTGAAATCTTTCTTTGTTATACTCCAGTTCGTGGTAGAGGGTGAGTCAAACTGGGGTGTGACACTCTGCTAGGGTTTTTCTTTGCACCCTAGCCACTGTGTTTTGCCACCACCCTCTTCTCCAGCCGTGGGGGGTTCCCTCCCCATGGGTTCCCCTCTTCTCGATTATGATTTTCCCCCTTTTTCCCATCAAACTCTTCCCTTTTCCTCCCTTCATCGCTTCTCAGCTGGACTAATATAGTCAATCTTGAATACTTGTCTTCAAAGAACCTCCCGGTTGAGTACAATGAAGATCCTGTGGATGTTCTTGTATTTGAACGCCCAAAAATTGATGCTGCGGCTGAAGAATGGAATCTTTCCTTGGTAGGTTTTTCTATTTGTATGAGACCTTACTATGGGCTCTTCTAGCAGCACTCCGAAAATGTTGGAAGCTCCAAGGTACTATCAAGGTTTTTAACATGAGTGGTGGATTTTTTTATTTATAAAGTTCTCATCTGCTATGGACTATGAAATGGCATGGAATGGGGGCGTGTAGCTCATTCTTGGACGGCCTTTTATTTTGCAGAAATGGTTCCCTAGGTTTAAGCCTCATAGGAAATTTTTTTCTTATGTTCCCATTTAGATCAAAATCATGGATCTCCCTCTTTGTGTTTGGAATTCGGAGGGGACTTCTCAGATAGCCAGTAAAATAGGAATACCCCTTGCGGTTGATGCCCTCATCACGCAAAAATCGCGATTAACTTATGCTCGGGTTTGCATTCAAGTGAACAACAAAACTAAAAACCCTGATACTATTCCAATTTCCATAGAGGATGAAATTATGCACCTTAAAATCCAATATGAGTGGAGGCTTACTACTTGTGATGTTTGTAGTTCCCTATTCTATTTTTCTGCTGCATGCCCCTCTAACCCAAACATTCAATCTAAAAGTGAGCCCAGGAATGCTAATCCTAACAGAGGCAAAAGCACCTCTCGAGCCCCCAAAACTGCTCGAAATAATGAGAGATCCAATAACCCCTCCCGCCAACTCACGATTGCTATCCAACAGTCTGGATTAAAGGCTCATGGAAATCCCGCCCAGAATCCTCCTAAACCCCCCTAACTCAGTCCTTTCGCTGGACATCCCCTCTTCTTCTTTACCTCCTTCACAAAAGCACCCACAAGCTGAAGCGAACCAAACTTCTGCTACCAAGCAACAACTTCCTAAATCTGATATCATTCCTAATTTAAACTCCCCAACAAAAGAAATCGTCATCACTACCATAACTCCATACATTCCCCAAAAAAAAGGCAATTGCAATTGTTTCACCAAATAAGTTTGATGCTCTTCAAGACACTCATATGGATGTAAGTTCCACCAAAAGTGAATCTTTACTAGAAATCATTTCATCCCAAATTCAAGAGCATATCCTTCCACCCAAAGCCAAGGATGTCTATCCTCCCTCTTCCTCAGTGCACAGTAAAAACACCCGAGGCAAGCATCCCAGGAAGCCTCAAGCTGCCTCCTCTAAGTCTCAATGACCCTCCCTTCCATTGCTTCTTGGAACATTAGGGGTTTCAACAACCCTAGAAAAGTTATAGCCTACAAGCATTTTATTAGAACCCACAAGCTGGATTTGGTTTGCATTCTGGAGAATAGAATTCATCTGAATTCTTTAGCTGATCCCTAGTTTATTGCCTCTCATTCGATTTTTGACTACGAATGTAGCTTTAAAAACTTTGACAAATCAACCAATCTACCTATGGTACAAGTTGGGTTAAATGCGCTGGTGACAAGATTAGTTTTTCTCCAACTTTTTTCTCTTCTTAAATGATATGTGGCTACATCAATTATGGTCCGTCTATGACCCTTTTTTTGAGTGCTATTTATGGCTCCAACTTTGCGGAAGAAATATCCACTCTTTGGCAACAGATTTGTTCTAATGCCCCTTGCTCTGATTTTCTGTGGATTATTATGGGAGACTTTAATTGTTGCAGATATCATAATGAAAAAGCTGGTGGCTCTCCTCTCCATTTCAGCCGCCTGATGGAATTTAACACTTGCATTTTTGACAATCACCTCACTGACCTTTCTTCTACTGGTCTTTTTTACACTTGGTTCAACCAAAAAACCGAGAATTCCATACGCATCAAGTTGGATAGGGTCTTGGTTAATGAGGCATGGATTGACAATTTCCCTCTCTCTCATTACCTGGTGGATAAACCTATGTGCTCAAATCATTGTCCGATTGTTCTTAAAGATGGAAGCTATAATTATAAGATATATCGGTTTCAATTTAAGAATTACTGGACTTCTAGGGATGATTTATGGTCCATCCTACTTAACACATTTTTGGAACCTTCTATGGGGTACCCTTTGGTGGATTTTTACAACAAGCTTAAAAAGCTTAAAACTGTTATCAGAACCAAAGCCTGGGCTTCTGCTAATGCTATTCAGCTCTCTCTCAATAATCTTCAGGAAAAGAAAAGATCCCTCCTTGCTTCATTAGAGTTGGACCACTCCAACCTTCCTCTTAATTCTGATTTGAAAGCCACTAATGGGGAGATTGCTGATTTAACTGTCTCTTGGGCTTCGTGGGTCTCCCAAAGGGCCAAAGCTAAATGGCTCAAAGAAGGCGAAGATGATCTTAAATTCCTATATTCTAAAATTCGGATGAGAAAGAATTTTAACACTTCTGCTATTTACTCTGCTATTAGTGACAATACTGGTAACATGGAGACTGCTAAGGCTGTGGTTATTTCCCACTTTCAAAACCTTTACAATCCCTCTAATCTTCCAGTTCCTGACATATCTTCCTTCCCTGCTGGTTCGGTTGTTCCTCAATCTATGCATTCTATCCTCATAGCTCCCATCACCCAAGCTGAAAACAAAGTTGCTATTTTCTCTGGGGATTCTTCCTCCTCTCCCGGCCCTGATGGATTTAACTTCCATGTTTTCAAGTTGAGTTGGCACATCCTTGGCCCGCTTCTTTATAAGACAGTTATGTCCTTCTTTGATAAAGGATACATGCCTAAAGGAATTAAAGCTACATCAATTTTTCTTATTCCTAAGAGCTCTCATGTTAACTATATTTCAAACTTTAGGCCAATATCTCTCTGCAATGCTTTGTATAAGATCATTTCCAAAATACATGCTTCCAAGCTTAAGTGCATCATGCCTCTTATTACTAATAAAGCTCAAGCTGGCTTTATTACTAATCGTATTTCTACGGATAATGTTATCTTGGCTTCTGAATTATTGGGCTTATTTAAAAAATGCACTAAAGATCCTTATATGTGTGCCAAGTTGGATATAAAGAAGGCTTTTGATTCTTTTTATAGAGAATTTCTTTTGCAAAGAATGGCTCATAAGGGTATTCCTCCCTTATTCATTAAATGGGTGAAGGCTTGCATCTCCAATGTTCACTTTTCTATTTACATGGATGGTGGCCTGGAAGGATTCTTCCCTTCCTCTGTTGGGCTAAAGCAAGGGTGTCCCCTAAGCCCTTACTTGTTTTGCTTTGCCATGGATGCTTTATCTTGTCTTTTTGAAAATACGGAGGAGGGTAGCTCTTTTCACTGGTGCATATTAATGGTTTTCAACTGTCTCATCTACTTTATGCAGATGACATTCTTGTTTTGGCAAAGCATCCTTGGCCAATTGTCAAGTACTGAATGGCATTCTTCTCATTGTTTCTAACTCTTCTGGCCTCAAAGTTAACCCTGAAAAAAGCTCCATTATTATGCAAGCCAATACACCATACCTTAAAGAGATTTGCGACTCCCTCCAAATTCACAACTGTTCAACGAGCTTCACTTACTTGGGCATTCCCATTTCTATCAAAAGACCCCTCATATCTCAGTTTGCCCCTCTCCTTGATAAAATTTCTAACATGCTTTCCGGAAGGAAAGCAAAGTCTCTCTCTTTTGCAAGTAGGTTGTAATTCCTCAGATTCACCATTTAAAACACTATTGCTTACTGGATCCGCGGGGCTATAATACCTAAAACTAGTTGTAAATAGAAAGCTAAAATCTCTCCGAAGTTCCTTTTCTTTGGTGATATTAAGGCTAGAAAGATTCATCTAGTTTCCTGAGCAAACTCTTCCAAACCCGGAAATAAGGGTGGGTTCAGGTTACCATCTTTTTAAGCTATTAATTATGCTTATGAATGCTCCCTCATCATTATAATTTATATTTGGACTTCACTACAGGAAAATCACTCATTACCAGCGGTTTTGGCCGGCAGTTAACTATAGTTTTCCAGCGGTTGTGTAAAAAACACCGGCGGTTTACAAACCGCCGAAAAAAATGGCGTCGGAAACCATTACCGGCGGCTTTCTTCACTGACGGTATACCGGCGATTTTTACCGCCAATTATATTCCGGCGATTTCAGCGCCGGTCACCGCCGGTGTTTTTACCGACAGCTCTCATCGGCCGTTAAACCGCCGGTACAAATACTGTCGTTTGACCGCCGATAAGCCATCGGTAACAGTACAGGCGGCTTACCGGCGGTCTGACCGCCGGCGTGTCGTCGGACTACCGTCGGTAAACCGCCGGTAAATACCGTCGGTAAACCGCCGGTAAATACCGGCGGTTATAGTAGATTTCTGGCGGCGTCAATCAGATGTCCTGTATCGAAGTTTCCGGCGGCCAAACCGCCGTTAAAACCGGCGGCTGGACAACCGCCGATCCAGACTGCCGGTAATCAATGAATTTCCTGTAGTGCTTCCCCTCTTTCAACTTGGTTTTTCTCAAATTATTGCTCTCCTTGGAAAAATCCACCCTCTTCTTCATCAGCTATGTGGAAAAGCATTTCTTCTTATGCTGTTAGAGCTAAGCCTAATTTGATTTTTAGAGTTACTGATAACTCTCCCATTAGTTTTAAATGTGATCACTAGTGCAAGGGGCTTTGCATTCAAGAGATTCAACAACATCAAGCATTAACTAGTCTCTATCCTGATAGTGCTCCTCTATCCAGGCTCTTTGATTCCGATGGTTGGACTATTCCGACCACTTGTCCTACTGGTATTCAAAACCCTATCCATCCCAAATATCGAGACGTTAACTGCTGCTTATTTTGGGGATCTGAGGGTATGCCTAGATTTCAAAAATTTATTCAAGATTATTATTCAGATGAAAGTGAGGTCTCTTGGTGCAGTTCTGTTTGGCATAAACACTATGCTTTAAGGTTCTCTGCTTATGTTTGGCTTTGTTTTGCTGGCGGGATGAAAACTGCTGATGAATTGGTTAAAAAGAACATTGCGGTGGATAAAAAATGTGCTTTCTGTCAATTAAATGTTGAAAGTGTATCACACCTCTTCTTTGAGTGTGACTACACCTTTAATACCATTACTTCTCTAATACCCCCTCTCAACACTTTCCTTTTATGACCAAATCTTAGCCAGATAGTTGAATTTTTCTCTGGCTGGACCAGCCCTAGAAATGGCAAGCGGCATTTTTTCTGTTGATTTTATGGGTCACTGTTTACTATACATGGAGGGAAAGAAACGAAAGAAATTTCACCAATTGCACTAAAAAGCTCTTCGACTATTCAAGTTTTGATTAAGAAGGCTGTGGCACTCAAATTACATAGATGAAAGAAAGGGGATGAATTCAAAGCTTTGTCGTAGCTTCTCTTGAAGCGTTTTTGTTCTAGCCCTGCTTGGTTTCTCTTCATATGTCCATTTAAGCTGGTGCTATAGCTAGGCGTTTCGATTTATTTTTGGGAGTGATGATGTTCAGAATACATCCTCTCCCCCTGGATGGCGATTATTGCAACAAATATTTATTTGATGGCATCTATGGCAATAGGGGGATTTCGGTTTTGGAGGGTGTATTTCTGATTAAGCTGAGCCCTGACTGATTTTCTACACCCCCTCATCCTCTGTTTGGGGTCTTCTCATAGACCATTGGCTGGTTCTTTTGGTTCAATCTATTTTTCGCCTTGTTATTTTTGACATGTGTACTTTTGCACCGGTTTGGTGGCTTTTTTCTAGCTAATTTCGACAGTGGTTGATCCTCAGTACATTTTTGTACCTCTTTTGATTTTCCTCTACACATGTAACTAGTTCTTTATTTAATGAAATTTGGGCTATGCCCTCAATTTTTCCAAAAAAAAATGTATTTAATTTTTGTTGAGTATTGTTATAAATTGATGATATTGAGTTAGGTATATATATATATACATATTTATGTATTTATTCATGTGCGTGTGTGTAAGCATATATATGTGAATTAAGATATATGTACATATAGAGAAGGAAAAAGAGAGCAAAATATAAGTGCTTTTATATATGTATATTTATATACATGCAAAGAGAAGAAATGTATATATATATATATATATATATATATATATATATATATATATATATATATATATATATATATAAGTATGCATGTATGCGTATATTTAAAAAAAAATTATGAGGAAGGGGTTTCAAGAAAGAAAAATACAAAAAAAAAGAGAAGAGAGAAGAGGTATAAAAAGGGGGAAGATTAAAAAAAAGAGAGAAGTGGAAAAAAATGCAAAAACAAAAGAAAAATAAAATTTTTGTATTTTATGTATTTTGTCACTGTCGCCAACTCTCTACGCACATGTATAACCTTTCAAACTCAAAACCTCATTTTTTGACGTTAGCGGTGCACCAGAAAATCATCCATACACGTTATCTAGCGTTGTGGGAAGGGAACCTGATGCGACGCTTGCGGCAATGCGGGTAAATCTCGTACATGCATTTCTATAGCGTGTTGAGGACAAATATAAAATGCGCATTTCAAACAGGTGGCATATGGGATTGAAGATTTTTTGCCGCGGTGTCATCCTACACCTACCATGCACGTTTTTCTCTAACGTGGCGTGAGGCCCATACTCATCGAATTTTCTCTAAATCGGGGAGATACCCAGAGGTTGCCGAATTTTCCAGTGGACAGGGGACCTAACTTGGACAAAATTTGGACATTTTGAACTTGAACTTGGACTCGAATTTGAGCAAATATAAAGAACAGTAACTCAATTTGAACATTAATTGAACTTGCAAACATTGGATTCAAATTTAAATGAACGCATATAGGGGACTTGAACAAATGCAGAAGATTCATTTTAGGCTAGGACTTGAGCAAAATGATATAAGACTTGATCTGAATTAAAACTTGCACTAAATTATAAGAAATGGAATTCCAATTTAATAAATGCTTGAATGAAAATAAAAATACTAAAATCAAGAAATAGCTTTAATCATAAGTGCACTCGAGTGAATGTCAATAATCAAATGAAGAACTTGCAGATTTCAATGTAACTTGCTTATAATTGATGTCAACGAATTTGATCTATCTGCAAGAAAAGATCAATTTGAGAATGCAACAATATGCTTATAATCAAAATACAAGATCTCAATGGAGTATCAATGAATTATCACATTGGTTGGAATGCAAATTGCCAGTCAATAATAACGTTGATGTTATCATTCATATCATGACCCAGCTGACGACGATTGGCCCATAGCATTTATCTCAATCATCCAAATGAAAGTCAACATATAAACAAGGGATTTATGATAAATGGAGAGCAAACTCATAAATGACATGTAGGCAAAGAATGATAAATCAAAAGAACTATCATGCCAATTAAGATGCAAGCATCTACAAACAGTTACAACGAACATCTACGAACATTAAGATGCAAGCTTCTACCCTCAGCCGCACACAAGGGCCTGATCATCCAATGATTCCCCCCACTCTCCCGTCTTTGCTTCAATTCAGACAACGACCACTGCATCCGCTTCTTCTCTGTTTGTCCCGAGCGACCGTGAGTACACGCCATTTTGATTCAAGTAATTTTACTCTGCATTCATTTAACCAAACAAAAAAAAAAGTTCCATGTATTCACTTTACAGCCAACCAAACAAGCTCAATGTATTTATTTTATGCTGCATTTACTTTGCACTGCATTCACTTTACAGCCAAACAAACAGCCCCTTAAGTACTTGAATACGTTTATGCTTTTAAGGAAGAAATATAATTTGCTTATTTAGAATCATGTTCCCATTCTTTGCAGGTGAGGTGGCATGTTAATCTAATGACAAAATCCTTGATGGCAGGATCCCTAGTTGACAAGACACACAACATTACGTGGACGACTAGTGTCATCCATTAATGGTTGGATCCAGGATGCCTGCCATGGATTGATGATTTGGAAAGTATCAAGGGGGGGCTACAATTTCTTGGCAGATTTTGTATTTTTAATATAATTTCTTCTGTAATATTTCATTTCCTCCCTCATTTGGGTGTTGGTTATTTCTTCCTTTTTCGCCTATTGTAAAACTCTATATATAGGGCAAGGTTTTGGCCAAATAATCACAATGGACTAATGGAGTATTCCACAATTCCTCTCTCATATTTCTCTTCTACTCCTTTCTTTCAAAAACAGTCAAAGACTATATGAAAATTAAAAAAATGAAATGCTTGTATATGGAATACTGAAAGAACCTGCATAAAGAAACAATTACATACAAGAAACCATGGTAAAATCTGTAACAAATAACCTCACTTATTGTCAGTTGTGTTCCTGTAGAATTGGTAAAACGAGTCCCAATGCTTAGCCTGCGGGGAAGCAGTAAGTAATTACTGTAATGAGTTCTTGATTTCTATGAATTAATTTGATAAGTTTTGATCAAGTAGCAAATTCAATTGAAATACTCAAATAGAAAACAAACAGAAGGTGTTTATAATATCCATTTTCCATGCATATCAAGCTTTTATACCTTGATAAATTAATAGGAATAAAAAGAAGTTTAAAGAAAGTACATCACTGCTTTAACCATTAAGAAAAGGACTGCATGTAGCTCCACCAATACAAGGTATGGTGAGGAGTCTGAGGAGGGGTTGATGCATTTCGTCGTTATAAATATCAAAATAGAGAACTAACAGGTATCCAGTCCTAGTACAAGCCACATCAAGGGATCCGCAATGCTGATTGCAGCAGTTCATTCGCATGATTTTAAATATTGTCAGAAAATATTAAGATTCTAAATTTTATGTAAGGGAAACCTACATGCATAGCACTCAGAACCTCGTGAAACTGTAGGCTCCGAAAATTCGGCCCCGGCCTCCGCCCGCACTGTTTGCTTTTTTCTTTGGTGAGGGAGTTTTAACGGAATTAAGTTCCGGGCTAAATTTTGGAAGGAAGATGAGTTTGTAGATAAGACGCTACCCAGAGATTTCGCCGTCATTTTGTTAGGACTGATTTGAGTTCTGGTTTCCTATAGGCGCAAGCCCCAATAGTTAATTACCCCTCCCGATAACGAGAGAGAACTTTCGATTAAGGTTAGTCATCAATCAGATACGACGTAGAAGATACGTGTTATCTGGCATATAGTAGCAGCATGGGTTTGGGATTTGGAAAAATTACAAAGTTTGATATTTAAAATTAGAGATTGCATCATCTTCCACTTAAAGCGGATGGTGGGAGAATGGTTGATGAACCCGATCAAGATCCATGGTTCCGTATCCTGGGCCATCGTGGTCCCTGGTCTACTTAGTCAGAGGTAGTCTACCCAACCTGAAAGAATGATCCTTGTCAGCAGCCATGGGTTGCTTCGTCCAAAGGGACCTTATAGACCTGGGGGGAATGCTTGTCTAAGGGGACAAATTTGAATCCACATTAGCTAACAGAAGGCTTTGTGCCCTATCGATCACATCATATTGATTCATATCTCAAGGATTTGAAGCCAGTAAGAAGCGTATTGGCACTGGCTATAACTGGTATTTCGTGGTGCTATTTGGTGGCAAAATCACTCGGCTCAGAGGGCCCCGGGTCATAACCGTTTATCCCGCGGTGTCATTTGGCGACAAAACCACCGGTCCGATGACACGTACCACGTCCTTATTGGCAAAAAATTGTTTGAGAACAGATCCTAGTGATATTTTCGACTAGCTATTTGGCTCTATGTGAGCTAAAAATAAATTTGAATTTGTCCACCCCGGCAAACTATTGCGGAGGGTGGATGAATTTTGCTTTAAGTGTTTAATGGTTAGATTTCATTTTTAAATATTTGGAATTCTGGATTTCAGACAAACTTTGGCATTTTGGACTGGATTATGTAGCTATTTGGGTGGCATTCGAAATATTTTGTGAACCCCTCCGGTAGAGATCTACATTCAACATGGCTATCATCGAGGTGACTTTTGGGATCATTTTTACTTGAAAATATTTGCATTTGTAGATGAACCTTGTCAACTCTGTCGAGCTGTTAACAGAGGATCGAGTTTCGTAAGCTTTATACCTTTGTCAGTGAATTCTCATTGTTATAGACCTTGAATGTCTAATATGAATGTATTAAAACAAATATATCGGTCGTCACAACCGTACATTTGTTTTGAAGGTTCAAATCCTGTCTACTCCTATTTACCTGCTTAGGATGATCGGGTTCGAATTTGAATTAACTTATTAACCTGCGCAGCATCTCTAGATGTCATGTGTGTAACCAATAACACGCTCGTCATGACTCATGCGGGTTTGGTAATCGTATATTCCCCTCCCCTTTATGTGTCCTATGTGTATACAAATTACGGTGCATGTGCAGGGGGGTATTTATTTCAAACTTTGTTGACGCCTTCTATCTGCTTGTACGAGTGTTGCAGATCTGGTGGCGGTATTATTTAGATGTTATGAGGCATCTCATCATCTTGATATTGACTCTCCTTACTCATTCACCGGGAGGTCCTTGAAATTCGTGGCCATTGTCTTGAAAGGGACTCTTTTCAAGCTCTTTAGTGTAGTAGACTTGTTACTTCTGGTGTTTGTGGACACCAGAACTATTTTCTTCTTAAGTATAAGACCAAGAAGAGATCTTGAAACACCAGGAAGTTTAGTTCTAATTTGTTCAAACAACTCTTCTATTCTACTAGGGGGTGTCCTCCATACATCGAGTTGTTCTCGTACCCGACGTACTCGCAGATCTCAATCACCATTGTTGTAGGTGATATTTGCACTTGTGTCCACAGGGGTTTGTTGTACCTGCGATATACTCATTGTTGTTATCCACAAGTAGCTTGTGTTTATTTATAGGGATCCATTGTATTTACTACGACCTCTTGGGAGTGTTCGTAGAAGAATCATTGTCCCTACATCATATCCACCTTTCACCAATCTCAGGTGGTTTGATGTTTGCATTTGTTTGTAGGGATTTACACTTTAATGTGGTCATTTCACATTCGTAGGCATTTGCACTTGATCTACTAAATAACCACCTTTCAGTTGTAAGGGATATATGAATTTGTCTTCGATCGGATGACTGTTGACACTAGCGGACATTTGCATTTGTTGTATGCTTCACTGAATACATCCATAAAAGGTGTTGTAGTTTGATTGGTATCGAATGTGAGGGGGCAATGATGTTCAAATCAGACTCAAGACTGAGTCCTTTAGAGTCCAGTTCAAATCAAGTTCATAAGCTGGATGTGCAAGCTCAGTTCATGTCCTCTGTAGTCCAAATCAAATACTCGCTTGAGTTCAAATTGTTCAAGCCATTAATGTCCGAGTCCAGAGTACAAGTTCAAACGATCATGTTTTATTCATTTCATTTTCAAATTGAGTTCAAGTTTGAATTCACTCGAGTTCGAGTCTTGTTCAATTTCAATTAGATTTGAATTCATTTAAAATTGGGTTTAGGCTCAACTTTATGTTCAGTTCATTCATTTTCCACAAGTCCACTGTTCATGTTCATTTGAGTCCAAGTCAGGTCCGAGTGCAGTATTATATTTACCTGAAATTTCGGCAGCCTCCTAGCGTCTCCCTCATTTAGGGGAAAACTACAGAAAACTGGGTCTTCCCACCACATTAAGAATAGCGTATATAGTAAGAGCCCTCGTACGAGGACACCGCGGCCATAAATTATGTCCCCACCACGCTAATAAAAGCGTGTATGGGTCTTCGGTACCTGTTACTAGAAAAAAGCAGTTGTTTCCCCGTAGGAACAGAGCTGCTACTGGTACTTAAAAGTTGTCCTGGCCACGCTAAGAAAAGCATGCATTAGGCTTACCTACCTCGTCACATGCGTCGCACCGGGTTCTCTCCTACCACGCTAAAAAAAGCATGTATAAGTGGTTGACTGGCTCGTCGCACACACCGAGGAAATGGTTTTGGAGCCGAGGGGTTGCTTACCTACCTCGTCGTAGATGTCGCACCGGATTCCCTTCCCACCATGCAAAGAAAAGCATGTATGGACGATTTGCTGGCCTGACACGAACATCGAGGTAAGAGAGGGATTATTATTATTTATTTATTTATTTATTATAATTAATTATGATTATAATCATATTTAATTAATTATATTTATTTACAATCAATTATAATTAACTATAATTATTAATTATAATCAATATCATTAATCAATATAGATAATTACAATTAAATTTTATTAATTATAATTAATTAATATTAATTAACTTAAATTAATTATAACTAATTAATAATAATTAATAATAATTTTAAAGAAATAATTATAATTAATTACTTTGATTATAATTAATATTAATTATAATTAAATAAAATTAACTATAATTAAAATTAATTAAATCATTAATCCTTTCTTTCTACCTCTATGATTTGGGAATCTTCGGGGTTTGGCCGAAGGATCTCCCGAAAGGGAGATCATTACCTTCACAACGGCGAGCTCCTGTTGTTGCATTGGATCAAAATGTCATGACTTCCAGTCCGACCGAAAGAGAAAGACATCGAAAGGAGCGATGTCGAACGGCCAAGGAAAGTCCGGAGAAGGAGCGCACAAAAAGGAGAAAGTTATCTTCACAGCCGCAAGCTCTCGTTCTTGTTTCCGTCAAAATGTCATAACTTCCGACTCGACTGGAAGGGACGGCGTCGGAGGAGCGAAGTCGAGCAGCCAAGAGGGAGTCGGAGAAATGACGAGCTCTAGTTGTTGATCCCGCTCAAAATGTCGGGACTTTCGGTCCGACCAGAGGGAATGTCGTCGAGGGAGGAAGTTACTTCGCAGCCTGTTAGCTCATTGTTGCTTCTGATCGAATGTCGGGACTCCCACACCGACAGGAAGGGAATCGTCAAAGGAGCGAAGTCTCCCAGCCACAGAAGGACCGAAGAAGCATGCAGAAGGGGAGGAACACGGTGAGCGAGCTCCGTTGTTGGGTCCGATCAAAGTGTCGTAAATTCCGATCCTAGAGGAAAGGAAGTCATAGGAGCGAAGTCGAGAGAAATCGAGAGAGAGAGAGAGAGAGAGAGAGAGAGAGAGAGAGAGAGAGAGAGAGCGGGAGCCAAGAAGGGGCCGAAGGCCTCATTTCCTTCCCCTTTTAACAACACAGGTCGGTCATGGGGAGAACGTGGGAGACGCGACATCGGTCGTGCGCGGGATGGTGACGAGATGCGGGGTTCGGCGCAGGACAAGTACGTGATTTGATTTTGATTTTTTTTTTTTCGGTGCAGGGGTCAATAGAAACACACCTTAAACATCAAATTTATAAATATTACAGTTAGCGTCCTGAATTATTAATTCTCACACCATGTCCATTGCTGTATAAACCAACTGGAGACGGGACTATTCCATTTAAAGCTCAGGGTTAAAACATTAAATTAATATAATTTACAAATTCTGATGATCACCCTCAATGAAGTTCTCAAGATCATGAATGATCCCTTAGCAGAGAAACTTGCAGTTGAATAAGCATAGTGCAAGGCTTCTTTGGCTACATGTAGCGCCTGAGTAACACTACTCTTCCCACATGAACCCCAACATGGGGCAGCTCCATGTCAGATAATTCCATAAGGGGTTTGCACACAATTGAAACACGCTACATAGGGCTAGTGCGGCTAAAGAAGCCTCATGCAAGGCTACATTGAACACAGGCAACCCCACCTGCACCTATTGCCACCCCTCTTTAACCGCTCAGCAAGTTCGCTACACTAATATTAATAATCACCAACAAACATGTATGACAAGATATTTTTGGCCCCTATAACAATCAACAATAACCTGTAGCATAATGACCACCTTGCACATGGGTAAGATAATATTTTTTTTCTTGTTTCAATGATTTCCTGACAAGCCGCTTGCATACTTGGATTAACATAATCATATTTAGTGGCGTTCAATTAAGAGTTGATAGTTTAGAGTGTTTTAATAAGAGAAAAAATTAAAAAAAGACCACCGCCATTTAGCAAATGCCCAATAGTCCCAGAGTTTCAAACTACCCCAGTTTAATCCCTCGATTATTGAAAATTGATCAAATTTTATCCTAGGGCCAAAAATACAACAACATCAAGCCTTTATCCCACTACGTGGGGTCGGCTACATGAATCCTTTTTCTCCATTGTGTCCTATTAAAAGTCAAATTCTTGTTTAAATCTAATAAAGAAAGGTCATTCCTAATATTTTCTAACCAAGTCTTTTTAGGTCTACCCCTACCTTTTTTAACATAAGTCAAATCTAATACCTCTACTCTTCTAACCGGGTCATCGCAAGGCCGCCGTTTTATGTGACCAAACCATCTAAGGCGACTTTCTCTAATCTTATCTTCTACTGGAGCTACTCCAACCTTTTCACGTATATGCTCATTTCGTATCCTATCTCTAAGGGTAAAGTCACTCATCCACCTGAGCATCCTCATCTCGGCCACACTTAACTTAGTATTATGCTTCTCTTTTAAAGGCCAACATTCGGCTCCATAAAGCATTGCAGGCCTCACTACCATCTTATAGAATTTTCCCTTAAGTTTGAGGGGTACATTTCTATCACATAACAAGCCCGATGCATTCCTCCACTTCAACCATCCAACTTGAATTTTGCTGATAATATCCCCATCTATTTCACCATCACTCTGAACAATAGATCCAAGATATCTAAAACGTGTACTCTTATTAATGACTTGATCGCCCAAAGTCACAATCCCCTCACTAGGTCTATTACTACTAAAATTACACTCCATATATTCCGTTTTAGATCTACTCAAGCGAAAACCTTTAGACTCTAAGGTTGACCTCCATAATTCAAGTTTACCTTCAACTCCCTCTCTAATCATATCAACAAGAAGAATATCTACATCCTCTTGCAAATGTCTAGTGAGAACATCCATGACTAAAGCAAAAGGATATGGGCTTAAGGCTGATCCTTGGTGTAACCCAACCGAAATAGGGAAATACTTGGTCAATCCACCTTATGTTTGAACACAAGTAATAGCTCCTGCATACATATCTTTAATGATTTGAATATAAGCATTATTGACTCCTTTCTTTCAAGAACTCTCCATAGCACTTCTCTTGGAACTTTATCATATGTTTTTTCTAAATCAATAAATATCATATGTAGATCATCCTTATTTTCTCTATATTTCTTCATCAAACCTCTTAATAAATGTATGTCTTCCATAGTCGACCTACCCGTCATGAACCAAATTGATTTTGAGAAACATTAGTATCACACCGCAACCTATGCTCCAAAACTCGCTCCCATAGTTTTAAAGTATGACACATTAACTTAATACCTCTATAATTCGCACAATCTTGTACATCACCTTTATTCTTAAAAATAGGAATTAACACATTCATTATCCACTCATCTGGCATCTTCTTAGTCTTCAAAATAGTATTAAAAAGTTTAGTAAGCCATGAAATTCCTTCATCTCCTAAGCATTTCCACACCTCTATTGGAATATCATCAGGTCCAACAGCTTTTCCACCCTTCATTTTCTTTAAAGCCTCTCTAACTTTAGTTTTACTAATACGCCGATAAAAACAAAAATCTTTATTTTCATCTAGGGTGCTAAGGTCACTATAGTCAATCTTATTTTCACAATCTTCATTAAATAGTTTAGCAAAATATCTCATCCATCTTTATTGAATATCATCTTCTAAGAAAAGTATTTTTTGATCTTTATCTTTAATACACTTCACTTGAACTAAATCCTTACTACTCCTATCTCTTTGTTTGGCTAACTTATACATATATCTTTCTCCCTCTTTAGTATCTAATCTATTATATAAATCACTAAAAGCTAATACCTTTGCATCGCATATTGCTTTCTTAGCATCCTTACGAGCCACTTTATATATTTCCCAATTATCAGAATTTTTAAAATTAAACCAATTTTTATAACAAAGCTTCTTTTTTTTAATTTTTTCTTAGCATCCTAGGGCCAAAAATAATAATTAAAATTAATACCAAAGCTAAATGTGAGGATATTTTAGATAGTGCAAGTATATGTGAGATTTTATATCTTATGTTGCTCTATGTTGTCATTTAATAAATTATAATAGATTTAAAATCAGAATAAAAGTTAACCTAATAAATAATAAGGACGAATAATTCATAAAAGAATATTTTCTATTAAGCAAAATCATGGAAGATCATACATAAAAGAATTTGTCTTTGTTGGAGACAGTTCTTTGCCTCTCGCATGCCCAAAATCTCATTTTTAGCCCTTTAAGATATTGATTCGCTACTCAAGCTTCGCTCTCATTAGTAGAATTACAAACCCTAGTTGCTCACACACTGATTGTTGAAGAATGCCACACGCTACTTCACTAACTCACTGCACTTAGTTGAAACTCCATAATCCTTCGCCACTCAATCTCACACTCGGAATGGATGACTTCAAAACATAATGAGTTGCAGCACTATTAAAAAAAAATCATTTATACCAAAATGCCTCTCTTACATTATGAAAACCAGGAGATTTCCAGAATATTTTCATAAAATTGATAGATTTTCTAACGGAGAGATCAAATTGGATCCATTTTCAATTGTTGTAGGGCTAAATTGGGGTATTTTCAATTGTTGTAGGGCTAAATTGGGGTAGTGAAAAACTCTTAGACTAAATTGGACACGTCCTAATAGTTGTGAAACTACTTTGGGCTTATTTATGATTAGATAGTAAATGAGTAATATTTAGATTTTCTTAAATATATTATGTGTCATTAATCAAATAGATCATGAATTATGATGTCAAATGCAATGGCACTTTTAACAGCATCATAATGGATCTGAGAGTTAAAAAGTTCAGAAGAATGAAACATACAAAAACATGGCTCCTATTCATGGGCAAAGTGACAGAAAAAAATATATAGTAGGTTCTTTCTTCTCATTAACTTGTCTATGAATGTAATGGAAGTTGAATAACTTTTTGGTCAGTCAGAGACTGGGAACACAAAATAATAAGAGTGGAAGGATGAACCCTATAAAATAAAAAAACAAAACTTAACCTTTAAGATGCTAAAGTGAAATAGTATAAAATTTAAGTGCATGATCAAGAAAATTAAGAAAACAACAATTCAAGAACTCCAAACGGTAGGAAAACTTCATACTAATAATAAAAATGATAGAGAACCTGATGAGAGTGCATAGGAAGAGAATTGATCAGATCATATTACCCACCATGACATGAGAGAACTGGATTAAAACTGAGCAGCAAAATAGTTCAGTTGACAAAAAAAAAAAAAAAAGAGGAATTTAGAAGAAAGCAATCAATTTGGAAAAACCCAAATATTTAAATTTTCTGATCAGGAAGCCAGAAGCAACAAGAATCACATCCATTAAAGTAAGAAGTGTCCTCAAGGAATTAATAGTACTCTGTGGAGTAAAGACACTTTAAATCCCCCAAAAGGGTAGTTAGGAAGAGCTTCAACATTATTTGTAGCGAATCTATAAAGGGCCCTATGCAAATATCTTTATAACAAGGACAAAAGCTAGCAACATATATATGACTTAACAACATAGTAAACCTATTGTAACATGTTAAAGATTGAAGGTTAGACATATTGAGAGTCAGACTTAGGCAAATCATTAAAGGAAATGCGATGTTATCTATCATATCCCAAAACATCATAGTTTGGTTTCTGAGTTGAGCTATCAAGAAAGACCTTGTGGGCTCCGAAAATTAGGCCCTGGCCTCCGCCCACAACTTGTTTACTTTTTGTTTGGCGAGAAGAGTTTTAACGGAATTAAGTTCCGGGGTAAATTTTGGAAGGCAGATGGGTTTGTAGATAAGACACTACTCAGAGATTTTGCCCTCATTTTGTGAGGATTTTATGATCTGAGTTCTGGTTTCCTATCGGTGCAAGCCCCTATAGTTAATTAACCCTCCCGATCACTAGAGAGAACTTTCGATGAAGGCTAGTCGTCAATCAGATACGTAGAAAATACGTATTATCTGGCATATAGTAGAAGCATAGGTTTGGATTTGGGATTTGAATGATTGATATTTGGAAATTTGAAGGTTTTGATATTTAAAATAGAAATTTCATCATCTTGTACTTAAAGCGGATGGTGGGGGAATGGATGATAGACCCGATCAAGATCTCATGGTTCTGTCATCCCGGGTCATCGTGGTCCCTGGTCTACTTAGTCAGAGGAGGTAGTCGACCCAACCTGACAGAAGGACCCTTATCGGCAGCCATGGGTTGCTTCGTCCAAGGGGGCCTTGTATACCTGGGGTGAATGTTTATCTAAGGGGATAAATTTGAATCCACCTTAGCTAATAAAGGGTTTTGTGCCCTATCGATCATATCCTATTGATTCATATCTCAAGAATTTGATACCACTAAGGAGTGTATTGGCTCTAGCCATAACCGGTATTTCGTGGGACCATTTGGCAGCAAAACCACTCGGTTCAGAGGGCCTCGGGTCATAACCATTTATCCTACGGTGCCATTTGGCGGCAAAATTGCCGATTAGAGGACACGTACCACGTCCTTATTGGCAGGAGATTATTTTGAGAATGGATCCTAGTGATATTTTCGACTAGGCATTTGGCTATTTGTGAGCTGAAGTAAATTTTAATTTGTCCACCTCGGCAAACTGTTGTGGAGGATGGATGTGTTTTGCTTTAAGTTATCAGATGGATTATTTTCCAATTTTAAATATTTGGGATTTACAATTTCTTGGAATTTTGGATCATAATGGGTATTTGGGTAGAGTTTAAAAAAATTTGTGAACCCCTCCGGTTGAGATAAACATTTAACACGGCCATCATCGGGGTGTAGGGTCATTCATTGACTAAACCTTGTCGACCCTATCAACTTGCCGATAAGGGATTAGGTTTCGTAGGATTCATGCATTGAGAATGAATTTCTTTTGTTATAGAACCTGAAGGCCTAATATGAATGTATAAGAAAAATATTCCGGTCAACTTCGTGACTACATATTTATCCAATGGTTCGAAACCTGTCCACTCCTATTTACCTGCTTAGGAGGATCGGGTTTCGTAGGCTTCGTGCCTTTGTTAGTGAATTCTTTTGACTATAGGTCTTGAAGGCCTAATATGAATGTATTACAATAAATACACTGGTCCCCACAACCGTGTATTTGTTTTAAGGTTCGAATCCTGTCGACTCCTATTGATCTGAATAGAAGGATCAGGTTCGAACTTGAATTCACTTATTAACCTGCGCACTATGATGCACAGACACGGACACGGCGACACGAATACAACACGACACGGACACGGACACGGGACACGTTAATTATTAAAAATATAGGACACGGGTTGGGCACGTTATTATAGTTTTTATATTTAAAAAATAGTGTATAAAAATTAAATAAGTATAATTTTATAAATAATTTGAAAATAATAAGTCATTGAACTAGAATTTATGCTTAAAATGATTAGTATTAGGATGTTGAGAGTCAGGCATTGATGTCGTTTATTAGTCGCTGAGAGAGGAGATGAAAATACCTTCACTACCAAAAAGAAATGAAAATGAGAATATTCGATGATTGGGTATTAAGCACGGACGTTGATTTGATGTTGTGGATAGGGAAATAAGAAATTTATTTTAAATCCTGCTAAATACAAGAAATTATATTTTTAAAAAAAAATCATAAAATATTTAAAATACGCGTGTCGGACACATGTGTCCAATTTGTATTTAATATTTATTAATCAGACACGTTTTCGGCGTGTCCGACACGTGTCGGACGAGTGTCGTGTCGGACACTGCACGCCTCTTTTGAGGAGAAATGTCGGTGCATCATAGCCTGCGCAGCATGCCTAGACGTCACGTGTACCAATAACATGCTCGTCGGGGACCTTGCGGGTCGAGATTGTAATTTTTCCCTTTAGTGTACCTATGTGTATACAATTTATAGTGCACATGCAGTGGTATTTTATCATATTTTGGTTATGCGGATAATTGTCGTTTGAATGCACAACATTTCATTTGAGAGCCTTTACACACCTTCTGTCCGCTAATACGAGTATTGCGGATCCGGTGGCGGTATTATTTAGATGTCATGAGGCATCTCATCATCTTGATGTTGACTCCCCTTTCTCGTTCACCGGGAATATCTTTCTTGAAATTTGTGGCTATTACATTACAAAGAACTTTTTTTAGGGCTTTCAGTGTAATAGACTTGTTACTTACGGTGTTTGTGGACACTATAACTGTTTTCTTCTTAAGTATAGGACTAAAAAGAAACTTTGGAACACCAAGAAGTTTAGTTCTAATTTGTTCAAACATCTCTTTCCCTCTACCAGAGGGTGTCATTCTATGTACATCGAGTTGCCCTCGTACTCGACATACTCGTAGACTTTAATCATCATTGTCGTAGGTGATATCTATACTTGTGCCCACAGTGGTTTGTTGTACCTACGATGTATCCACTGTTGTTATCTACAAGTATTCATTTACAGGATACTGTTGTATCCACTACGACCTCTTAGAAGTGTTTATAGAAGACTCATTATTCCTACATCATATCCACCTTTCACCAATCTCAGGTGGTATGATGTTTGTACTTGCTTGTAGGGGCGAATCCTCCATTATCGAATGCCAGCATGGCCATCTCAATCTACAAGCATATGTAGGGATTGTCGTAGGAGTTCGTTGCATTCATCTTTCGTGTGCATCGGGATTTCATCTTTCACTTGCAACTTATTGTTAGCTTAGAGAACTGTGCATTTATACTTTGATTTGTTCATTCATCCAAAGCTCAGTCCTATGTGTTCCATTAGACCCGAGTTCAAGGTTCAATTCATGCTTGAGTCTTGTATGTTGTTATGGGTTCAGCTAGGAGTGTAAACGAGTCGAGTCGAGTCGAGTTTAGACCCTTATCGAGCTCGGCTTGTTACATGGAAAGCGAGCTCGAGTCCAGCTCGACAGTCGAGCTCGTCTAACTACAAACGAGCTCGAGCAGGCTCGATAGCCATGGGCAGGAATTTTTCAATTTAGGCGAGATTTTTAAAAATTTTAAAAATTATGCGGGATTTTTAAAAATTAATCGGGATTTTTAAACCTTAGATAAAATTTAAAAAATATATATGCAATGTTTAACATTTAAATAATAATTAGGTGATTATTATTATTATTATAATTATATATTTATATTTAATAAATAAAATAAAATTATTTTAAAAATATTTATTCGAGCCGATTAGCGGGCTCACGAGCCAAGCCGACTCAAGCTCAAGCTCGAGCTCGTTTACTAAACGAACTCGAACTCGAGCTCGAGCTCGATTCGTGAGCTCGATAAGCTCGGCTTGCGAGCCCATAAACAAGTCGAGCTCGAGCCGACTCGGCTCACTTACACCCCAAGGTTCAGGTGTTTGTATCTCATTCAATCTCAAGCTCCTTGAGTCCCTTATTGTGCTTGAAAATTCAGGTTCTTTATTGTTCAAATATCCTTGTATATGATTCAAGCTTGAGTTCTTTACATATGTTCGAGTTCGAATTCAGTTTCATTCAGACTTGAATTCAAACTCAGTATGAGTCTTCCATTATTTCCCCCACCGTGCTACAAGAGCGCGTATAGGGAGTCCACCGGCGCGTTAAGCGCATCGAGGGCAAGATTTAAGTTAGAAATTTATACCTTGAAGGCCGGCGGTGGAGGCTCGTGGACCGAGGTAGGAGGAGGGCAAGCATTTTCAATTAATGATAACTAATTATTTAATTATAATTAACCATTAATTATATTTAATTATAATTAATGTTATTTAATTATAATAGATTATAACTAAAAATAATTAAACAATTAATTAAAATTAATGATAATTAACTATTTAATTATAATTAACCTATTAATTATAATTAGTTATGCCTAATTATAATTAATAGTAATTAATGATAATTAATCAGTTAAATATAATTAACAATAACTAATAATATTTAATTATAATTAATTATAATTAATATAATTAAAAATTAATTATAATTAAAAATAATTATTAATTAATTATAATTAATATTAGTTAATTAATAAAATAAAAAAAAGTAATCTCTCCCTCTCTTTCTCTTAGTTCGTCGGATTCATGGGATTTGGCCGAGAAACCATACAGAAAGGAAGAAAGTTACCCTTACAGCCGGCGAGCTCCTCTGCTTCCTTCCGATTCGGTGGGGAGGGAAAGGCGTCAAAGGAGCAAAGTCGTCTAGCCACGAAGTTGAAGAAGCGGCACGAAAGAGAGAAAGTTTCTTCCACAGCAAGCGAGCACCCGTTCTTGCTTCCGATCAAAATGACGTAACTTCCAACCCGTTAGGAAGGGAATGTCGTCGGAAGAGCTGAGTCGAGCAGCCAAGAAGAAGTTAGGGAAGAGGCGCACGCAAGGGAGAAAGTTGTCTTCACTGTCGGTGAGCTCCCCTCTTGCTTCCGATTGAAATGTCGTAACTTCCTATCCGACTTGAAGGGAATGTCGTCAAAGGAGCGAAGTCGCCTAGCAATGAAGGACCAAAGAAGCAACATGCACAACATCTTCGCAAATGAGCGATCTCCCTTCGTTACTTCTGATCGAACATAGTAACTTCCGATCCTACAGGAGGTATCGTCGAAGGAGCGAAGTCGCACAGCAACGAAGGAGCCGAGGGAACTTCATTGTGAGAGGGGGATCGTTCGAGAGAGAGGCAAATGCCTCATTCTTTCGGCAAATTATTGGGTCAGGTGACCGAAGCCATCTCTCCATTCGGTCGCCAATAGAAATGCGCCATCTGTTAGGCGTTTTTTTAATTTAATATTAACGCTTTATGTCTTCTCAAAGTTAGCGACCCGACCCGATAACGTTATTCATTTGAATTCCGGAAAAGAAAGAATGGAAACGCCGCGTATTTTATTTTCAAGCGACATTTTCACTGTTACTCCAGCTCTGGTAAGCGCTCTCGGATTCCTCCATTACCTTCGGTTCTGCATTAGCTTATTCCTGCCGGAGGTAGACGACGAGACTGTAGAAGAACATCAATCAGGAAGAGGTATGGTTGCGCCTAACTTGCGCTTTACTTGCGCTTTCATTGCGTTTAAATTCTATGTTAAATTTTAGGGTTTGGTTTAGTTATAATTTTACCAATATTTGTTTAATGTAATGTATTGTTCAAATGTTTATTTTCTGATTTTTCACGCTTCTTCTCTTCGTAAATGGATGAAACAAATGATACGAAAGGTTTACGCTATCTTCTAAATTTTAGGGTTTAGTAATAGTTGTATAACTAGCATATATGTTCAATGTGGTTTTCAATTTTTTGGTTTTTTTTTTTTAATTTTAAACTTCTTTTAAGCTAAATAATTACGAAATGTAAGGTTGCGCTATCGTTGCGCTATCGTTGCGCTATGGTTGCGCTATGGTTGCGCTATTGTATGGTTGCGATATGGTTCTGATTTTTTTTTTGTTATAGATGAGGACGCCGTATCAAAGGCTAGTAACATCTAGATGTTATGTTACTTCTTTCCGGAAACATTGTGATGCTTTTGCCGAGATCATTGATGATGAAGTGGAGCAAACATTAAAAAATCTGAACATTCATCAATTTTTGAGGTTCCCCGCATTCCAGCAGTGTATACCACTTCTTTTTGAGGTTTTCAAATTCTGGAGTCCTGCTGATGAAGGCTTCATCGTCCTCGATCATGTTCTGAAATTCACTTCTGACGAGGTTGCTTTGTTGACAGGTAATATTTTGAATATGGAATTTTTTATAGCTATATGTTTTTTGAACTTTAACACCTGAAATTTTCTAACAGGTATGCCAAACAGAGGCATTGATATCAAATGGAGGATTGATCCTCTAAATGGACCTTTGTCAACTGAAATTAAAACAGAAATGTCAAACTTAGACAGATTATCTGATAATGCAACAAAAATAAAGACATTTATTATGTTTTTGTTATCTAACCTTTTCTTTCCACTAAATAGTCATAAAATCCCTAGAAGGCTCACATCTGTTGCAAATAATTTAAGTGAGTTCAGTTCCATTAATTGGGCTTCATGCTTAAGGAACTTCATGGTTGGGGAGTTCAACACAATTTTTGAGAAGTTTCAACAACAAAGACCATTGGGTTACATCAATGGCTTTTTTCCTCTTCTACTGGTAAGTTTCCACTCCTACTGGTTATTCTACATGTTTAATGTTTTTTAATGTTAATTTTAAAATTTTAATTTTTAACATTATACAGATTTGGTTTTTGGAACATTTTTCTTTGAATAAACCAACCGATTCAGAAATAAGACCACGTTTTCTTAGATGGCAGGGGTATATAGATTTATACTTTACTCAAGATAATGCAGCAAAATTATTTAAATTTTTAAAGAAAAGTGAGGTAATTTTTTCGTTTACCTGATGCAAATTATGTTAAGGTTGCGCTATAGTTGCGCTATGGTTGCGCTTTAATAAATTTTTCTGTTTTTTACAGATTTTTGTTTGTCTTGACAATGTTACCAATGAGGAGGCCGAAAAATACGGGGCTGACATTATTGCCATACAAAACTTGGAAACCCGT
Source organism: Dendrobium huoshanense (assembly GCA_016618105.1). Lineage (NCBI taxonomy): Eukaryota > Viridiplantae > Streptophyta > Magnoliopsida > Asparagales > Orchidaceae > Dendrobium > Dendrobium huoshanense. The sequence continues at coordinate 69,438,469 of CM028344.1, read as the reverse complement.
TCAGGTCATGAACTACAGAAATTGCATTCACCCCAGAAAATTAAGGCTTCCGCAAGAAAGAAAATTGACACCACCCCACCTCCCTCCCCACCTCCCTCTCCTCCTCTCTCTCCCCCTGATTCTCCTCATAATGAACCACCAAAAACTAAACCTCTGCCGCCAACTCAACCTTCTACTCGTCCACCTACCAAAAAAATTTCCACCAGTCAACCTTTTACTGAACAGCCACCCATTAGAAGGGCATATTTAGAGGCTGTTCAGAATAAATGTTTTGAAATATTTGAGAAGATGTTGAATAAAATTCAAGATAATGTGGGAGCAAGATTGGATCGAGTTGAAGATATTTTGGAGAAACTTCAGGCAGATCAAGACTCCCTGAAGTACAAATTTATTGAATTTCAAATGCAGTGTGATCACAATCCAGATAAGCCGCATATATCTAGTTCTGCCTCCATCTTCCAATCAGTGAATAAAATTCTGCATCCTTTAGGACAAGCACCAATAAAAGATCTTCCTCCATCTCCACCAATGGCCAAAGAACTTCCACAACAACCAATACCTCCACCTCCACCATTGGCCGAAGAAATTTTTCCACAACCACCAATACCTCCATCTCCACCATTGCCCAAAGAACTTCTTCAACAGCCACCAATACTAGATGTTCCTCCACCACCACTATCGGACAAAAATGTGCCACTACCAAAAGATAGTTCATCACAAAAAAGAAAAAGAGAAGATGATGAAAAAGCAGAGAGTTCATCAAAACAAATCATACCATACGTAAAGAAGAGCAAAGAGGTTATCTCTGTTGACAATATAATAGTTGAGACACGACCAGCATTGGAAATTATGGATTATCCAGGGAAGCCATTTCTAACAGAGGAAAAACAACGATTTATGGATGAATGTTTCAAAAAATTTAATACAAAGTAAGTTTAGTTGCGCTAAGGTTGCGCTATGGTTGCGTTATAGTTGCGCTATGGTTGCGCTATAGTTGCGCTATGGTTGCGCTAAGGTTGCGCTAAGGTTGCGCTATGGTTGCGCTATGGTTGCACTACGGTTGCGCTACTGTTGCGCTATGGTTGCGCTCTAACATTATATTTTTCTTTGTTTTTTGTAGGGAGCACAAAATATTTGCATCTGGAAACATAGAAATAAAAAGATCAGATATTGACTTTCTGCTCACAAATGATTGGTTAGCAGATAACCATGTTGATGCTTTTGCTTTCTTTTTACTTGAGCAGAGTAGGTTAATGGCGGAGAAATTTCAATGTTACTTGTATATTTCTCCATTGTACAGGGTAAGTATAAATAAAAATTTAATCCTTTTTTCACTTTTGTTTTTCCTTATAGAACTGAATTATTGCAGGTTTACAAGTCATACAATCAGGATTATCAAATTTTTATCCAACACATTAATTCAGTTTCAGTTCAAGAAAGCAAACTTATTGTGCAACCCATAATTTACGAGAAGCATTGGATTCTTCTTGTTGGAAAATTGAAGGAGAAAGTCTGGAAAATGTATGATTCATTACCAAATCCTGAACACAAGAATATTTGTCATACAGTTGTAAGTGCAATTCATATTTTAAGTTATATCCAGATAACTATGTTTCTATACATAATAAATTTTTAAAATGTTTTATTCGTACAGATAAAGTATTTGCACGAGGACACCATAGGATGCTTTTCAAGCGATATAACGAAATGGAATGTACAGGCTGTTCGTGGAATTCCAACACAATCAAACGACTACGATTGTGGAATGTTCGTTTGTAAATATATGGAAAAGGCCGTGCAAAGAAAAAAAACAACTGGAATGCTCTTAAAGATTGGCAAACGCATATGCCAAAATTTAGGGCAGAGTTAGCATATTTTCTTTTTCTACAAACCAAGAAGTAAACAATCTGTAATTATTGTAAATATTGTCCATGATTTATAAATGTACATTTTATTATATTTTTATATAGTTTTCGATGTGCATTTTATTATGTTTTTATATAATTTTTTATTGTTATATAAAATGTGCATATTCTGTCATATTCTGTAAAGCGCATTCTGTAACTTCTGTAACTTCTAAAATGTGCATATTCTGTAAAGCGCAACCATAGCGCAACCATAGCGCAACCATAGCGCAACCTTAGCGCAACCATAGCGCAACCTTAGCGCAACCTTAGCGCAACCGTAGCGTAACCGTAGCGCAACCGTAGTGCAACCGTAGCGCAACCTTAGCGCAACCTTACATTTGTAACAAATTATTAATTCATTACACCAAAATTATTAATTCATATAGAAAGCATGATTCATATAAAAAATTTTATTACAACCAATAAATTAAATCAATAAGTCCAAATAAATATTATTACATTGCAAATTCATTAAATTCCAACTCCGAAGAAAGAAAATTCATCATCAACTTGGTGTATTCAGCTCCAGGTTGGCATGATGGTATGCCGGTTATATATTCCTCACTGAAACATTCAGGCATGCTTGAAAAGTTCATCTGTGTTGAAGAAGGTTCCTCCATTGGATTATCCCCCACCAAAGGTTTCTTATCTGTAAGAAACTAGAGTTTTAGTATTAGGATTAGGAAATAAATAATTAACAAGTTATTAAAAACTTACTTTTAGGCCATTTCTTCTTCTCCCAATGGCTTTTCAGTCTTGCATTTGATATGCCTTTAGGTCTACGCTTTAGAGGATCTTTCAAATTAGCAGTTCCACCTTGGGAACTAGCAACATCCTTCTGATTTTTTTTCTTGCCACCAAGAATTAAGTATAATTTTTTATACATGTCTTGCAATGAGGAAAGAATAAACTCCTCTGCCTCTTCATTCCCTTGAGCTTCCGTGCTCATTTGATATGCAAACCTGCTCACTTGATTTCTGAATATGAATCCCCTACCACTTTGGAAATTATTACTTCTTTGAGAATTAAGCAAGTAACCTGAATAAAAAACTTCTCGAGCCCTTGCTGACCAACGAAGTAATAAGTACTTCTCAGAGAATTTAGCCATATCCAACTATTTAAAAACCCTCAAAAAATGAGAACACAGCAATCCCATGATTTCATACTTCTTACAGCTGCATTGAATGTTACCTTCTGTTGCATCAAAGTGAACAACCCAAGGATGGTTTTGATTCTTTTTCTCTATGTAGTTGACTATAAACTTTGAAGAATCAGTCGAGACAAAATCTATACTCATTTCTCCCACAGTCTTTATAAATTCTTCCTCAAAAATTGAATATATTCTTCTTGAGTAATATCTAGCAGCTTTTTAATATTGAGCTGTTCTTTATCACGGGAACAATTTCAGATTGACTGCATTTGTAATCCTCATCTTGCTCATTTCGTCGCCAATTCATCAGTACCTTTTCCAAGCCAAGAAAACAATCAGTTAATGAACTTGTTGGCTTTGAAATGTCGTGACACACATTATTAGTACACTCACTACGCTGCGTTGATAAAATGCCCATGCAAAAGGAATCCTTATTGAAAGCAGTTGACCACTTTCTCCTTATCTTATAAAGATCCTGCAACCATTCATGGTTATGAAGATTCCCTTCCTTGATCATTTCATCCCAAGCTTCCTCAAACACTTCCTCAGAATCACACTACCTCATACACTTATGGAAGAGTTCTCTAACTTTATTATTGCTATTGTAGATGGAAACTTTTGATGGAACCTTTTTAAATATGTGTCATTGGCATAATCTATGACGAGTGTGAGGTAATGCAACTTCTATGGCCCTGGCCATAGCTTGGTCCTGATCAGTGAATATTGTTGTTGAATATTTATTACCCATTATTCGTAAAAATACTTTAAACAACCATGTAAAACTTTCAATTGTTTCTTCTGACAAAAAAGCAAGCCCAAACAAAATATTCTGTCAATGATTGTTAACACCAACAAATGGCGCACAAACAAAATTATACTTATTTAGCCTGTAACTAGTATCAAAAATCAACACATCTCCAAAACATTCATAATCTATCCTGCTTCTGCCATCAACCCAGAAAAAATTTAACAATCTATCCTGATCATCATATTGAACATCCCATGCGAACATGTGGTCCTCAACTTGTCGATCTTTAAATAATTGAATCAAAGAATTAGTGTCACCAATTTCAATCCTTGCTCTTTTCTCCTTCTGAATCAAATTGTAGGCATCCCTCTTAGAGAATCCGACATTCTCACATCCACCAACTTCCTCTGCAAGGTAGTCATATGCATCAACGATTCTAATCCCTGCATTTGTCATCGATTTTAGGACGGAAGCTTTTTCCTCAATAACATTCCTACATGATCTTAAAAGGTGTCGGTCGGCTGGGCTAGCTAATTCATGGTTGTGGGATTCAATAAATCTTTTGACATGCCAGTAACCATTTTCATCAGTGACAAACCTCACCATGGCTGGACAACCAGTTCTGACAACTGGTCTAGTGAATCTCTTTCTCTTTCCTGAATTATAATCATCACTTTTCTTGAAATCAGCTTTTGAACAAACAAAGTCCTTCGATTTTATCTTTCTAGAATTTGGCCAAAAACTGTGATGATCCTTTCGGACACTAAAGCCATTATCGTGAGCATAAGTGCAAAAACATTCATATGCTTCTGTCTCATCTTTGTATACAGCCTGAAAGCGCAAGTAAAGCGCAAGTAAAGCGCAACTAAAGCGCAACTATAGCGCAACTAGTTCAGTTTTTTTATTTATCATCTTCATCCTAAAAATCAATAATGAAAGCTAAGCAACAACAACATTAGATTTTTTTTTTTACTTTTTCGACAAAAGAAATTTATTCTGCTTAAAAATCGCAAAATCAAAAATCCTAAGACTAATGAGTTGAAACCTACGTCTTCTTTCTGCGACGATGATATTAAAACTGACTATTTACAACTTTCTAACTCGTTTTTCCAAGAAACTTACCGATATGTTGAAACCAGAGGAATTTCCGGCTAAGTTAGGTTCCGATTCCGATTCATGCACCAGCCCTTCCGATTCATGCATCATTTCCGATTCATGCACTCCCTCTTCCACCTCCCTCTTCGCTGAGCAGTCCATTTCTTCTCTGCAATTTTCTGGCTCATTTTTTCTTCTACAACAGTAGATATTTACGTTTTTCGCGAGTATCAAAATGAAAAAATAAGGCGGCAAATGCTTAAAAGTTCAAATGAATAACGTTATCGGGTCGGGTCGCTAACTCTGACAAGACATAAAGTGTTAATATTAAATTAAAAAAACGCCTAACAGATGGCGCATTTCTATTGGCGACCGAACGGAGAGATGGCTTCGGTCACCTGACCCAATAATTTGCCCATTCTTTCGGGCTTTTAACGGCTCGAGGAGGAGATCGTGGGGAGAGAGGCGATGACGTGCGGGATGCGACGTTCGAACATGGCCGAACATGTATGGGATTTTTTTTCTTTTTTTTTTTTCTACAGAGAAGGGTCAACATACCTAACACAAGGCAATTAGACATAAAACCAAACAATAAAAAAACTTGATGTGAATAGGTAAGAGAATTGAGAAAGAGGAAAAGACAGAAAAATCTACACCATTAACTTTCCTATTATAAGCTTAATACCGTTTTAGGAGAAAGTCAATACATTATTCAAAATCTTCACTTGTATCTACATTTAAATTGCCACAAACAAGATATGAAAGAATCAAGTCCATTTTGTTTGCAAAATAGTTAAGCGATAGAATGATGAGAATCATAAGCTGTTATCATATTAAAGAGAATGCCATTAGTTACCTTAATTTCATCCCCACGAAGGCGCTTTATTTTTAAATTCTGAGCAAGTATCTGTTAAAAAAATTTCATGGTAAGCGAAACGAATGTGCTTGCAAAGCTAACCAGCTATGACTAATATTCTGGTAAAAATACATATATAAGGGAGTACATTAGTGGCAACAGAAAAAGACCACCTAGGCAACTTCAAGATGGTTCAATACTTCCAAAAATATGTTCCAAATTTCTCATATTAATGTTTCAAGTACTTTCATTGACAGATGGTTCAACCACCTTGCGTGGCTGCAACAGCCTAGCAGCTAGCATAAGACAACATTGGCAACCCTGCATGCAGCTGCAAATGGAGGAAGAGTAGTCGAGAATGTGGTGAACAGAAAAAATCATGAGGCCAAAATGTCTGAGAGAAATATGGTGCCAGCGGAACCTGAAGATGCAAATGGCATGATGGCTCCATGATCGCAATAGAGGAGGCAACATGGTGGTAGCTAGGGTTGCAAACAAGCTGAACGTTTAACAAGCTACCGTTGTTCAACAAATTAAATAAGCTTGGACAATTTTTAAAATACTCAATTGTTAAATAGATAAGATTAAACAAATAGTTGTATGGCTTGTTTATATTCATGAACAAAATTACTTAAAGTAACAGACATGCTCGATAAAAGCTCATGAACAAGCTCGATTAATATTTGATATAGAGCTCGTGAAGAAACTCAATTAAGTATTATTATAAAAAAAAATTCTAATTAATATATATATATATATATATATATATATATATATATATATATATATATATATATATATATATATATATATATATATATATATATATATATATATATATATATATATATATATATATATATATATATATATTAAATTTATGTTATTTCTATAGAGTTTATTAAGCTGGTAATTTTAAGCTAAAAAATGCTCAATACGCTAACTTATTTATGGGCTCGATAAGTATATTGGTTAACGGGCTTCGTAAGATTCAATATAAATTATTCATGAGAAGGCTTGATAAGGCTAGCTTATTATTTTATACAATCTGCTCATTTAAAGCGCGATAAGCATAATATGAACCGAACATGAGCCAAACTCAAACCAAGCTTGAACATCTTCCATTTTAAACGAATCAAGCTTAACACAAATAGAAAAGCTCGAATCGAGCTCAAACCAAACACAAACAAATTCCTTATAAATTAGCTCAAATATGAACAAACAACTACTCGACTTGGTTTGGTTCATATGCAGGCCTAGCGGTAGCCAAGAAATGGCAGCACAACAATTATGCTAAAAAATTAGAAGCTATTATTGCAATTCTATGTTTCTCATCTCTCTGTTTCATTTCATTTCTTCTGTATTTGTTTTCTCAATATTTTCATTTCACTTCCATTGTCTTCGTTCTTAAGCATTCACTCTTCTTGGACACGTTTAAAATTGTTGCCCCAGCCAAATTAAGGTTACCCTGCCTCATAGATTTTCGTAATGCAGATTTTGGTGTTGCAACCTGAAGTTGAAAATCTAAATTTTGAAAAAAAAAAATGATCCTCTGTTCATGGAAACAGCACTAAGTCATCATTGCAGTAGACAAGCCAGTGCATATCATCAATGTTCAGGCCACCTCCGCTCACTGAAAAACACATCTTCTTCCCTGCAGCCACCGCCACTCCAGCCATCTTATTCAACCTTGAAATGATGCCATCACCTTTGAAGTTGTTAGCATCCTAGAACAGTGTCCGCCATCTTCTCGTGTGCAAACTAGAGTGTATCCCAAAATTTGGGTAAGATGATAGTAAATGGCATTTTAGACATTTGCAGTGGATTGGCAGCAATATTAGCACAAAAGTCCAATTTTACAACTTTTTTTTGAAAATCCATCAGCATCATTAACATGCTCCCAATTATTTGGAGTCAAATTTATGAGTGATTCATCTCCGTTCAATCATGTTGATGTTAGCTGTAATTAATGCAAATCTTTTTATCTGAATTCTAGACAATTTACTTATGCTACACTCTTTATTCACTGATTTCTTTCACGTCAATTGAACAACAACAGTTATTGTTGCATCTTTATCATCATTTGTCCTCAACCATATATCCTTAAAAAACTAAAGTTTAATTTCTACTATTTAATAAATGTTACTCCATCTCTCTAATATAATCAGCTTAACTTTCTTAATTTTATCATGCATCAATCTTAATATTCTTATTTCTAACACACTCAAATTGATTTGCAAAGACTTACTTGTTGCACTAGACTCAGAAATATAGCTCAAAGCCGAGTTGATTGTACTTTTAAAATTTTACTTTTCGGACTTCAATATACTTAAGACAGTGTATAGTACTTGTGAGGTATTGCTTCATTTTATATGTTAAAGTTTATCTTAACAAGTTATTTCATACTTTTTATAGCCAATCTTTTGTGTGATAGATTCAGTTTATTAAACCTATCAAACATAGGTGCCACTTGCTATTCAAAAATGATTGACTAATAAATCAATTTTGCATCCATTAAAACATATTATGTACTAACTCTTTGTTCTATTAATCCTAAGCCTCTACTCTTAAATTGAAAAAAAAAATTAAATCATTCGAACTCTTCCATCACCTTAAAAAGAGAACACATCTACCAAAGCTATATGATTTGCAAATGGCATAGCATATGTTAAGTTACTGTTAGGAAATACTTGAATATTTCACGTAAACCCTAATAAGATCGATAAAATCAGCGGGAAAAACTCAACAATTCCAATGAAAACAATAAAAAACAATAGATTGTATTGTAGGAATCAAATCAATAGAAAGAAATGAAGCAAAGATACAATTAATCTTCAATTCGAGAGGATCATTCTCTCCCAATCTCTAGATGAATCTAGAGCCCAAGACACCAAGAAGAAACTCCAAGAGAACACAATAATCAAGCATAAAGCTAACCCTAATCTCTCCCTCCTACTTAAGCCATACAATTAAACAAAAAAAAAAACAATTAAAAAAAAAACCCAAAAGCCCTTGCTGCCCCCCCTCCTTTGGCTCCCAATTTTGAATTTTAAACTCTAGTGGACCCCACCTAATATCTCTCTCTCCCTCTTGCCGCCTCCCCTTCTCCTGTATACGTGAACCGGCCATTTAGAAGGGGCCGGCTAGAGCGGTCCACTAGGGACCAGTCTAACAATTACATCTTTGAGTATTTTTTTAAAATATCTCCATAAGCATATATTTTTCCTCACATTTTCTCCTTCATGCCACCACATCAATTCTCATTGTACTCTTAACTTGTAACACTTCTAATGCTAGTTATTGATTGATGGTCATGTGCATGTTTATATATGACAGAAGCATCAAACAAATAAAACTGAGCAAATTTATTTTAGTTTCATTTACTTGATAAATTTTTATTTTCTGATTTCAATTTCATCTTCCTGCTTAAGTATGCCTATGATGATGAGTTCCGATGAGGATGAGAATAAGATATGTTCTCTTTGTAATGCTCTTAAACCATCTAACCTCTCATTTTGTTCGGTTTTAGTGGTTGGTTTTGTCAATCTTGTTGCCTGGCTAATTATTCAAAATAGATCCATGGTTAATATATATTATTAACCTTGAACTTTAGCTTACTCTAGAGCTATAGTAGCCTACAACTCCTGTAGTCTGATTGGTTTTAGCCTTTTTTCAAAGTTGGAATTGCCCTTGACAGCAATTTCCTATAATGATCTACAGCCATCTTAGATATTGTTGGTCTTTATCCTTTTCCATGTTCTATAGGCGGCTCTCTTAGCTAGTAGAATTCCTATCGTTGCCAAATTGTTGATTGTTCTATTTTCAGTATTGCTAGATTTATCCTTGGCATGGATTGCGACATAATATGAGTTTTAAATTTAAACTGAACCATGATGCGGCATCCAACTGGGGATTTAGATAATTATAAATAGAAAAATCTGAGACATGCATTGAGATTATCTTCTCTTAATTAAATTTCATATTGTGTACCTATTGGATGTCAAATTCCTTAAAATGCAGTGAAAGTGAAATAAAACTTCGGGTGGAGTTATCTCCTTGTACTAGCAGGATGCCTAATTTTTATATCTGGTGAATTATTTCCATGATTCTTTTTCTTCTAAATGCCTCATTTTTTTATTTTACAAGTGTTCTTGGTTATAGTAAAACCTGTTACAAGTAACTTTTTAATTGCAAAGTGAATTTTCAATAAAAAACCAATTTACAATGGTTTCAATTTTTTGATAATTTTCTTTGATTTAATCAACTATCGGATAATCATTTTATTCTGAATTCTCATATTTTTTAGTTTACATAAAAAGGGCCTTTTTTATTGGTAGATTTTGATATGTGGATACTAAACTACTTTATTTGAGCATTATTAATTGAATAATTTAATTTTAGGAAACCTACAACCTAAGATGGCATGCATCATTCATTCTCATCGTCATTATAATCATCCTTAGCTTTATCCCAATCATTTGGATTTGTATTTTATGAATCCTCCCTCCCCAATCATTTTTGTTGGATGCTACATAAGGTGTTAACTCTATTTTGCACAACTTATAGCCATATTGCCTTTGTTCAACAACAATTCCTTTTTCATCATACAACACTAAATATAGCTACATCTTATGTTCTTTAGTATAAATGTCTATTTCTTTCTCAAGTTTATCTTCAATAGGCAATCTTCCACCTTCCCTTACACAATCATTTTCTCACATTATTGTTAATAGTTTTAGGGCATATCCATCCTGACGTATTTCATTGCTCAAAGGGTTGACTAGGCTATCAGTAACCTTGAATACTATGATGCATGGAGACGGACACGACGACACGGACACGACACGAACACGGGACATGACTTTTTTTGAAAATATAGGACACAGGTACGGCGCGGACACGACATTACATTTTTTTTATATAGTGTATAGAAATTAATGTAACATTATAATAGAAATGACAAACAATAATAAATGAATGGCATGATAATTGGTCTAGCTTATAATATAAAATATTTAGTACAAAATGTCTAGTACAACCACAAAAATATAATCAAATAACCATTTACTACAACATCAAACATTTAAGCTTCAACTACTAGGATTAGCTTAAGAGGTTTGTTTTTGAATTCAAGCTTCAACTACTAGGATTATTTTCAGAGGTTTGTTTTTGGCCTTTAATATCATCATCATTAAATATCATTACTTCAAACTCTGATTCATCAAGAGAAAGATTTGCAATAGTTCATTGGATATCATATACTGAAAGTTGGTTCTTCTTTGTATCTATTTACTTCTCTAGTTCGTTAGTTCTCTCACATAATATTTCACAAAGAATGCATCTATTTATTTCTGTACTTCTTTAGTTCTCTAGTTCTCTCCCATAATAATTAATTGGATATTATATATTAATCTTTCTTCTATTAATCTTAAATCTTTTATATTCTAAATATTTTCTATATCATTCTAACTTTTTACCTATTTCAACAAATCCCATTAACCAGAATTACAATAAGGCATGCATATAAAGATTTTCTAGACCTAATCAATATTCTTCTTATTCCATGTCACTAAAAATCGCAAACATATGCAGGGATAAATGTTTTCAACAATCATTACTGCCTCTCAAAAAAAACCATTCTCTAATATTCATGCCTTTTGAATTGATGCCTACATGAGCGAATGTAATGTTTTATTTAATTTAGGTAATATAAAAATATAAAAATTTTATAATTTAAAATAACTTTATCATAAAAAATTAAGACACGTATCCCAGCCGTGTTTGACACGTATCCCAACCGTGTTTGATTAAATTTAAATAATATTTTAATCAGACACGTGTCTGATACGTGTCTCGGACGTGTCGGGCACGTGTCTGTGTACGACACGTGCCCGACACTGCATTCTCTCTTCAAGAGGTGTGTCGGTGCATCAAAGCTCGAATATATATAACACAATCAATTGACTTGCAACTTTATAGAATTTACAATCAAGTCTCCCTAATATTCTCAAATCACAAAGTACTCAGCATTACTATAATAAATAGCCCATAATTAATTCTATATGTAGGTCATTATCTATATTCGTATTATTTTGTATTACAGTTACAAGATAGTTCTAGGTATCATTATATTTTACCTATATTGACTGATAATATTATCAATTCCAATCTATTAAATGCAATACCTGTACTCATAATTTGTTTGACAAATCTTAAGACTCTTTTATTCGTTTAGAAATTACATTTATTACTCTAATTTAACACTGTCATTGCCATGTCCTAAGTTTTAGATGAGAAAAGTGGAGGATTGCATTAAGTAGTCAACAGCCAACATAAAATTTGTCGAATAATCATGAAATGAATCCTTTAATACATTGTATTAATACTAGGGTGATATGTTGTATTACTTGAATACAACGACAAGTGTATAAGGGCCGCTGCACCAACACTCGGATGTTGTGTTCAATAGGCAAAGGTTCTCACATCATGGATGGATGTGAGCAAAGAAGCTAGTCCATGGAACTAAGATTAGAATAGTAACTTGGAATATAGGTTTCCTTAGAAGCAAATTAATGGAATTATTATATATAATGATTCATAGGAAGATAAACATTCTATGCATTAAAAAAACTAAATGGGTTGGAGAGAAAGCTAAGGAGATTGATAGTTTAGGATTTAAACTATAGTATTCTTGTATGAGTCGTACAAAAAATATTGTATGTGTGATTAAAAATAAGAGTTTGAAAGAAAATATTATAAAAATTAATAGAGTTGGGGATAGAATTATAGTTTTAAAGATTATTGTTGATACTAAGATTATTAATATTATAAACGTTTATGCTCCTCAAGTTGGTTTGGATATGTGTTTAAAATTAAAATTTTGGAATAACCTAGAATTATTAATACAAAAGATATTTCTTAAAAAAAAGAGTTTTTATTAGAGGAGATTTAAATGGAAAAATTGGTAAAGAGGTAGATAATTTAAAAAACATTCAAGGTGTTTATGGCTTTGGAGCTACTAATGAAGGGATAAGATTATATTAAATTTTTCATTAACTCATAATTTTTTAATTGCTAATACCTTATTTAAGTAAAGAGATGACCATATCATCACTTCTAAGAATGGATATAGCAAAATTCAGATTGATTATTTTCTTATAGGAAAAATAGATCGTTTAAATTGCAAAGAATGAAAAGTTATTTCGAGTGAGAGTTTATGTATCCAATATCGTTTATTAGTTTTGAACTTTCAGATGAAAAGGCAGAAAATAAAAAAAAAATGAATCAATATTTTAGGATTAGATGGGGGCATTTAAAAATATTAACAAACATATTTTTGAAAGTAAGATTATAAATTTTAAGATTTTATTTGTGCATGAGGAAGCTAATATTATGTGAAAAAAAGTAGCTTGTAATATTAAGAATATTGTAAATGATATGCTAGGAGTATTAAAAGAAAAAAACTACGAATAGTAAAAAATAATTGGTGGAATAAAAATGTGCAAGAAAAAATTAAAAATAAGAAGATTTATTATAATAATTGGTTTAGCTATAAATATTTTGATAATTGGGAAAGAAATAAAGAGGCTCCAAAGGAGTCTAAAAAAGCAATATGTGATACAAAGATTTTAGCTTTTAATGATTTATAAAATAAATTAGATACTAAGAATGGTGAAAGATATATGTATAACTTAGCTAAACAAAGAGATATAATAAGGATTTAGTTCAAGTGAAGTGTATTAAGGATGAAGATCAAAAAGTGCTTTCAGTTGGATTACATCAAGGATCAGCCTTAAGCCCATATCTTTTTGCTTTAGTCATGGATGTTCTCATAAGACATTTGCAAGAGGTTGTGCCCTGGTGTATGCTTTTTGCTAATGATATTCTTCTTGCTGATAAGACTAGAGAGAGAGTTGAAGGTAAACTTGAATTATGGAGGTTAGCCTTACAGCCTAAAGGCATTCGTTTGAATATATTTTAAATTGAATAATGGAGTGTAATTTTAGTAATAATATATCTAGTGGGGGGATTGTGACTTTAGGCAATTAAGTCATTAATAAGAGTACATGTTTTAGATATCTAAGGTCTATTGTTTAGAGTGATGGTGAAATAGATGGGGATATTATTAATAGAATTTAAGTTTGATGGTTGAAGTGGAGAAATGCATCGAACTTGTTGTGTGATAGAAAAGTCCTCAAACTTAAGGGAAAATTTTATAAGATGAAGTGAGACCTGCAATGCTTTATGGTGTAGAATGTTAGCCAATAACAGAGAAGCATAATGTTAAGTTAAGTGTTGCAGAGATGAGGATGCTCAGGTGGATGAGTGGCTTTACTCTTAGATACAGAATACAAAATGAGCATATGTGAAAAGGTTAGAGTAGCTCCAATGAAAGATAAGATTATAGAGAGTCGTCTTAGATGGTTTGGTCACATAAAATGCCATCCTTTCGATGACCCAGTCAAAAAAGTATATGTATTAGATTTGGCTTATATTAAGAAAGGTAGAGGTAGACCTAAAAAGACTTGGTTAGAAAATATTAGAAATGACCTTTCTTTATTAGATTATGATGAGAATTTGACTCTTAATAGGACACAATGGAGAAAAGGGATTTATGTAGCTGACCCCACAGTGGGATAAAGGCTTGTTGTTGTTGTACTCTAATTTTCATTCACATAAGAATAAGTCTCAACTATCAAAACATCATCTGAAATAACATACAACATGGAGTCCCATTTTGAATATCTTTTGTACCTATCTCCCTTGCCATTAAAAAAGAAAATACATGTGAAATGTAATCATACATTACAATAACAAGCTTACACATATAAACAACGTTTAACATTGATAGGGATTTCAAAAAAGAGGCTAAGTCAGGCACATTAACAACAGAGCTGAATGCCTATAAGTCATCATAGAAGTTTTCATTCAACTTGGACTAAAAGAACTGCACCAACCTTTTTCCTTTCTTGACGGATAGTTTTTCGTTTACTTTGCTTCATATCCATCAAAAATTCATCAAAACTATCAAAGAAGGCAAGCGTGTTAAACATCCAACAAAGTTCATTATACTGGTCATCAAATGCCTAAATGGATGAGTACAGTAACATATTTTTACTATGCAGAAAACAATGCTAGGAAAGATGAACGCTAATTGAAGGACGTAACATGAGATAAGTGATAATACTATATTTAGACCACAATGAAGTCCATTAAGCGCAGAAGGGATATTTCCTGCGGAAAGAGCATAGAGTTCATGAAAGAGAAAGTGCCTGATTTTTTTTATCCACTGCCAATAATGCTAAATATGACAGTAAATTTAATTCTAACTTAGTATAACAAGAAATAACCAAATGACACAAGGGAAAAAAATGAATTTCAATGCAAATGAGACGGAAATGTAAGAAAATATCGTCAAGTTAAAATGAGAATAACATGCTGTAGGAAATAACACATCAAAAAACCACAAAAACTAAAAACTATAAGGTCTAAATAAGGAAGCTGAAGATAAATGCTATTTACTGGACCAGTAAATAGAAGCAATGCAATCTAATGGACAAGTAAAAGGGAGCAAACCTATCTCCTGAACCAATAAAAGCCTATAAAAGAAAAAAGTTGCACATGCATCGACAAAGCATTAGACTATTTGAGAAAAAGGGAACTTTATTAGCCTCCTTGTTACAAGAAGAGCCAGAGGTTGATGTAAGGCATTTTAAATATACAGCAATGTTACATACAAGTATAGGCTGGCAGCTTATATATTTCTTATTCACGAAGCTATTGGTATGATAGATACACACTCAAAAACAACTATCACAAAATAGTTTTTCAGGAAAAATATAAAATATGCTATGGCACCGATAGCTAGTGGTGTTGTCCTCTTAATATTCAAATGATGGGCAAAAGCAAAGATCTAGTTTAGGTTTCTTTCAAAAATTTAGTATTAAGAAAATTTCCTGCTCTACGGAAAAGAAAATTATTTATTCTCGACATATAGTGCAAGATGGAAAAAGAAATCAAAATGTAAACTAAAATAGGTCATTAATAAATCTTACTCAGGCAGCAATCAACTACCTAGTACATTAAAGTTGTACAGTGAGTGAAATTAGAAAGGTGAAATAATAGCAATGCATTCTTTTCTGAAAACAATTTGATAGTCAAGAAGCATGCACTTATCAGAAATAGCAATCAATTGATAATGGTTTCACAATGGAGTAACCAGATGGAAACTGGGGCAACTTACTTTTTGTAGTTACGGTTTTTCCAGTGATATTGCATTCCTATTCTCTGTAGAAATCCAAAAATTTTCATATGCTTCCATTCACTTTCCGATGGAAAGGTTACATGTAATGATGACACCTGAAACTGTCAAAAAACAATAACAATCGCTCATTTCACCAGAATAATCTTTCCACAATTAAGGCATTCCATCCCTAGTAAATAACTAATGTTACATGCATAACTCATTTTTCCTACGTAAGAAGTTGCATAAATCGAATCTCAAATGCAAGATTTTATAATAAATTAATGAAAGGCAACGTTTGCAACAGAAAATATCACTGTATATAGAAGCAAAAATTATTAAAAACTTGAGAAAAACAAATAGAGGCCTTGTCAGAATTTTGCTGATCCAAGATAAAGCTTCCCAGGCAAGGGTGGAGCCCGAAATATTTTTAGCAGGGGAATAAATTGGAAGTTCTAAAACTAGACTCAACATTTTTTAGCAGGGGCATACAGGGTTGGTTGGGCATTTAAGTGCCTTAATTACATCAGGATCAGTAATATTTTTGGAATTTGAAGAAGAATATTTCAAAATCTATTACTATAGCATTTTTTTTCTTATTTTCATTCATACAATAAAAAATTATAAAAAATAAATTATATTTCTAATATTAATGTTAATAACCTTGTCATTATTAATATTCATAATCTTATTTTCAAAAAATATTATTATTATTTTTTGATAAAGACAACGTCGTTTCAAGAGAAAATAATACATAGTTAAGACTATTATATTAAAAAAATTATGATCCAATTTTCACTAATAAGAAAATATAATAAATTATTGTTTTCTATATTTAAGTACTATGATATTAATACTAATCATTATAATTAAAAAAATAAAAATTAAATTAAAATCAAAATAAATAAAAATTTTAACCAAATTTTATCCTAACCTTTCCTGCAGGCTACAGATAATAATGCCTCCCCCCAACTCATCTCTCTCCCTCTCCCTCATTCTCAGTTAATACTTCTAGCTGCTATGAGCCTAAGCCCTGAGCACTGCAATGCTAGTATTCCAGCTAATAGGTTAGGGATTTATATAAAAGTATAATAATTTTTTTAATAAGTTTTTTTTGGGTCAAGCCAGTGTGGGCGGTGCAACCACTGTAGATCCACCAACGTTCCCCAAAATAAACCCAAAATGCTCTATAATATATCTCAATTTTTTATAAATGCTTTATAAATTGCCTGTATTTTTGGGATATATTCAACGTATTGAGATTAGTTGATTTGCAGGATATAAGGCAATACCCCGAATGAAAGGTGCACATTGTTAGCATAGTTTGAATGGACACTACCTTCAAAATTCGAATAAAATTCAAAATAGAATGAATAGGCTTTCTGAATTCTCACTCCCAGCACTGTACCAGAACACTTCTAAAATCCTAGAAGGCAATAAACGAGCAAAAAAATGCATGAGGCTCTTAGTAAATGGAATCTAGGGAAAGTAGGTGTACAAAATCTAATCCCTACAATACAGAAAGGTGGTTTGCATGATTTGAACCCAAACCCTACGCCACCTTAGAGAGCATAATCATTGCTCCAAAACTGCCCTTTTATTGCAAAAGGAATTAATAATTGAAGTGTTCAAAATTAAAATAAAAGAAATAAATTACTCATTCAATAAGATGCCTAGAAGACAGAAGGATACTATACAACAACAATAACACATCAAGCCTTTATCCCACTACGCGGGGTTGGCTACGTGAATCCTTTTTTTCATTATGTTCTGTTAAGAGTCAAATTCTCATTTAAACTAATAAAGAAATGATTTCTAATATTTTCTAATAAGCAGCAACAACAACAACAACAACAACAAGTCTTTATCCCATTATGTAGGGTTAGCTCTGTGAATCCTTTTTTTTTCCATTACGTTCTATTAAGAGTCAAATTCTTATTTAAATCTAATAAAGAAATGACATTTCTAATAGTTTCTAATCAAAGTCTTTTTAGGCCCATATTTACCTCTAATACATTTACTACATCTACTCTCCTTTCTAATACATCTACTCTCCTAACCGGATCAACAAAAGGCTGATGTTTTATATGACTAAACCATCTAAGGAGAATCTCTCTAATCTTATCTTCCACGGGAGCTACTCCAACCTTTTCAGATATATGCTCGTTTCACATCCTATCTCTAAGAGTAAAGCCACTTATCCACCTGAGCATCCTCATCTCTGCAACACTTGTGGGCTCCAAAAATTCGGCCCCGACCTCCGCCCGCACTGTTGTTTGCTTTTTCTTTTCTTTTGCGAGGAGTTTTAACGGAATTAAGTTCTGGGGTAAATTTTGGGAAGGCAAATAGGTTTGTAGATAAGATACTACCCAGAGATTTCGCCCTCATTTTGCGAGGACTTTATGATCTGAGTTCTGGTTTCCTATAGGCGCAAGCCCCTATAGTTAATTACCCCTTCCGATAACGAGAGAGAACTTTCGATTAAGGCTACTCGTCAATCAGATACGTAGGGATACATGTATCTGGCATATAGTAGCAGCAAGGGTTTGGATTTGAGAATTGATTGGGAATTGAAGAGTTTGTAGGTTTGATATTTAAAAATAGAAATTTTCACCATCTTGTACTTAAAGCTGATGGTGGGGGAATGGCTGATGGACCCGATTAAGATCCCATGGTTCCGTCATCCCAGGCCATCGTGGTCCCTGGTCTACTTATTCAGAGGAGGTAGTCGACCCAACCTGACAGAAGGATCCTTGTCGGCAGCCATGGGTTGCTTCGTCCAAAGGTACCTTGTAGACCTGGGATGAATGTTTGTCTAAGGGGACAAATTTGAATCCATCTTAGCTAACAGAGGTCTTTGTGCCCTATCGATCATACCCTATTGATTCATATCTCAAGGATTTGATGCCACTAAGGAACGTATTGGCTCTAGCCATAACCGGTATTTCATGGTGCCATTCGGCGGCAAAATCACTCGGTTCAGAGGACCCCGGGTCATAACCGTTTATCCTGCGGTGCCATTTGGATGCAAAACCGTGAGTTAGAGGACACGTACCACGTCCTTACTAGCAGGAGATTGTTTAAGAATGAATCCTGGTGATATTTTCGACTAGGCATTTGGCTCTTTGCGAGCTGAAGTAGATTTTAATTTGTCCACCCTGACAAACTGTTGCGGAGGGTGGATGGATTTTGTACTTTAAGTGTTCAATGGATGAATTTCATTTTTTAAATATCTGGATTTTAGGATTTTCCGGAGTTGGATTTTCGTGGATATTTGAGTAGAGTTTGGATACCTGAAGTTAACCCCTCCGGTTGAGATTTTTTGTTCAACACGGCTATCATCAGGGTGTGGGGTCATTCATTGACTAAACCTTGTCGACCCTATCACCTTGCCGATAGGGGATCGGGTTTCGTAGGCTTTGTACCTTTGTTTGTGAATTTTCTCTATTAAAAGCCTTGAAGGCCTAATATGAATGTATAAAATAAATATTCCGGTCAAAATTGTGACCGCATATTTATCCGATGATTTGAACTCTATCCATTATTATTTACTTTCTTAGGAGGATCGGGTTTCGTAGGTTCCATGCCTTTATTTAGTTAATTATCTTGATTATAAGCCTTGAAGGCCTAATATGAATGAATTAAAATAAATATATCGGTCCCCACAACCATGTATTTATTTGATGGTTCGAACCCTGTCGACTTCTATTGATTCATATAGGAGGATCGGTTTCAAACTTGAATTCACTTATCGATTTGCGGAGCATCCCTAGGCGTCACGTGTATACTAATAACACGCTCGCCGAGGCCCATGCGAGTCGACATTGCATTTTCCCCTTTAGTGTACCTATGTGTATACAATTCATAGTGCACGTACAGGGGTATTTTGGAATATTTTAGTTGGGCAGGTAATTGCCATTTAAATGCACAACATTTCGTTTAGGAGCTTATATATGCCTTTTCTCGGCCAATACGAGTGTTGCGGATCCGGTGGAGATATAATTTTGAAGTTATGAGGCATCTCATCATCTTGATGTTGATTCCCCTTTTCTCATTCACCGGGGATGTCCTTCTTGAAATTCGTGGCGACTGTCTTGAGAGGAACTCTTTTCAAGATCGCCAGTGTAGTAGACTTATTGCTTCTGATGTTGTGGAGACCAAGAAGAAACTTTGGAACACCAAAAAGTTTAGTTCTAATTTGTTCAAACATCCCTTCCATTCTATCAGGAGGTGTCTCTTTTCATACATCAAGTTGTTTGTGTACCCGACGTACTCAGGAATCTCAATCACCGTTGTCATAGGTGATTTCCGTAATTGTGCCCACAGTGGTTCGTTGTACCTACGATATATCCACTATTGTTATCCACAAACGGCTTATATTCATTTGTAGGGACTCGTTGTATCTACTATGACCTCTTGGAAGTGTTCGTAGAAGAGCCATTATTCCTGCATCATGTCCACCTTTCACCAATCTAAGGTGGTTCTAATGTACTTGCTTGCAAGGATGAATCTTCTAATATCAATTGATAATATTGCCATCTCAATCTACATGCATATGTAGGGATTGTCGTAGGAGTTCATTGCATTCATCTTTCGTGTGCATCGGGATTTCATCTTCCACTTGCAACTTGTTGTTAGCTTAGAGAACTGTGCATTTAGACTTTGATTTGTTCATTCATCCAAAGCACAGTCCTATGTGTTCCATCAGGCCCGAGTTCAAGGTTCAATTCATGCTCGAGTCTTGTATGTTGTTATGGTCTTCCACAATCATTCAAGTTTAGCTCTTTGCATCACATTCAATCATTTGATTAGGTTTGATTTAATTTTCAAGCTCCTTGAGTTCCCTATTGTACTTGAAAATTCAGGTTCTTTATTGTTCAAATCTCCTTATATATGATCCAAGCTTGAGTTCTTTACATATGTTCGAAATCTCCCCACTCTCTCCCAGTGCCAAAACCGAGCGGACATAGAAAAGGGAGAGGCGACGGGCAAGGCGACGAGTTCAGTTTCATTCAGGCATGGATTCAAACTCAGTATGAGTCTTCTTTTGAGAAAAGTTTAGAGAATGATTAAAAGATGTTTCACAATCATTCAAGTCTTTCACTATCATGCTTGGAAGATAATTATGGAATTTGATTTAAGTTTTATAAGAATAAATTGTGTTTTGTAAATTAGGGTTTTGTATAAATGAGTTCTTAGAAAAAGGTAATGTGATCCAGATTTGAATTTAATACTTGCTTTGTAGAAAAGTTTTTATTTGAGATTAAATCCTTTTTGGGAAATTTCACTTGGCGTTGTACTAAGTGAAAATAAAATGGATTTGGTATGGTTTAAGTGAGTTCAAGTTCAAATGCATAAGTTCTTATTGTCCACATCTTGTTCTAGTTTTGAGTTCAATTTGTTTATGTTAATTAGAGTACTATTTCAAATATTTGGTTCGGTTTAACATCATTTGATTAGGCTTGATTTAATTTTCATGTTGTATTCATGTCGTACTCCTTTGTATTTGTTCAAGTTGGAGATTTATCAAGTCTACATATGTGATTGAGATTAAAAGCTCAATATGCAAGCTCAAGTTCTATGTCCCCTATAATCCATCTCAAGTATTTGCTTAAATTCATATTATGTTCATTTGATTATTCAAGTCTTGATTGGTGATTTTTGAATGAAAGAAAGAGAAATTTTATGTTAGGAGATTGTAGTGGGTTCAAGTTTGAATTTATTTTATTTGGTTTTGAGTCTTGATTAACCATTTGAGTTGTGTTCAAGTACAAGTCCATTGTTCTTGTTCATTTGAGTACAAGCTCTATGCTTTCAGTTCAAGTACGAGTCCTCTGTTGTTCTTCGTATTGCTGCTCAAATGATGTCTTCATATTATTTAAGCCTTATGTACTTCAGTGGAAATTTCTGCAGCACTCAGGCATACCCCCCGTTTAGGGGAAATGTAGGGGTGCTGGGCCTTCCCACCATGCTACTCGAGCGTGTATGGTAGGTGTCCTTAGACACCACGGCCAATATCGTTTCATGCCACCACGCTACAAGAGCGTATATGGGGCCTTCAGCAATACCCGTACGAGAGCACCAGTGGCTCTCCCCATCACGCTACAAGAGCGTGTATAGGGCTTACCCACCTCGTCATATGTGTCGCACCGGGCTCCCTCCTACCATGCTACAAGAGCGCGTATAGGTGGTTCTCCAGTCCGCCACAAACGTCGAGAATGGGATTTGTGAGATTATACCTTGCGTAGAATTCGTTGGCGCCTATGTCGAGGTCGAGGACAATCCCGACCATGCTAAAAGAGCGTGCATAGGGCTTACCCGCCTCGTCACACTTGTTGCACCGGATTCCCCCCACCGTGCTACAAGAGCGCGTCAAGCGCGTCGAGGGCGGGGTTTAGGTTAGAAATTTATACCTTGAAGACCGGTGGTGGCTCGACGAACCGGTGGTTGAGGGCTCTTCTTTCTTTTTCTTCCCTTCGCTTTTTTTTTTAATATTAATTGATTATAATTAATTAATAAATTATTTTTAATTAATTAATGATAATTAATTATATTTAATTAATATAATTAATTATATTTAATTAATATAATTAATTATATTTAATTAATATAATTAATTAAAGTTTATTAAAATGAATTAAAATCATTAATTATAATTAATATATAATTAATCTTTATTAACTTTAATAAATTATAATTAATTAAAATTAATTTTAATTAAAATTAAGTATAATTAATTAAATTAATTATAATAATTTAATTAAAGCTAAATATAATTAATTAAAAATAATAATAGTAATTAATTAAAATAATTGCAATTAAAATATATATATATTTATTTATTTATTATTATATATAAATATATTTTTTAAAAAAATCCTTTGGTGCGGTCGGTTCATGGGATTCAGCCGAACAAGCGTGTGCAAGGGAGAAAGTTACCTGCACAGCCGGTGAGCTCCCGTTGTTTGCTTCCGATCGCAATGCCGTAACTTTCGACCAGACCGGGAGGGAAAGTCGTCGGGGAGCAAGGTCGAAAAATGCGATCGGAGAAAGTTACTTCACAGCGAGCGTGCTCCCATTCTTCCGTCCTATCAAAATGTCGGAGCTTCTGATCGTAACAGGAAGGGAAAGCCGTCACTGGAGCGGAGTTGTCCAGCCACGAAGGTACCGGAGAAGCCGCATGAAAGGGAGAAAAGTAACTTCACAGCTGCGAGCTCGTTGTTGCCTCCGATCAGATGTCGTAACTTCCGCTCTGACAGGGAAAAGAAGTCACATAAGGAGTGAAGTCTAGCAGCCCGAAGCCTTCATTCTCTCGCATATTTAACAACGCGAAGTCGTGCGATGAAACGACGCAAGGTCGTGCGAGCGACGTGCAACGCCTGTGGCAGGTATGGGATTTTTTTTTATCTCTTTTTTTTTTTTTTTTTTTTTTTTTTTTTTTTTTTGTTACGGGAGAGGGTCAACAACACTTAACTGAATTGTATGCTTCTCTTTTAATAGCCAACAGTCTGCGCCATAAAGCATTGCAGGTCTCACCACCATCTTGTAGAATATTCTCTTAAATTTAAGCAGTACTTTTCTCGCACAACAAAAAAAAAATGCAAGAGAATAGACAAACGGCCCTCAAGTTCTTTTCTATCCTTATTTGCATATAAAGTATAAGATTTTTGCCTCCATGTATTAACAAGATTGAAATCATCAAGCATACTAAACAGTGGTTGCCTTAATGAATTCGTAAGCTTCCATTTTTTTTAGACTTGGACAATGCCCCAGAAATTATTATTCCAAGTCCATCTCCTTAAAAGCTCACAATAGTTTAACCTTAACAACAACCAATCGTACGGGATGGCATTTCTTCTTTATGCACCTCCTACAAGAAATCCTAAATACTACAAGGATGAATTACATCCAGATCCCTAAGGTTTGTTAATGCTTTACTTAGGTCCACAATACTAAAAACCGTACATTTGGTCCCTAACACTTATTTATGCCACATAGGTCCTCCAACTTAGCTTCTAATCTTCATAATAGCACCAAACATAAAGTCCGTTAAAATTAGGCTTAAGGTGAAGTGACCAAACACATGAACATCTATCGAATGTTATAGATTTTGATTTCTAAAAATATCCTCAGTGTACAAAAGTACAATTTTCCTCCGATATTTCGCATAGGCCCCTAATTTTAATCTCAATGGCATTTCACAGAATGAATCTCCGCCCTCACGCACTTTAGCAAGAATTTCAAGCTTTCCATGTTCATTTACTTCATCACACTTAACATAGAGAAGAATGACATTCTAACCCATCTTACTATGTTCACAAAACATATTTAACGCATCATAATGAATCTGAAATTTACTAACCCAATGGAATATAAGCAACTTACAATAATATTTATGCAAGCCTTGACACCACTATTTAACTTCTACGCCACAAATAAAACGTTATCATCAAAATCAAGAATGGACATTTACTAACATAATGGAATATATATATATATATATATATATATATATATATATATATATATATATATATATATATATATGTTGCATCCTGGAACATTTGCGACAGTAGAGAGAGATAAAGTTTCGCATCCTAGCTTTGTACGATATCTAACACACAAAAAGATAAAGAGAGTATGGTTATAGCGTTTATAAGAGACCATAATTTTCACGTGGAAACCCTTGAAAAAGGGAAAAAATCATGAGGCTTAGGCCAGTTTGAATGAATCCACTAGTGTTTGCAATTCTTTACAAATGAGGTCTTTCCTTAGGAGGAAGGCCCTGGCTCGATGTAGCAAATAACATCATATAGAGTGTATTATATGGTGGAAGTTGGAAGAATCATTATTGATATATTCATTTGGTCAGCAGGACCATAGTCGGCAAGTGATGTGGGTCGGAAGGACCGTAGTCGGGCGATAGAAGTCAAAAAGACCATAGTCAGGAAATGGTGGTCGGAAGGACTGTAGTCGGGTGACGCTAGTCGGAGGGACCGTATTCAGTCGGCAACGGTGGTCGGAAAGACCATAGTCGGTGGGCAACAGAGGTCAGAAAGACTATAATTGGGTTACCTGGTAGGAATGACCGTATTCGGGAGGCAACGAAGGTCAAAAAGACCGTAGTCAGGCGACAGAGATCAGAAGGACTGTAGTCGACAGGCGATGGAGAATAGAAGCACTGTAGCGGCAGGCGAAGGAGGTCGGAAAGACCATAGTTTGGCGACAAAGATTGGAAGGACCGTAGTCGGCAAACAATAAAAGTTAAAAGGACTGTTATCTGTTATCAAGCAACAGAGGTCCAAAAAGACCGTAATCAGTGATGTTGGTCAGAGAGGCTATAGTTGGTGACGATCGATGGCCGGGTGGAAGTCTGGCAAAGTCCGACGATAGTTGGTGGTTGTGCATAAATTCAACGAAACTCCAACGAAGGTCGATGGCTGGGCATAAGTCCGACTAAAGTTGATTGTCGAGTGGAAGTCTTGTGACATTTGGTGGTTGGGAGGATACTTCGGCAGTGGTCGAAGAATAGGTGGAAGTCCGGTGGTGGTCGACAAACAGGCGAAAGTTCTACGATGGTCGACGAAAAGATAGAAGTCGACAGTGGTCGACGAACGGATGAACGGACGAACGTCCATCAGTGGTAGGGAAGAACTTAGATAGTGGTCGACGAATGAGCGGAATTTTAGCAGCGGTCGACGAACAAATGAAATTCGGGCGGTGGTCGAGAAGAACTCTGACAGTGATCGATAAACAGACGGAAGTCAGGTGATGGTCGAGAAGAACTCCAACAGTGGTCAACAGAAGTCCAGCTGTCGTCAGGAACGATGGTCGACAGAAGTTCAGTGGCATGTTAGCTCCCAAATTCTTCTCTTCCTTCTTCTTCCTACCCCCCCCCCCCACCCCTCGCTCCTCTTCATGAGAAGAACGGGAGCCTATTTCTAGTTTTTTTAGAGTGACATGACTTGTAATATGAGAACAATCAAGATCAAGATGGGAGTAGTTTGAATGGGCGGTCGATATTGATCCCTTTGATTATGGACCGTTTATTGGTCATTTGAATATATTTATAATATCATAATTTGGTGATCTTAGGCTTGTTGGATTCGTCTCGCCGAGCAGCTCGATTTGACGAAAAGCATGTCACATTTAGAATTCATTTGGTAGTCCAAATTATATTTTGAACCTTCCAAATATGTTTTGGACTCTTGATTTGGCCTCATTTGGGCTCGGTTTATATTAATTTTGGTGTCATTGGGTTCGTCTTTTCGAGATGTCAGTTTGATTATAAGTTTGTTGAAATCGGAATTTGGATGATCCCAATTTTTAATTTCGGAAGCATTCAGCTCAATTTTGCCTCGACATTCGTGCCTAATCCGGATGAATTGTTTTGTGACATATTTGTAGCCCCCTATTTTCGAACGTCAAAACTTGCAAAGTCCGAAAATACATATTTATACCTTCTCAATCATGTAGAGTTTTTTTTGTGGATATAATAGTAATATAACAATAATCCATCACACCCATCATCCAACGGCAATTTATGTTAAAGAATAAGAATTGCTCTATGAAAAATGATTAAAAAATTAATTAACGACACAGCTCCATGAGAAGTTATAACTGTACAGTAGTTTTAATGCAAGCCATGAAGTTAAAATGACTTCAGTGCATGATTATTAATATAATCTATTTTGTGAAAACATATAGGAATAATTCAATGTAACCAAATATTTGTAAATATTAACACAACAATAATTCCCACAGAAGTCTGTTAAAATTGGGATTATATCAAATAAAAATGTTTTAGTTTCGAAATAACGTAGAATTTGTTTCTTATCTGTTGGCCCTATTTCTTGATTAGGACTATAATCAATAATTATATGTATAAATATATAAAACTTGTTAAAGTAATATTAACACTATAATAACTGTTAATATTCCCACGTTCTGCCTTGACATACATTTTATTACATTTAATAGTTTTAACATTATTTAAAACACACAAATTACTAATTGAAGCCACCAATTTTGATTGAAGCGGCCGTTACGCTGTCTCAAAAAAATTTATTTTATTTATTTTTAATTTATTATTATTTTATATTATTATTAGTGATTTGTCTTCTCAAATTCCAAAAAATATTCTAAAAAATTAATAAAATTTCTAGAAAAACTTTTGGAATTCCTCTCTTATTATTTCACTTAATTTTTGCCTTTTAAAATTCCAAAAATTCTATTAATTAATTAATTTTTATTTTATTTTAGAATTTTCTAGAAAGACTCTTCATCTTTCCCTCATGTAACTATAAATACCTCCTTGGGGGTAAGGAGAAAAGCACAATCCCTTGTGCCAACCCAAGCCCTCTCTTTGGATTGGTGGCTCGGGGATTGTCAGTGGCAATCAAAACCTTACTCTCATGTGCCGATCCAAGCATTCCTCTGGATTGGTAGCTCGGGGAGCGTAGGTGGCAATCAAAGCAAACATTAGTGGCGATCAAAGTCTGGTTCACTTGTTTCGGTCCAAATTTTTCCTTGGATTGGTAGCTTGGAGAATGTCTACGACGATCAAAAACTTGCTCTTTGTGCCTCCAAACATTCCTTTGGATTGGTAGCTCCGGAGCATAGATGACAATTAAAGCGAACATTGGTGGAGATCAAAGCCTAGTTCTCTTGTGTTGGTCTAAATTTTTTCTTGGATTGGTAGCTCGGAGAATGTTGGTGGTGATCAAAGCATTGCCCTCTTGTGTTAATCCTCCTGTGGATTGGTAGCTCGGATGGTGTTAACAACGATCAAAGCATTACCATCTTGTGCCAATCCTTTTGTGGATTGGTAGCTCGAAGGGCGGTGATGGCGATCAAAGCATTGCCCTCTGTGTCGGTTCTTTTGTGGATTGGTAGCTCGGAGGGGATTGACAGCGATCAAAATTTTTCTTTCTTGCAAAAGATAAAAATGAATCGACTGTCTCCTCTCTTGGGGAGAGATTTGGCAGTAACAATGCTTGAGAAGAAATCTGATGATAACAAATAGTCAGGAAGAAGTCTAATAATGGTTGACAACTAAGTGGAAGTTCCGTGGCGGTTAGCATCCAAGCGTTGGTCCTATGATAGTCGGGTAGACTTTCACTAATGGTTGATGGTCGAGCCATGAGCTGATGATAAAGATCGAGCAATATTCTGTTGGAGATAATACACATGTATGCTAACGGGAACAGATAACTAGAAATTTCATGGAGGGGGTCAAACATTGTGTCAACCGCAACTGTCTAATCACAAACTAATGATGTCAATATAGTGGAGGCCTATCGGGGATCCAATCCTTCTTTGAAGGAATTGAAAAAGATGCTTCAAAATGCTTTGGGGAAGAGGTCGATGGGATCCATCAAAGATGTTTAACCTAGGATATTTGAGTTATCGAAAATTATTTTTTAGAATCATGCGTATTGATGTTAACTTGTATGGAGAAGGTCAAAATAAATCCACTAAAGGTGATTTTCTTATCTGAGGCTATTTTTCAAAATATTACTTTGATGGCATTTACCTATGTGAAGAGGTCCAGGGAAGCTACCAAAAATTTTTGATCTATCTAAGATTGTTTGTCAGAGCGTTGTTTGATGACGTTAACCTGTGAGAAAGAGATCAATAGAATCCACCAAAGATGTATGACCTATCTAAGATTATGTGACAGATCGTTATTCGATGATATGTCAACCTGTGTGAAAGAGATCGAGAGAATCCACCAAGGATGTATGATCTATCTGAGGTTGTTTGTTAGAGCTTTACTCGATGACGTTATCTGTGTTGAAGATATCAAGAGAAACCACCAAGGATATGACATATATGAGATTGTTTGTCAGAACGTTGCTCGATAACATTAACCTGTGTGAAAAAGGTCGACTAAATCGATTAATGATGTATGACCTACTTGAGGTTGCTTGTCAGAGCATTGATTGATGACGTTAACCTATGTGAAAGAAGTCGAGAGAATCCACCAAGGATGTATGACCTATCCAAGGTTATTTGTCAGATCATTGCTAGATAATGTTAATCTGTGTAGAAGAGGCCGAATAAAATCCCCCTTGGATCAATTGTCTTGACAGGAAGGGGGCAAATGCCACGTATATCCCGAACCAAGGTGAAAAATGGTCTATCATTAGACCGTCACTGCCTTTTTGTGGTCGAGATTGAGATTGTGAAAACCCGAAAAATGCCATTTTAGACCTTGCACGCTTTTCAAAGCGCCGCGACGAGATTTAAGTGAAATTTTCAATGTTATCGGATTGTAACGAAAATAATTTTAGAAAATCCTACGCGAAATTCTGATCATTTTGATGTATAGAACTTATACCTAATTTTGCCTAATTAGAGAGTTATTAATTTTTAAAGTCTCTAAATACCCATTTTACCCTCAATCGTTTCTTAAACCGAAATTGCTTAAGTGAGGGTAATATGGTCATTTTACCAAACCCCAATTCCTCTTAATAGACAAACTGAAACCCCTTCTTTCTCATTTCACGCGTGAACCGCACGAAATAAGAGGGACGGACGTCGGGCAAGGGGCGACGGGCGGCTTCGTGAGGGCATTCCGGCGGCGATCTTCCGGCAAGAAATTTAGGTCGAATCGAAGAGGTCAACGAGGGAAACACTCCGGTATGTTTATTTTCAAACGAACCCTTCTAAATCTCTAGATTTTTGGGAATGAAATTTCTAGGGTTTTGTAGGATTTTGGTTTTCTTTTGTAATTTCTTTACGAAAACTTTAAGGAAAGATTAGAGGAATGTTTTAGCAATGAAAATGAAAAATTTTGAGGAAATTTTGGAGATAGAAATTCTAGGGTTTTTCCTAAAAAATGTATTTCTTCCAAATGTCTCTTTAAGGAATGGTTAGGTAATGTTTAAAAGAGCATTTTAATGATAGAAATGAAATTTTGGAGGAATTTTATGAGATTTAAAATTAGGGCTTTAGGTAAATCTGAAAATAGAATTATTTTAAATTAATTTAGATTATGGAGAAAGTGTTATGTTGATTAATATTAAGTAATTAGACAAAATTATGAATTTTTAGATTATGATATGCTTTATGTGATCTTTTTGAGAGAGGGAGAGGAAGAACTTAGGGTAGATTTTGAATAGGATGAAAACATTAATTTAGATTTATTATAAATGATTTTGAAAGTGAAATTATCCCTATTAGGTGTTTTGAAGAAATCTTGAAGAAAGAAGAATTAGCGAGGAGAAATCAATTTTCTAATTTTTAAGTAAGTATACATGATTCTTTATTACAGCAATATTTTTGTTTCTCTCCAGTTCTATGTTTTGAAAGTTCCAACATGTTCATGCAATCCTTATGATAAATTTTAGATCGTGATTTTACTACTCTGTTCAAATGATTGATCATGCAAAGTTTATGCTATATTTTATGACATTATATGATAGAAATTATGTAATTTATGAAATGAAAATATATGATATGATGTGAATGTTATATTGAATGATTGAATGTGCATGCTGATTAGATGGAGTTCACCCCCTTATGGTTCTAGCTGGGGACGTTGTACTCGTGCACGATAAAATGGTAAAGGATATGGAAAAGGAAAATGGTAAAGGAGTACCTTTATGGTACAGACGATGACTCCTGTGACGGTTGTATTATATACGAAAAGTGAAAGTTAAGTATAATGATATGAATATGGAAAGGAAAATGAAAGATATGGTTTATGATATGTTTAATGTTATGTTAGTATGAAATCATTTTATGTTATGTTCATATGAAATTGACATCCAGCATATTACACAGTTGCCTTGTTTACTGTAGTTTAGAATTGTGTATTACTTACTGAGCTTTAGCTTAATGTTAGTGGTTAACATTTTCAGGTAAGCTTAAGTTAATCAAAGATGAGTAGAAGGGGTGGAAATGTTTATCGTCGTAGAGAAGCTCCAGAAGAAAGGTAATTATGAATTTGTTTGAGTTTTACGTTAATTGAGTTTTCAAATTGATGTTTTAGAGGCTCTTTCAATTATTATGGAGATAGTTTTAGTGATTAAATAATTTAACTTATCGTCTGACCTTTGCGATAAAAGTGGTATCAGAGCAAAGGTTTAGGAATATTGATTAACATGAAAGAGCCAAGGGTTTAAGAATATTGATCAATATGAAAGAGCCAATAGGATGATTCTCTAGGTTAGTTAAGATATAAGGTGTGTGTTATAGATTTTTAATTTTGTTTCATTGCGTTATATCTCAGAGCCATGGATCCTGAAAACGATGCCACTGATGGTATTACGGGAGAGATTAGGAGGGAAATACCTGAAGTAGCAAAACCTCAAAGGAACAATACTATGGAGTCATTCGCTCAGATGATGGAGGCGATGACTCAAATGATTAGGACTTCCCAAAATCAGGGCAGTGGTAGTGGAAGTGGAGGCAGGCCTATGGATAAGAGCCTGAAGCTGTTTCAAGATATGAAGCCTCCACTATTCTCAAGTGGTGGACCTATAGAAGCTGAGGACTGGCTAATACGGATTGAGAAGATCCTGGAGGGCATGTCTTGCCCTGAAGAAAGTAGGGTGACATTGGCTGCTTATGCCTTTGATGGCAAGGCTGAGAGGTGGTGGAGTCAGTTAGGACAAACATTTGGAGGAAGACCAAGCAGTCAAGTTTCCTGGGAGGAGTTTGTGAATGTATTCAGAGATTGGTATGTACCTAAGTCAGCTAGGAGACAGATGCAGGACAAGTTCAACAGATTGGTTCAGAGAGACCGATCTGTTTCTCAGTACGAGGCAGAGTTCACGATGTTATCCAGGTATGCCCCACACCTGATACCTGATGCTGAAGAGAAGTGCAACCGATTCCTGAATGGATTGAAAGATGTGATTAGATAGCCTCTCATTCCTTTTGGAATTGAGGATTACTCTGTCTTAGTGGAGAGAGCAAGAAGGATAGAAATAGATATGCAGTCAACTCAGAGGAGAAGGGACCAATATAAAAGGAAGAGTTTTGATGAGGATATACAAAGCAATCAGACAGGAGGATCAGATGAGAAGAAGTCCAAGTTTAATTCTAATGGAGGCAGTGGTACAACTGTAAGTAAAGTCACGGAACCTTGTGCTAAGTGTGGAAGATTACATAAAGGTGAATGTCTGATAGGTTCCAACACTTGCTATTGGTGTCATCAACCTGGACACATAGCAAAATATTGTCCTGCTTTGACTCAGAAGACTTCAGGAGAAATGAGATCAGTTGAAGCACCTTCTCAGAGGAATTATGAAAAAACCAAGATGATAGAACCATCAGCTGCAGGTTCAGTGCAAAATCAATCCAGGAAGAATATCAAACCTCGAGTTTACACTTTAACTCAGCAGGAGCCCGATGAATCTATAGATGCTGGCAATGACAATTGAGATGACCTTATTGATTATTTCTTACTAACTTGTAATGATAAACCTGATGTTTGTTGTTTTGGATTTAGTAGTTTATCTTGTTATGTTATGTTGGATATTATGGAGTTGATCAGACTATTTTGTTATGATATTTCAGATGTTTAGTTTGTTATGTTTCAATGTTGAAGTTTATGTTAATGAAATGGAAGATGTTGATTGAATTGTAACTAGGAGTTGTATGTAAATTTCGAGGACGAAATTTTCATTAGGAGGGAAGATTGTGAAAACCTGAAAAATGCCATTTTAGACCTTGCACGCTTTTCAAAGCGCCGCGACGAGATTTAAGTGGAATTTTCAATGTTATCGGATTGTAACGAAAATAATTTTAGAAAATACTACGCGAAATTCTGATCATTTTGATGTATAGAACTTATACCTAATTTTGCCTAATTAGAGAGTTATTAATTTTTAAAGTCTCTAAATACCCATTTTACCCTCAATCGTTTCTTAAACAGAAATTGCTTAAGTGAGGGTAATATGGTCATTTTAGCAAACCCCAATTCCTCTTAATAGACAAACCGAAACCCCTTCTTTCTCATTTCACGCGTGAACCGCACGAAACAAGAGGGACGGACGTCGGGCAAGGGGCGACGGGCGGCTTCGTGAGGGCATTCCGGCGGCGATCTTCCGGCAAGAAATTTAGGTCGAATCGAAGAGGTCAGCGAGGGAAACACTCCGGTATGTTTATTTTCAAACGAACCCTTCTAAATCTCTAGATTTTTGGGAATGAAATTTCTAGGGTTTTATAGGATTTTGGTTTTCTTTTGTAATTTCTTTACGAAAACTTTAAGGAAAGATTAGAGGAATGTTTTAGCAATGAAAATGAAAAATTTTGAGGAAATTTTGGAGATAGAAATTCTAGGGTTTTTCCTAAAAAACGTATTTCTTCCAAATGTCTCTTTAAGGAATGGTTAGGTAATGTTTAGAAAAGCATTTTAATGATAGAAATGAAATTTTGGAGGAATTTTATGAGATTTAAAATTAGGGCTTTAGGTAAATCTGAAAATAGAATTATTTTAAATTAATTTAGATTATGGAGAAAGTGTTATGTTGATTAATATTAAGTAATTAGACAAAATTATGAATTTTTAGATTATGATATGCTTTATGTGATCTTTTGGAGAGAGGGAGAGGAAGAACTTAGGGTAGATTTTGAATATGATGAAAACATTAATTTAGATTTATTATATATGATTTTGAAAGTGAAATTATCCCTATTAGGTGTTTTGAAGAAATCTCGAAGAAAGAAGAATTAGCGAGGAGAAATCAATTTTCTAATTTTCAAGTAAGTTTACATGATTCTTTATTACAGCAATATTTTTGTTTCTCTCCAGTTCTATGTTTTGAAAGTCCCAACATGTTCATGCAATCTTTATGATAAATTTTAGATCGTGATTTTACTACTCTTTTCAAATGATTGATCATGCAAAGTTTATGCTATATTTTATGACATTATATGTTAGAGATTATGTAATTTATGAAATGAAAAGAAATGATATGATACGAATGTTATATTGAATGATTGAATATGCATGCTGATTAGATGGAGTTCACCCCCTTATGGTACTAGCTAGGGACGCTGTACTCGTGCACGATAAATTTGTAAAGGATATGGAAAAGGAAAATGATAAATGAGTACCTTTATGGTACAGACGGTGACTCCTGTGACGGTTGTATTATATACGAAAAGTGAAAGTTAAGTATAATGATATGAATATGGAAAGGAAAATGAAAGATATGGTTTATGATATGTTTAATGTTATGTTAGTATGAAATCATTTTATGTTATGTTCATATGAAATTGACATCCAGCATATTACACAGTTGCCTTGTTTACTGTAGTTTAGAATTGTGTATTACTTACTGAGCTTTAGCTTAATGTTAGTGGTTAACATTTTCAGGTAAGCTTAAGTTAATCAAAGATGAGTAGAAGGGGTGGAAATGTTTATCGTCGTAGAGAAGCTCCAGAAGAAAGGTAATTATGAATTTGTTTGAGTTTTACGTTAATTGAGTTTTCAAATTGATGTTTTAGAGGCTCTTTCAATTATTATGGAGATAATTTTAGTGATTAAATAATTTAACTTATCGTCTGACCTTTGTTCCCGCCTCGCCTGTGCGAGCTCACCGGGCCAGGTCGTGACAAAAGTGGTATCAGAGCAAAGGTTTAGGAATATTGATTAACATGAAAGAGCCAACGGTTTAAGAATATTGATCAATATGAAAGAGCCAGTAGGATGATTCTCTAGGTTAGTTAAGATATAAGGTGTGTGTTATAGATTTTTAATTTTGTTTCATTGCGTTATATCTCAGAGCCATGGATCCTGAAAACGATGCCACTGATGGTACTACGGGAGAGATTAGGAGGGAAATACCTGAAGTAGCAAAACCTCAAAGGAACAATACTATGGAGTCATTCGCTCAGATGATGGAGGCGATGACTCAAATGATTAGGACTTCCCAAAATCAGGGCAGTGGTAGTGGAAGTGGAGGCAGGCCTATGGATAAGAGCCTGAAGCTGTTTCAAGATATGAAGCCTCCACTATTCTCAAGTGGTGGACCTATAGAAGCTGAGGACTGGCTAATGCGGATTGAGAAGATCCTGGAGAGCATGTCTTGCCCTAAAGAAAGGAGGGTGACATTGGCTGCTTA
Source organism: Dendrobium huoshanense (assembly GCA_016618105.1). Lineage (NCBI taxonomy): Eukaryota > Viridiplantae > Streptophyta > Magnoliopsida > Asparagales > Orchidaceae > Dendrobium > Dendrobium huoshanense. The sequence continues at coordinate 69,403,388 of CM028344.1, read as the reverse complement.
TGCCTTTGATGGCGAGGCTGAGAGGTGGTGGAGGAGTCAGTTAGGACAAATATTTGGAGGAAGACCAAGCAGTCAAGTTTCCTGGGAGGAGTTTGTGAAGGTATTCAGAGATTGGTATGTACCTAAGTCAGCTAGGAGACAGATGCAGGACAAGTTCAACAGATTGGTTCAGAGAGACCGATCTGTTTCTCAGTACGAGGCAGAGTTCACGATGTTATCCAGGTATGCCCCACACCTGATACCTGATGCTGAAGAGAAGTGCAACCGATTCCTGAATGGATTGAAAGATGTGATTAGACAGCCTCTCATTCCTTTTGGAATTGAGGATTACTCTGTCTTAGTGGAGAGAGCAAGAAGGATAGAAATGGATATGCAGTCAACTCAGAGGAGAAGGGACCAATATAAAAGGAAGAGTTTTGATGAGGATATACAAAGCAATCAGACAGGAGGATCAGATGAGAAGAAGTCCAAGTTTAATTCTAATGGAGGCAGTGGTACAACTGTAAGTAAAGTCACGGAACCTTGTGCTAAGTGTGGAAGATTACATAAAGGTGAATGTCTGATAGGTTCCAACACTTGCTATTGGTGTCATCAACCTGGACACATAGCAAAATATTGTCCTGCTTTGACTCAGAAGACTTCAGGAGAAATGAGATCAGTTGAAGCACCTTCTCAGAGGAATTATGAAAAAACCAAGATGATAGAACCATCAGCTGCAGGTTCAGTGCAAAATCAATCCAGGAAGAATATCAAACCTCGAGTTTACACTTTAACTCAGCAGGAGCCCGATGAATCTATAGATGCTGGCAATGACAATTGAGATGACCTTATTGATTATTTCTTAGTAACTTGTAATGATAAACCTGATGTTTGTTGTTTTGGATTTAGTAGTTTATCTTGTTATGTTATGTTGGATATTATGGAGTTGATCAGACTATTTTGTTATGATATTTCAGATGTTTAGTTTGTTATGTTTCAATGTTGAAGTTTATGTTAATGAAATGGAAGATGTTGATTGAATTGTAACTAGGAGTTGTATGTAAATTTCGAGGACGAAATTTTCATTAGGAGGGAAGATTGTGAAAACCTGAAAAATGCCATTTTAGACCTTGCACGCTTTTCAAAGCGCCGCGACGAGATTTAAGTGGAATTTTCAATGTTATCGGATTGTAACGAAAATAATTTTAGAAAATCCTACGCGAAATTCTGATCATTTTGATGTATAGAACTTATACCTAATTTTGCCTAATTAGAGAGTTATTAATTTTTAAAGTCTCTAAATACCCATTTTACCCTCAATCGTTTCTTAAACCGAAATTGCTTAAGTGAGGGTAATATGGTCATTTTAGCAAACCCCAATTCCTCTTAATAGACAAACCGAAACCCCTTCTTTCTCATTTCACGCGTGAACCGCACGAAACAAGAGGGACGGACGTCGGGCAAGGGGCGACGGGCGGCTTCGTGAGGGCATTCCGGCGGCGATCTTCCGGCAAGAAATTTAGGTCGAATCGAAGAGGTCAGCGAGGGAAACACTCCGGTATGTTTATTTTCAAACGAACCCTTCTAAATCTCTAGATTTTTGGGAATGAAATTTCTAGGGTTTTATAGGATTTTGGTTTTCTTTTGTAATTTCTTTACGAAAACTTTAAGGAAAGATTAGAGGAATGTTTAAGCAATGAAAATGAAAAATTTTGAGGAAATTTTGGAGATAGAAATTCTAGGGTTTTTCCTAAAAAACGTATTTCTTCCAAATGTCTCTTTAAGGAATGGTTAGGTAATGTTTAGAAAAGCATTTTAATGATAGAAATGAAATTTTGGAGGAATTTTATGAGATTTAAAATTAGGGCTTTAGATAAATCTGAAAATAGAATTATTTTAAATTAATTTAGATTATGGAGAAAGTGTTATGTTGATTAATATTAAGTAATTAGACAAAATTATGAATTTTTAGATTATGATATGCTTTATGTGATCTTTTGGAGAGAGGGAGAGGAAGAACTTAGGGTAGATTTTGAATATGATGAAAACATTAATTTAGATTTATTATATATGATTTTGAAAGTGAAATTATCCCTATTAGGTGTTTTGAAGAAATCTCGAAGAAAGAAGAATTAGCGAGGATAAATCAATTTTCTAATTTTCAAGTAAGTATACATGATTCTTTATTACAGCAATATTTTTGTTTCTCTCCAGTTCTATGTTTTGAAAGTCCCAACATGTTCATGCAATCTTTATGATAAATTTTAGATCGTGATTTTACTACTCTGTTCAAATGATTGATCATGCAAAGTTTATGCTATATTTTATGACATTATATGATAGAGATTATGTAATTTATGAAATGAAAAGAAATGATATGATACGAATGTTATATTGAATGATTGAATGTGCATGCTGATTAGATGGAGTTCACCCCCTTATGATACTAGCTGGGGACGCTGTACTCGTGCACGATAAATTTGTAAAGGATATGAAAAAGGAAAATGGTAAAGGAGTACCTTTATGGTATAGACGGTGACTCCTGTGACGGTTGTATTATATACGAAAAGTGAAAGTTAAGTATAATGATATGAATATGAAAAGGAAAATGAAAGATATGGTTTATGATATGTTTAATGTTATGTTAGTATGAAATCATTTTATGTTATGTTCATATGAAATTGACATCCAGCATATTACACAGTTGTCTTGTTTACTGTAGTTTAGAATTGTGTATTACTTACTGAGCTTTAGCTTAATGTTAGTGGTTAACATTTTCAGGTAAGCTTAAGTTAATCAAAGATGAGTAGAAGGGGTGGAAATGTTTATCGTCGTAGAGAAGCTCCAGAAGAAAGGTAATTATGAATTTGTTTGAGTTTTACGTTAATTGAGTTTTCAAATTGATGTTTTAGAGGCTCTTTCAATTATTATGGAGATAATTTTAGTGATTAAATAATTTAACTTATCGTCTGACCTTTGTTTCCGCCTCGCCTGTGCGAGCTCACCGGGCCAGGTCGTGACAAAAGTGGTATCAGAGCAAAGGTTTAGGAATATTGATTAACATGAAAGAGCCAAGGGTTTAAGAATATTGATCAATATGAAAGAGCCAGTAGGATGATTCTCTAGGTTAGTTAAGATATAAGGTGTGTGTTATAGATTTTTAATTTTGTTTCATTGCGTTATATCTCAGAGCCATGGATCCTGAAAACGATGCCACTGATGGTATTACGGGAGAGATTAGGAGGGAAATACCTGAAGTAGCAAAACCTCAAAGGAACAATACTATGGAGTCATTCGCTCAGATGATGGAGGCGATGACTCAAATGATTAGGACTTCCCAAAATCAGGGCAGTGGTAGTGGAAGTGGAGGCAGGCCTATGGATAAGAGCCTGAAGCTGTTTCAAGATATGAAGCCTCCACTATTCTCAAGTGGTGGACCTATAGAAGCTGAGGACTGGCTAATGCGGATTGAGAAGATCCTGGAGAGCATGTCTTGCCCTAAAGAAAGGAGGGTGACATTGGCTGCTTATGCCTTTGATGGCGAGGCTGAGAGGTGGTGGAGGAGTCAGTTAGGACAAATATTTGGAGGAAGACCAAGCAGTCAAGTTTCCTGGGAGGAGTTTGTGAAGGTATTCAGAGATTGGTATGTACCTAAGTCAGCTAGGAGACAGATGCAGGACAAGTTCAACAGATTGGTTCAGAGAGACCGATCTGTTTCTCAGTACGAGGCAGAGTTCACGATGTTATCCAGGTATGCCCCACACCTGATACCTGATGCTGAAGAGAAGTGCAACCGATTCCTGAATGGATTGAAAGATGTGATTAGACAGCCTCTCATTCCTTTTGGAATTGAAGATTACTCTGTCTTAGTGGAGAGAGCAAGAAGGATAGAAATGGATATGCAGTCAACTCAGAGGAGAAGGGACCAATATAAAAGGAAGAGTTTTGATGAGGATATACAAAGCAATCAGACAGGAGGATCAGATGAGAAGAAGTCCAAGTTTAATTCTAATGGAGGCAGTGGTACAACTGTAAGTAAAGTCACGGAACCTTGTGCTAAGTGTGGAAGATTACATAAAGGTGAATGTCTGATAGGTTCCAACACTTGCTATTGGTGTCATCAACCTGGACACATAGCAAAATATTGTCCTGCTTTGACTCAGAAGACTTCAGGAGAAATGAGATCAGTTGAAGCACCTTCTCAGAGGAATTATGAAAAAACCAAGATGATAGAACCATCAGCTGCAGGTTCAGTGCAAAATCAATCCAGGAAGAATATCAAACCTCGAGTTTACACTTTAACTCAGCAGGAGCCCGATGAATCTATAGATGCTGGCAATGACAATTGAGATGACCTTATTGATTATTTCTTACTAACTTGTAATGATAAACCTGATGTTTGTTGTTTTGGATTTAGTAGTTTATCTTGTTATGTTATGTTGGATATTATGGAGTTGATCAGACTATTTTGTTATGATATTTCAGATGTTTAGTTTGTTATGTTTCAATGTTGAAGTTTATGTTAATGAAATGGAAGATGTTGATTGAATTGTAACTAGGAGTTGTATGTAAATTTCGAGGACGAAATTTTCATTAGGAGGGAAGATTGTGAAAACCTGAAAAATGCCATTTTAGACCTTGCACGCTTTTCAAAGCGCCGCGACGAGATTTAAGTGGAATTTTCAATGTTATCGGATTGTAACGAAAATAATTTTAGAAAATCCTACGCGAAATTCTGATCATTTTGATGTATAGAACTTATACCTAATTTTGCCTAATTAGAGAGTTATTAATTTTTAAAGTCTCTAAATACCCATTTTACCCTCAATCGTTTCTTAAACCGAAATTGCTTAAGTGAGGGTAATATGGTCATTTTAGCAAACCCCAATTCCTCTTAATAGACAAACCGAAACCCCTTCTTTCTCATTTCACGCGTGAACCGCACGAAACAAGAGGGACGGACGTCGGGCAAGGGGCGACGGGCGGCTTCGTGAGGGCATTCCGGCGGCGATCTTCCGGCAAGAAATTTAGGTCGAATCGAAGAGGTCAGCGAGGGAAACACTCCGGTATGTTTATTTTCAAACGAACCCTTCTAAATCTCTAGATTTTTTGGAATGAAATTTCTAGGGTTTTATAGGATTTTGGTTTTCTTTTGTAATTTCTTTACGAAAACTTTAAGGAAAGATTAGAGGAATGTTTTAGCAATGAAAATGAAAAATTTTGAGGAAATTTTGGAGATAGAAATTCTAGGGTTTTTCCTAAAAACGTATTTCTTCCAAATGTCTCTTTAAGGAATGGTTAGGTAATGTTTAGAAAAGCATTTTAATGATAGAAATGAAATTTTGGAGGAATTTTATGAGATTTAAAATTAGGGCTTTAGATAAATCTGAAAATAGAATTATTTTAAATTAATTTAGATTATGGAGAAAGTGTTATGTTGATTAATATTAAGTAATTAGACAAAATTATGAATTTTTAGATTATGATATGCTTTATTTGATCTTTTGGAGAGAGGGAGAGGAAGAACTTAGGGTAGATTTTGAATATGATGAAAACATTAATTTAGATTTATTATATATGATTTTGAAAGTGAAATTATCCCTATTAGGTGTTTTGAAGAAATCTCGAAGAAAGAAGAATTAGCGAGGATAAATCAATTTTCTAATTTTCAAGTAAGTATACATGATTCTTTATTACAGCAATATTTTTGTTTCTCTCCAGTTCTATGTTTTGAAAGTCCCAACATATTCATGCAATCTTTATGATAAATTTTAGATCGTGATTTTACTACTCTGTTCAAATGATTGATCATGCAAAGTTTATGCTATATTTTATGACATTATATGATAGAGATTATGTAATTTATGAAATGAAAAGAAATGATATGATACGAATGTTATATTGAATGATTGAATGTGCATGCTGATTAGATGGAGTTCACCCCCTTATGATACTAGCTGGGGACGCTGTACTCGTGCACGATAAATTTGTAAAGGATATGAAAAAGGAAAATGGTAAAGGAGTACCTTTATGGTATAGACGGTGACTCCTGTGACGGTTGTATTATATACGAAAAGTGAAAGTTAAATATAATGATATGAATATGGAAAGGAAAATGAAAGATATGGTTTATGATATGTTTAATGTTATGTTAGTATGAAATCATTTTATGTTATGTTCATATGAAATTGACATCCAGCATATTACACAGTTGTCTTGTTTACTGTAGTTTAGAATTGTGTATTACTTACTGAGCTTTAGCTTAATGTTAGTGGTTAACATTTTCAGGTAAGCTTAAGTTAATCAAAGATGAGTAGAAGGGGTGGAAATGTTTATCGTCGTAGAAAAGCTCCAGAAGAAAGGTAATTATGAATTTGTTTGAGTTTTATGTTAATTGAGTTTTCAAATTGATGTTTTAGAGGCTCTTTCAATTATTATGGAGATAGTTTTAATGATTAGATAATTTAACCTATCGTCTGACCTTTGTTCCCGCCTCGCCTGTGCGAGCTCACCGGGCCGGGTCGTGATAGAGATCTTGCCTAAGAAGAAATTCATATACATCTTGCAATTTATCAAAAGCATTCTTGCATTTGCTGGAAGTTTTATGAAAAATAGTTTACAAAGATATTACCATGCATGTTGGAAGATTTGGAGGAATTTTCTTGGTCATGGTTGCAATCAAGGTTGCCCCCCATTCTACATTTGATTCCAATGAAATTGATGCATAATTGGTTGATACCTGAGGGGTGATAGAAAATTGCACTAGTTTGCACACCCCCCCCCCCCGCCCAACTAGGAATCTTTTCCTACATATGGCATCAATACGATATTCAGCATACAAACATATAAGAGAGTATGGTTATAACATTTATAAGAGACCATAATTTTTATGTGAAAGCCCTTGAAAAAAGGTGAAAAATCATAGGGCTTGGCCTCGTTTGAATGAATCCACGAGTGTTTGCAATTGATTACAAATGTGGTCTTTCCTTCGGAGGAAGGCATTGGCTAGATGTAGAAAATATACATTATATAAAGTGTATTATATGGTGGGAGTTGGAAGAATCATTATTGATATGTTCGTTTGGTCGGCAAGACCATAGTCGGCGAACGATATAGGTCGGAAGAACCATAGTTGGGCGACAGAGGTCAAAAAGGCTGTAGTCAGGCGATGGTGGTCGAAAGGACCATAATCGGGAGACAGTGATCAGAGGGACTGTATTCGGTCGACGACATTGGTCGGAAGGGCCCTAATTATAAATGTCGGAAGGGCGCTAATTATATGTTATGCATAATTATGTATTATTATAGGTGTCAAACTATAGATGTCGGAATGAGTAAGAGTGAAGCATCAATCATTTAAATTTGATGTGCATACTCATGTTCCTAATTTATAGTATTAATCTTGCTTCTTATAAACTCAAATCTTTACTAATTATAGATATTTAGCCAGAAATCTTTATTACAAATTATTTATAAGTTATTTCTATTAAATACAATTGGTTATATTGAATTGAATAACATAGATTTATTTAGATATTTATCATAAATCAAATATTGTTTACTATGTAATGATATGAAATGATATAGATAATGCAAATAAAGTTATTAGAAATGTTTGCATGTGCATGTGGACATAATGTACCCACACGTGTCAACTGAAAAATATTTTAATAAAAGAGATGAAAATGAAAATACCTTAATTGGTATTATTTAGACAGTGCCCCCTATAATAATTGTATTAATTATGAAAAAATATAAGACAAGATATGAAAATTAATTATGTATAGCATATGATCAATAGTTCTTTATCAAAATTAATTTCAAAAGAATAATTTAAATTTATCTATGAAAGCAAGCATGCATACTATTCCAAAAATCTTGTTATGTTATTGTAATTTAGAAATATGATTACTTATTGATTTGTGTTATAACTCACCATATCATTGCATATGTACACAAGTATCATCTGAACTTAAATGAGTAAAAGATATAACAATATGTACTGTAGACACAACGCTATGAAAGAGGGGTATTTATTTAAAATAGTTATAACATTTTTTTGTTAAAATACATTTGGGGTTTGTAGTGGCTATTTCAGAATATTGGAAATAGTTTATCATTGGTACACTAGTGAACAAAATTTTCAAATAACCGTCAAATAATTTATTCCTGCCTCGTTAATTCGAGCTCTGGGGTCATGACAATATAGGTCATCTAAACTCTTTTTTCTGTCGCCTCTAATGTTAGCAATTCAAAAACAGCAAAGCTATAGAAAAAAAGTTTCAAATTCTATGTGTTTAAAGAGCAAAAAATACCAAGAAAGACACCATTACAAGCTCCAAGTTTGACAATTTTAATGTGACAAATGGGTTTTTTCTCTTCTTTTGGACTTGTCAATGTATTTATTTTTAGTTCTTATCATCTAGTAATATTTTTTATTGCTTCATATTGTACCCTTTTCATTGAATAGTGATGCAACTTAAGGCTCTGATACCAAATTGATGCAATCTAAGTTCATAAACCAAGTAGGAGAACACTAGAAATGCAAATTAAGATACTTCCTTTTCATATCACATAAACAAATAGCAAATGATGAACACTTAGTAGAAAACTAATATGGAAATTTGTTAGAAAATCGCATAATACAGAACAAATAACTCACATGCTAACACAAATTAGGGAAGGTGCTCAAAAGTAAAGGACAAACCAACTATATGACACAAGAATTATGTTCCAGCACAAGACCCTGCTCCAACAAATACCAATAGAACAGGTCACAACACCACTTACAACACAACAGTTTAGAGAAAAAAAGGTACAGGTGGAAAGAAAACCACGAAGAGAAGAAGTAGAAAGAAGACCGAGAGAAAGAAGTAGCAGTTATGGAGAAGACAGCTTACAAGCTAAGAAGAAAACCCTGATTTTTAAAATGATCACTCTTCAAAAACTCTTACACAAAAAAATTCAGTCACTATTTATAAGAGAGAGGAGAAAAAAATCATTATTAGCCCACATAAATGTGCCTCCAAATTAGACAATAAGAACCACCCAACTCAGCTCATTCAATGAGGAATTAAAGTTTCCAACATAGGATTCAGCAAAAGGGAAAACCGAGCAGCCAACAGCATGGAAACCGAGCAACAGCAGGGAAACCGAGCAGCCAGCAGAGAAAATCGAGCAGCCAACAATAGGGAAACCGAACAGCCATCAGAGAAAATCGAGCAGCCAGCAAAAAAAATCGAGCAACCAGCAAGGAAACCGAATAGGCAGCAGGGAAAACAAGCAGCCAACAAGAAAACTGAGCAGGTAGCAGGTAAAACCAAGCAGCCATAAGAGAACAGGAGCAAGAAACACAACTGCAAGGGTAATGGTGTGAACCGACATGAGAGCACCAAACCTGACATGATCATGAATTATTTTCCATCATAAGACCATACAAAATAAAATACATAGCATCTAAAACACAATAAAATTAAAAATATATATAAAAAGATAAATCTTGACTGGATTAATTCTCCCCTGGTGGAAGAATATCATCTCTATATGAGAATGCCTCAGTAATATGCTGATAGATATCTTGATGATGAAATTGTAACTCCTTAACTTCAATCCAATAATAGTAAATCAGGGGATGTCCACTCCATGTAACAAAGAATCGTCGTTGCACTCCATATCTTATCTGAGTAGTATGGATATCCAACACATCATCGATAAATTGGAGCAATAAGGGGGCAAAGTTTCTATGTCCATAGAATCAATCGATTCTCCCTCATATGTAATAAGATCAGCAACATTAAACACTGGAGAGTGTTTTTCTCGAGAAGGTGATTTGGTTATGATTTACTTTCAATGACAGTATTTTCCCATTGGCACATTTGGCAAATTAAGCCGAAAGAAATTTGGTCCTTTCTGAATAGTACAAAGATTGGGAACAACTGCTTATAAGTTGGATCTCTTACCTTATGTTGTAATATTCTCTTTAGTGTTTAATGTTGCCGATCTTATTACATATGAGGGAGAACCGACTGATTCTGCGGACATAGAAACTTTGCTCCTTACTGTTCCAGTTCAGACCAGTGACGATCTTATCGATGATGTTTTGGACATCCATACTACTCAGACAAGACATTGAGTGCACCGACAGTTCTTGGTTATATAGAGTGGACGTCTCCTGACTAATTGTTCTTGGATTGAAGCTGAGTTACAGTTTCATCGTCCTGATATCTATCAGCATATTACAGAGATATTCTAATCAAAAGAAGAGATTCTTCCACCAGTGGAGAATTGATGCAATCAAGATTTATAATTTTATAAATTTTTTTAATTTTCTTGTATTTTGGTAGCTATGTAATTTTATTTGTATGGCCTTATGATGGAAAACAACGCATAATCATGTCGGGTTTGGTGCTCTCAAATCAGTTCATACCATTGCCCTTCCACTTGTGTTTTCTTACTCCTCTCCTGTGGATGCTCGGTTTTGCCTATTGCTTGCTCGGTTTCCTTGTTGGTTGCATGATTTCCCTGCTAGCTGCTCGATTTCCCTGTTGTTTAGTTGGGTGGTTCTTATTGCTTGATTTGGAGGCACATTTATGTGAGTTAATAATTAGTTTTTCCCCTTCTTTCTTCTATATATAGTGGCTGAATTTATTTGTGCATGAGTTTTTGAAGAGTGGTCATTTTAAAAATTAGAGAGTTTCTTCTTAACTTGCGAGCTGTCTTCACCCTAACCGTTGCTTCTTCCTCTCGGTCTTCTTTCTACTTCTTCTCTTCATTGTTTCCCTTCCACATGTGTCTTTCTTCTCTAAACTATTATGAGTTGAAAGTGATGTTGTGCCCTATTCTATTGGTATTTGTCGGAGGAGCAGGGCCTTGTGTTGGAACCTAATTCTTGTGGCGGATTGTTGGTTTGTCCTTTACTTTGAGCACCTTCCCTAATTTGTATTTGCTTGCGAGGTGACCATTCGTTTAATGTGACCAAACCATTTAAGGCGACTATCTCTAATCTTATCTTCCACTGGAGCTACTCCAACCTTTTCACGTATATGTTCATTTCGTATCCTATCTCTAAGAGTAAAGCCACTTATCCACCTAAGCATCCTCATCTCTACAACATTTAACTTGGTATTATGCTTCTCTTTTAATGGCCAACATTCGGCACCATAAAGCATTGCAAGTCTCACCACCATCTTAAAGATTTTTTCCTTAAGTTTGAGGGGGACGTTTCTATCGCACAACAAGCCCGATGCATTCCTCCACTTCAACCATCCAACTTGCATTCTGCTGATAATATCCCTATCTATTTCACCACCACTTTGAACAATAGATCCAAGATATCTAAAACGTGTACTCTTATCAATGACTTGATCGTCCAAAGTCACAATCCCCTCACTAGGTCTATTGCTACTAAAATTACACTCCATATATTCAATTTTAGATCTACTCAAGAGAAAACCATTAGACTCTAACGTTGACTGGCCTCCATAATTCAAGTTTACCTTCAACTCCCTCTCTAGTCTTATCAACTAGAAGAATATCATCAGCAAAAAGCATACACCAAGTACACCCTCTTGCAAATGTCAAGTGAGAACATCCATGACTAAAGCAAAAAGATATGGATAAGGCTGATCCTTGATGTAATCCAACCAAAATAGAAAAATACTTGGTCAAACCACCTTGTGTTTGAACACAAGTAATAGCTCCTGTGTAAAACCCGAAAAACGGCGTAATTGAGTAGTCGCACGCTTTTCAAAGCACCGCGACGAGAATTAAGTAAAATTTTCAACGTTAACGAAATTCAACGAAATTAATTTTAGAAAATCCTACGCGAAATTCTGATCGTTTTGGTATATAGAAGTTATACCAAATTTTGCCTAATTAGAGAGTTATTATTTTTAGAAGTCTCTAAATGCCAACTTTGCCCCTAGGTTTTTCTTAAGCCGAATTTAGTTAAGTAAGGGCAATTTGGTCTTTTAGCATTTCCCTATTCTCTCTAATATAGCAAACCGGCCCCCCTTCTCCATTTCACGCGAATCGACCGAGAGAAACGAAAGGGGCGGACGGTAGAGGCGACGGGCGGTTTCCGCGAGGGCGCTTCGGCGACGTTTTTCTGGCGAGAAATTTTAGGTCGAATCGAAGAGGGCGACGAGAGGATTACTCCGGTATGTTTATTTTCAAGCGAAACTTCCTAGATCTCTTGATTTTTGGAAAAGAAAAATTTAGGGTTTTATAGAATTTTGAAATTCTTTCCAAATTTCTTTAAGAAACCTTTAGGGAATGATTAGGGAAGCATGTTAGCAGTAGAAACGATATTTTTTTGGAAGAATTATTGGAGATTTGTAAATTAGGGTTTTTCCTAATCTATGATTTTAAGAAAAATCTTTTTACAATTCTTGTTCCTTAAGGTATAAGAAATGTTTTAATGATAAAATTTTTGATATTTTAGAAAAAAATTATTTTTCTTAATTTCCTAAATTATTTAATCCGAAAATTTAACTTATAATTATTAATTATATGTTTAGGAATATTTTTAGAGCATGACATTGATAAAATTTTGACTTATGACTTTCCAAAAATTTAGTAATTATTAAATCCGAAAATTTATATTATTTTAATTAAAAATCTATTAAGCATTTTAATAGATAGTTAAATGGAATCAAATGGTTTTAACTTTAGGCTTAGAATTAACTTTAATGAAATTAGGAATTATGTGACATGTTTATTTTATTTCTAGGTTGTGATTTTAAGGGTGGAGATAAGGATCTTATTGAAGCAACGAATCGTACTTAAAACTTGAGGTAGGTGTTCAGAATCAGTTAAAATTATAAATGTTTTAATTCTTTAGTTCATTTATAATTCATGTTTTTATTCAATTGAATTATGTTTTAAATTCAGTAACTTTTGTAAGTTTATGTCTTTTATTTGATTTCATCTTTTGTTATGCATACGAATCATATAAAGAGACATATTTGGGCATGAAATTTATATGAAAGTTTATGGAAGAAATTTTATTGAAAAAGAAAGAATTAAGGGAATAGTAACCTTTCATGTTTGCATGTTAATCCGGATGTACCCAAATGGTAAATGAACTCTTACGAGCATTGGTAAAGGAAGGTTCTTATGAACCTATGGTAAAGGAAAGTTCTTATGAACTTATGGTAAAGGCATTTGGCCACTATTTGACTGCGTACCTGATCAGTACGAAATGGGGTACATTCGGGACGGGTGATTCATTAAGCTTACATAATCTGCACTTTGCATTTCATATGAATAAGATTAAGAAAAGAAAAGAAAGGAAATGATTATGTAAAAGAGAATGTTATTGCTTTAAGACATGTTTAAAGAATCAGTTTCTAATTAAAATAGTTTTATTTCTGCAATTTATAAAGTTAATTGTATTATGAACTACCTGCTGGGCTTTAGCTCATTCCTCGTTTTGGAAATCTTTTTCAGGAGAAAAGTAATGGCTGCACGACGACCTTACATGTATCGTCGTAGGGGACCTCAGGATGAAAGGTTCCATTTATTTTATGTTTTAAGTCTAAGGTTTGAGTTAGTATCTGAGTATGAACTGTATGTAGAGTTTATGTAATGTTGACTCAAAAGTTTTTATTGGTATTAAGATAATCTGAACCGTTTGGGACTATCTGTATTTGATGTTGTTTTAATGGCTCTTTCTTATTTATGGATGATATTTATGTACTGATGTTATTTATCTAATGAATTTGATTTATGTTTCTAATGCTCTTCCGTACGATCGTCTGTTCCCGCCCCGATATTATCGGGCTAGCCGGGCCGGGTCGTGACATCCTGCATACATATCTTTAATGATTTGAATAAGCGTTATTAACTCCTTTCTTTTCAAGGACTCTCCATAGCACTTCTCTTGAAACTTTATCATATGCTTTCTCTAAATATAAAAATAATAATAATAAAAGTGCAAGGGGGTATGGATGGATGGAAAAGGGGCATAGTTGAATAACTGCATTTAAAAAAATTAAAGAACTTGATTATTTATTTTAGATTGGCTAAAGGTTATTTGTGTGGATTCTTCAACAAATGGAACCTAGTTGTGATTTATCATAAACATGAGGGATTCAATCAAGTGGTTTTAAAGCGATAGGGAACTGTATGATCCTAATGGAAAACTTGAAGGACCATTCTGCAATTTACCTAAAAAGTAAAAATCATGGCTAATTCTTATAATAAACTGAACGATGCAACATCTTAAAAAATAAAACCCATATAAAGACCATATATATATTATGTACCTTCTCAGTCAGGTCCTTCAATGCCTGAACCAAAATTCCAAAAACCTGATCTTTGTACCAAGAATTACGAACCAATATTCTTTGTCCAGTAACAGGAGTAAAGGGAATGCAACTTTGTAACTTGGGATAGTATTGAACACCATATCCGTAGTACGCATCAGCCCATGAATGGTCAAAAACAAATTCTCCATATGAATGGCTGCACCAAAAAGAAGATATTTTAGCCACTGAATGAGCAAAAACTGAATGGGAAATTATTCTGTAATATGTCGAACAAATGTTTGAATATGTATTTTTTTTACTGAAAGTATTGGAGGTCGTAAACCTTTTAAGATAAAGGGGAACAACACCTAGAATATTTCTAAATTCATCCTGAGCGACAACATGCTGAGGCAGCCACCCCGTTTCCTGAAATCAGTTCATATAGGCAACTGAAAAAAGCATTTAGGTAAGCGCTAAGCCAATTGTTTACATACAAAATAATAAAAAATTAGCATAACAGCATGAGAGATTAAATAATAGTTTAGAACATAAGGTAACGAAGAACAGGCTCAGCTTTGTAACTTTATACGGTTAGTATCATATAACACCATAAAAGTGGTTGCATAATGTAGTCTGAAATGTCAATGTAGATCATGTCATGAAAGGGAAATATTCAATTCAAAACCAATTAATATGGCAATGTCCATTTCTGACTCTTCAACAAATCTGAAAGTCCAATGACATGGATGTAATATTCTGAACCGGGTCTGTCAAGTGAAGACGAAGGACAGTTTGTCAATTGGGGTACATTCTCGCAAAGGAAGACGGAGCGGAAGATGAAGGAGCGGATAAGCTCACGCAGCCGTTCTGTCGATTTGACTCGAAGCCATCTCTGTCAATTGTAAGTCGAGGAAGATGAAGGTATTCGCGAGGGCATATGTACATGTTGTCTTCATCGAGAGGAGCAATTATTACGTCCGGTCACCGAACGCGTTCATAGACCAATAACCATGCGCCACGTCACCTAAAACTCGGTATTGCTCGGTATACATTCAGATACGTTCGGATTTGACCGGACGTAATAATTACTCCTCTCGATGAAGACAACATGTACATATGCTAGTAGATGGGAAGCGAGTGAGCAGGACCAGGCGAGTGGCGAGCACGGGCTGGATTAAAATTTATAAATAGTGATTTATTTTATAAATAATAAATAAAGATAATTTATTTGAGAAACTAATAAATAATAATATGATTTTATTATAAATTAAAATAATATAAAGAGAGAAAGAGAATTATGAAAAGTAAATTAATTTTATATTTTTAGAAAATCATAGGAATTATGATTGATATTAGAATATTATTAAAGTTAAACTTTTAACTAAAGAAAATATTTATTTAAATTAAAAATAATCAAACTTAATATTAAAAGCTACTGTTATTTAATAATATTAATTAGATTCCATTCATTAATGGTGCATATATATGACAGAGCAAATTTCTTTTTCAATAACTATATAAGATTTTATTTACTTAAGAAATTAAGTTTATGAATTGATATAACAAAATAATTAGTTAATTGAAATAAGTAAGACATCATTTAATTATGTAAATCTACAAGTTTTAAAATATTAAATTATGAATTTTTTATCTATATTTAAATGATAAAATGAGGAGAATAAATTTTATCAAGAGCTATTTATGTATATTTAATAACTAATTAGAGGGAAAGAGAAAAAAGGGCAAAATTATTAGAGACTTTAGTGGATCATTCAACTTATTGAAAATAGTTAATTAGTAACAGAAAATTTAATTTTGAGACTTTAGTGGCTCTTTCAACTTATTGAAAATAGTTAATTAGTAACAAAAAATTTAATCAACTGTCCGATCATCTATTCTCGTCTCGTTAATTCGAGTATTACTTTCAAAATTGAATACTAAAAATAAAGAGGTAATTATTTAAACGAAAAAATTCTTCAAACCAGCAACCCAACACACTTTCAACACCAGCTCTGTTTAACATTCTAAACTAAGTAGTAATATTGACACATCACCTCTCTTACAATACTATACTCGACTCATCTACAACAAGCCACAAGGGAAGGGTGAAAAGTGTTGATTTTGAGGCTTGTGAACAGCATTGCTCTATTACTCGGGAGCTTTTATGGATACAAGTGAAATGATTTCAATTTCGTAAGAATGCTTAAATAAAGGTTTCTTTTGTGGGTAGCAAATGAAAAAACTACTCCTGCAGCTCCGTTAAATATTTAAATTGTGTATTTCCATTCCAAAAACAGGTAAATTGTTTCTTTTGTTGGAAATTTAAAGACTGCTTCCACAATGTGAAACATTCGTCCTACTTCTTGTCAAAAAACTTGCAATTAATTTCATTCCAAGAGAATAGATTTCTAAAACAGAAAGAAAAACAAATCCATGGAGAAAGCATATATAAGTTCTCATGGGCTCAGTACTAAGCTTGCGTAAACAGTAAAATAAACTAGCTCATCCAATAGATCTGTAGAATATATAATAAGCCAACAATTTTTCACCGGGCAAGTAGTTTGAAAAGGTACTATTAAGTAGTTTGAAAATGCAGAGCTGTTGGACCTAACTTTTGTTGGCCCATAAACGAGGAAGGAAGTAAGAGTTGTTTTTTTTCAAATGAAGCAATGCAATTCTTAATTCTACATTGAAGCTATAATGCAGTGTATTGGAGCTACGCACAGCCAACATTTAATCTTTTTAGACAAAATGGCAAGCTTTCAGGAAGTGGTGGAGCCAAAAAAATTTATTTAGAAGGGCACAAATTCATGATTTTTAAAATACTCTCAAACTTTTCATTCGAGCATGAAATTGACATTGGGGTTTCAACTTTTTTTATAATAATTATTATATGGAGTGTAATTTGCAAGAGGATGTATCTTGGTGTATGCTTTTTGCTGATGATATTCTTTTTGTTGATAAGACTAGAGATGGAGTTGAAGGTAAACTTGAATTATGGAGGTCAACCTTAGAGTCTAAAGGATTTCGCTTGAGTAGATTTAAAACGGAATATATGGAGTGTAATTTTAGTGGTAATAGACCTAGTGAGGGGATTGTGACTTTGGGCAATCAAGTCATTAATAAGAGTACACGTTTTAGATATCTTGGATCATTTGTTCAGAGTGATGGTGAAATAGATGGGGATATTATCAGCAGAATTCAAGTTGGATGGTTGAAGTGGAGGAATGCATCGGGCTTATTATGTGATAGAAATGTACCCCTCAAACTTAAGGGAAAATTCTATAAGATGGTAGTGAGGCCTGCAATGCTTTATGGTGCCGAATGTTGGCCATTAAAAGAGAAGCATAATACTAAGTTAAGTGTGGCAGAGATGAGGATGCTCATGTGGATGAGTGGCTTTACCCTTAGAGATAGGATGCGAAATGAGCATATACGTGAAAAGGTTGGAGTAGCTCCAGTAGAAGATAAGATTAGAGAGAGTCGCCTTAGATGGTTTGGTCACATAAAACGGCGGCCTTCCGATGACCCGGTTAGGAGAGTAGAGGTATTAGATTTGACTTATGTTAAGAAAGGCAGGGGTAGACCTAAAAAGACTTGGTTGGAAAATATTAGGAATGACCTTTCTTTATTAGATTTAAACAAGAATTTGACTTTTAATAGGACACAATGGAGAAAAAGGATTCATGTAGCCGACCCCACGTAGTGGGATAAAGGCTTGATGTTGTTGTTGTTGTTGTAATTATTATAAGAAGATAAATTTTATAATAATTAAAAGAATTTATTGTCATGCTCATCTAAATTAATTTCAACACAAATTTATTTAGATTGTATATTATTATGCTCATCTATTTGAACTATTCTTTTACAATACATTTTTATATCAAATTTAAATAATAATATAATTAAAAAATATTTTAAAATGAGTAATAAATATATAAAAAATGAATCTTATTAATATAAAAGTATATTAAAAATATATGAAAATAATAACAAGCATATTTAAACTATTTGATTTAAATTAAATATTATAATTCTTCTCTAAAGCAATGTATTGATTTTAATTACATAAATTTACTATAAAAGATATATGAGGTTTTCAAAATAATAATAAAATTGATGGAATTTTTTTTTCCCAAAAAAAAAGTAATTTTTTAAGGGGAGGGATATGGTGGGACCCAAAATGCAAGAATAGCAGCCAAACAGGGGAAACTATGGGAAAAAAACAAAAAAATTGTAGCTGCTGGCATGGAGAGGAAAAAATTAGAGAAATAAGTGCATTGAAAATAAAAATATTTTTTTTAGGCCCCCAGGCCATTCCATGAGGATGAAGCTATGCGAAAAAGTGCATGTATGTGATAGGCGAAATTTTTAAAAGGAGCAGATTTGGTTAAAGTTTTGGGGATAGGAGCAGAGAAAAAAAATTAAAAGGGAGCATACAAGTGAACAGGAATCGCGTTTTGTAAGAAAACGCAAAGCAGGATTTTGTTTTCTATAGAAAATGCGATGGAGCTTCACGTTTTCCATATAAAATGCAAAGGACCTTTGCGTTTTCACTGAAAATGCAAAGGAGTTTTATGTTTTCTTCATTATCAGACCCCCACACGCGGAAATTCTGGCATAAATGAAGCAAACGTGGCCTTCTTTTGTTCCTAGACCCGCCTACGCCCGCGAGAAATCAAGCTAAATTGCTCACGGGATTCGTTACCCGTGAATCAATTTGTTCATCCGTGAAGCACCCAGGCCAAAGGGAATTTTTTTTTTTTTTAATGTTGTATCTTGCCTATAAATAGCAAGGAAATAGAGAATAAAATGCTTGGTTGTTTGAAGTTGAGTTTAAGGGAACGGCAAAGTAAAATAAGGTTAGTATTTTTAGTTTTTTTTAAGATCTTGTAATATTCAAGTTACAATAATCTTTGCAATAAAGAATGAGAATGTGCATACTGTTGAAATATTGACATATTGTTTTTATATGTGCATATTGTTGAATTATTTTTTATAAGTATGTGCATATTGTTGAAGTTTTTTTAGAAAATTTGTTGAAATTTTTATGTTCAAATATTGTTTAAATATTGTCATGAAAAAATTTGCCAATATTGCTTAAGCAAATAATAATGTTAGAATTGGAATTTTTTTATGTTTATGATTGTAATATTGTTCAAATATTGTCATCAAAAAATTTGCAAATATTGTTTAAGCAAATAATAATGTTAGAATTGAAATTCTTTTTATGTTTATCATTATCGTGCAATTTTTCCCCCTCAAGTTATGATTATCGTGCAATTTATGATTATGTTTCCCCCTCAAGCCATGAAATAAAAAATTTTCTAGATAAATAATTAAGAAAATGAACTTATTTAAAAATATTAAATATTAAAGTTATATATTGAACATAAATATTAATATTATAAATCATAATCTTATAATAATAGTAAGAGATATAAATAATAAACCATTTTAATTAATGAAGCATATATATGTATGTAAGATTTTCTCATTATGATAAATATGAAAAACCCTTTAATTATGTATTTAATAATTTCATTAAATATACAAACATTAAAATTTAAATGAATAATTATATCAAATAAGTGTAAATTATATTTAAAGAGAAAAATACTAATATGATAAAAATTAAAAGCATATTTTTTAAAATAATATATTACATTTAAAAATAAATATATAAAAATATGTATTTATTTTTATGCTGATGCTAAGGAAATTCAAAATATTAAAAATGAAATAATTTAAAAAATATAATAATTATGTATATAAAATAATATTTTAAGATAAATATAAATTATATTTATGAAAATATAAAAAAGAAAATTGTAAATATTTTTAAAATTTTGAATCAACTTTAATGTTTGTAATATACTTATCTAGTTTTTGTAACATAAATTAATAAATAATTTTTAAAGATAATAAAAATTAAATGGTTTAGAAATAAATATAGATGTAGAGAGGTAGAGAGAGTAAGAAATGAGGAAGAAAAAGTTAAATAGGTAGAGAGGTTGACAGAGAATAAGAGAGGGAGAGAGAGAGAGAGAGATTAAGAAAGGGAGAGATAGGTGATAGATTAAAAATTTTCATAATATGAGATAGAGAAAATATAGAGCTAGAGAGGTACAGAGATTTGGAGAGAGATTAAGGAATAGAGAGTATATTAAAAATATAAATTGCATATGATTTAATATGTAATTATTAAAAGAAAATTATTTAAATAAGTATATTAAAATTTTAAAAATATAATAGAAAATATAATTTTTAGAAAAAAAATCATGTTTAACATAATTAAAAAAATTGTTAGAGATATTACATATTTGAAATAAAATTTATAAAATTGTATAAGATTTAGTAGATAATAAAAAATTTGGTCATAATTAAAATCATATTAAATAATAACGGACTTATATATATATATATATATATATATATATATATATATATATATATATATATATATATATATATATATATATATATATATATATATATATATATATATATATATATAATTTTTTATATTTTACTTAACTTAAAATTTAATTTAACTTAAACAATATTTTATAATAATAAAATTGCTAAGAATTAAAACCATATATGTATCATTTAATATTTAAGTTAATGTAAAATAGAGAAATTAACATTTAAATCAATGATTAAATTAAGTAAGTATAAGTTATATTTAAAGAGAAAAAAAGTAATTTTTTAATAAATAAGAGCATATTACTTAAATAAGTTTATTAATTAAATATTTAAATAAAAAAATAAATATAATTCTTCATAAGATTTTTTTTAATCTAAATTTGAATTTTTTTTTATTTAAAGTTTGAGTGGTAGAGAGGAAGAGAGAGAGTAAGAGAGGAAGAGAGAGTTAATAAATAGGACAAATTTTAGAAAGGATCATTATTAAAGATTAAATTAAGAGAATGAACATAATTAAAAAAGGATCATCCACGCAAAAAAACTGTGTTTTCCTTTGAAACGTTTCTTTTTTAAGTTTTCAGCTTTAGAGAGTTACAGGGAGAGAAAAGTAAGAGAGAGTCGGATAGAGAGTAAGAGAGGCTGAGAGAAACGGAGACAAAGAGAGCGAAATCCATTAACATTTAAATAACCTAATTTTATATTTTTAATATTGAATTAAATTATAATTAATTTTAAATTTTTAGTAGCATTTTAATTATATATTAAATACTTAATAAAATTAATAAAAGATATTTAAAAAAATAAAATGATGAATATTATAAATATTATATATTTTTAAACCATATAATTTTTATTAACTTAAAAATGAACATAATTGAAAATTAATTTATTAATCATAATTATAAAATTTAAGTTTAATAAAATTTAATTGATATATAATTAATATAAATTTTTAATCTTTTAAATAATATTAAAATACATTACTAAAGTATTTATGTCAAATATGTTACTATTTAATTCTTAATATTATATATGAATGTATGATTAATCTATTAATTTTGATATATATATATATATATATATATATATATATATATATATATATATATATATATATATATAATTTTAATATTAAATATTATTAAATATATCAATTTTATTTATTTTGTGTAAAAAATCCGAAAAATTAAATTAGATAAATTATTAGAAAACAATAACATTTGACTAATAATTTATTTTAAAAATATTCCTTTCTTTAAATATACTTATATTCAATATTAAATTTAATCAATCAATTTATTTTATTCTAAAAATATTTAACCCATTTTTAAAACAAAAATAAAATAATTTATTTAAATATTAAAATATATTAAAAATATTTTATTTTTAACTTATTTTTTAAACAAATGTATGAAGTTTCTACATATAAAGTTTTAATTTAAGATGTATAAAGTATAATGTTTCTAATTTCTATGTATATATTTTTAAAACAAATGTATAAAGTTTCTATATTACAAATTATTGAGAAATTATTAATTACATAACCTTTATATATTTAGTATAATTAGTATAAAATTTAGCTAATGTTAAAATTTTCTCATATCAAACCTGATAGATTAAATATTAGGTTAAATTATTTATAAAATAAATTAAATTGTTTATTAAATTTAATATTGAATATAAGTATATATAAATAAAAGAATATTTTTAAAATAAATTATTAGTCAAATGTTTTAGTTTTTTATCATTTATCTAATTTAATTTTAAATTATATTTAAATTTAAGTTAATTAAAATTACATAATTTAAATTAATTTAAATTAATTTTAAATTATAGTTATATTTCTGAATTGATTGAATTAAAAGTAACATTAACAGAGAACTATAAAACTTCTACCTTAGTAAAGATTTCCTGATTTAAAAATTGTTTCCGCCTCACCATCTCTCTTCCGCCACTCTCTCACTATGTACTCTTTCTAATTTTAAGCATAAAACGCACATAAGAAATGCATTTTCTATGGAAACGCAAAGAGCAACTGCATTTTCCCTAAAAATGCTTTTATGCGTTGCGTTTTATTGCAAAACAAGCTATCTCTTCGTGTTTTTGATCCTTTTTAAATTTTAATTATAATATGTTCCTTCTCCTAAGTTATACCTAAAACCTGATCCATTTAAAATTTTGCTTAATAAATAACAATTGTAGATGAAATAGAGAAAATATAGTGGTTGAGAGATAGACAGATCGAGATATTTGATTAGCTAATTAACTCATATATGTATGTATATGTATATATGTTTATATATAATTTATTTCTGTAGAATTTAAGAGATATTTTATTATTTAATATTTATATTATTAAATTAATAATATATAAATAATTAATGAATATACTCAATTTAGTAATTATTTGAAGTAACTTATTTAAATAAGTAGATAATACAAGATTTAGTAATAATTAAAAGCATATTGAACATTAAGTATAAGAAATTTATATAAAATAGAAGTTATATTTGCAACAAATTTAGATTTATAAGAAAATTGAGAATATAAG
The DNA here is from genome assembly GCA_016618105.1 of Dendrobium huoshanense. Taxonomy (NCBI): domain Eukaryota; kingdom Viridiplantae; phylum Streptophyta; class Magnoliopsida; order Asparagales; family Orchidaceae; genus Dendrobium; species Dendrobium huoshanense. The sequence continues at coordinate 69,380,180 of CM028344.1, read as the reverse complement.
TTATATTATATATATAAGTTTTATTGAAAATTAAGTAAATAAGTTATTTTGCGAAATAACTAGATATTACCAAAAATTTTGTAATTTATATAGAATACCAGTTATATTTCTTGGTGAGGGGGCTGAATAATAATTTAAAATAGAGAGAATAAATATTCGAAGTTAAAAATCAAATATAACAATAATTTTAGAGAATAATAAAATAGAGATAACAAATATATGATATTCCATTTTTAATCATTGATCAAAATAAGTATTTTTAGGTGATTTATGTATGATATAAAAATCAAAATAAGTATTCATCATATGCTATATAATCTCTTATGAAATGGTATCTAATTTCTATATGTTTAGTCCATAAGTGTTGGATTTGATTTTTTGAAATATAAATGACACTAGTGTTATCATATATTATTTCAATAGTGCTGATAGGAAGTCCAAGGATAATGATTTATTGTTTAAGCCATCGGACTCCACCTACATTTCTAGGTTAAATTCGATGTTGATACTTTAGTAGTGATGTTACACTAACTCAACACATATTTATAATTTAATTATAAATCCATGGTCAAAATTTGCTTATAGGCCCACACCCATACATACCGAGCCTCCATCTTCACGTCGGTTGACCATGAGCTCACGACCGACATTCGACCTCAACATACCAACATTTACATCAGACTCACCTTCGATGGTGCAAAATATAGGGGAGTGCAGTGCACCAGCTGAAGGACATTCAATACATCCTATCAGCGAAGCAGTAATACCCGATTATGAGACGATGTATAGTGGTTCAAGCAAAAACTCGAGCGGGGAGGTAGAAGCACCGCCTATGGAGTATGTGGAGGTAACAATGCTTGCAGATCAGATAATTCAACATCATACTGCTCAAAATGTACAAAATCTCGATGATATGATGGTAAATAATGAGTTCAAAGAAAAATTACATACTGCACAAGCGTGGGACTCATGTGATGGTGTTGATGCTCCAATCAATAATCGTCAAGAAAACTTCAATGCTGTCATTCTAGATCAATTGTATGAGGGTATGACATTTGGTAGCAAGGAAACACTTCAATGTGCTCTCTCTGGGTGGTCAATAATTAAAAATGTAGAGTTCAAGAAATCAACCTCCAATAAGACATGTCTAACAGTAGTATGTGTCCAACACGATAACCAAACTCGTTCTTGTCTTTGGCGTCTTCATGCGGCAAAGAGTAAACGCCTCGGAGGGGCATGGAATATTTCAACCATAACCGGGCGACATACATGCACCAATCCGATATTGTCTGCAAGTCACCGAAATTGTACTTCAAAGTTCATCTACCAATTTATAACAGGAACCTTAAAACAACAGCTAGATGTAAAACCAAAAGAAATCATTACCCAAATTAGCTCAAAATTTGATGTTCAAGTATCGTATATGAAAGCTTGGGATGCACGAAGAAAAGCAATAAGATCAGTATTTGGTAGTTACGAAGAATCATACACTTCGTTATACCGGATGATGGAAGCAATACGTTTAGTAGTATCTGGTTATGTTTATAATATTCAAGTAACACAGGGAATGTGATTCAAGAGCAGTTTCTGGTCTTTTGGACCTAGCATTGTGGGATGGAAATATTGCCGTCCAATTCTTTGTCTTAATGGTACTTTCCTATTAGGAAAATATAGAGGAACATTGCTTGCTGCGGTAGGTGTGGATGGAAATGGTGGTTTGTACCCACTCGTATTTGCAGTGGTTGAATCAGAATCAATAGAATCATGGACATGATTCTTGCAGATGCTGCATGATCTAATTGTAAGTACACAATCCCGTCCTGATTTATGTATTATATCCGACAAACATGCCGGTTTGATTCGCGGTTGTAGTGAGATTTCCCCTGGGCTTCACATCGCCATTGTCTACATCATCTGCGAGAAATGTTTAAGAAAGCTCTGCGACGACTTGTCGTCCCTGACTGCGATGCTGTTTGTGATAAAATGTATTTGGCAAGAAATATAGATGATATTAAAATCCACGAGAGGCACATGAAACACATCCAAAATATAAAGAAAGAGGCTAATGATTGGTTGATGGAGAAGGATCGTACAAAGTGGGCATTAACTTATGATGGTAGATTTCGGTATGGAGTAATGACAACAAATGTCATATTGTAAACATACAGTAACTGCCTTGGGTTCACGACGTTGGGATCACAATGCTTTTGTATCGACCTACTATACCGTAGTATGCTACAAAGAAAGTTATTCAGGAAATTTTCATGTTATCCCGGAGAGGACACTATGGCCACCATATACGAAGATCATGGCATAATACCATTGTTGGCACCTACAATCTGGCGTCATTCAGGTAGACCTAGAACTAACCGGTATCGTAACAGTATGGATGAAACTCGTGGATCCTCAAGTAGAACATGCTCCTTCTGTCATAATAGGGGTCACAACATTGCTACATGCCCTACTAATCCAAGGACAACTAGGAGAGATTAGGATTACTGAACTGAGTTATGGAATTAGGGAAAAAGTGTAATGGATATGTTATTTCAAATTTCATATTGCCTGTACTTGAATCATTAATTAATGTAATGATGTTAAATGTGCTTCAAAATTTAATTTTCTTTACTTACCTCGTAAATATTTTTTACATATGTTAAATGAGGTTTTTATGCCTCATTAATATTCTTTACATGTCCTATTAGAGGGTATGGAAGGTAGGGGAGCAAGAGGTCGGCCACGATGGTCTAGACGAGGTAGTCGTGTTCACAAGTAGATGTGCCAGAGGTAGAGGAGCATCCAAGCATAGCATTATTGGGGGATGCTCATAGAGCTTCATGCATTAATAAGGTTTTTTTACCTAACATCATCAATTATAATGAACTACTTCGTCAATTCGTAACTTATAATTTCACTGGCTGTGCATCTTGTGAGTTCAACCCACCTAAATATGGCACGTCTCCATGCACTGCAGATTACGGGATTGGATTCAATTTGGCACCAGTAATTCATACAATTGGACCATGCTTTGATTGTTGCATTGGTTGAAAGGTGGTGTCCACTAACGAACACCTTCCACTTACCGGATAGAGGAGATGACGATTACATTACAGGATGTTCAGTTGATCTTGGGACATCAGGATTGAAGGTGCTTCAATTATTGGTAGTACAATGGTCGGAGAAGGGTTACGTTGGGACACATGGATTGATTGCTGCAATGAGCTTTTGGGTTCCCACGCAGACCCAAATATTATGTATGCCATGATCCTGACGACTATGATGTAGAGGTTATCTTCAAAATGGGGCATTCACAAGCGTACTCAATTTTACCGCTTTGATGGCTTAGATGGACTTTTTTTCGGGAATCATATGAAGATTTACCCCGACATGTATTCCTTCGACATGTTAGGGCATACATTATGTATATGCTTGGCTGTTACTTATTGTCTGATACTTCAGGGTCCCACATCCATATGCAGTATCTACCATTACTTGAGCACATAGAGAATTTTGCCCATTACTCTTTAGGTTCGGCGGTATTGGCAAATCTGTATAGAGAGTTGAACCTAGCCATACGACCTTCCTGAATGTATATAGCTAGATGCCTTCCCCTATTGCAAGTATGGGCTTGGGAGAGGATACATGTTGGTAGGCCAACACTTCGAGTTCCATACCAGCGGGATATCATCGGAAAGCCCCTTGCTTTAAGGTAATATTGCATTCACTTAACATTTTATGATTTGTTCTCTTTAAAATGAATAATTTAACTAACACAAACTTATTATAGGTGGGCTGAAGAAAGAGTTCGAGAAGTTTCAATTGGAAACATAATGACCTACATTAGATGAGTTGGATGGACTTCAGCTAAGCCAGGTATCTATAATTTAAATTAAGTATATCATAATAGTTAATATTAATCAGGAACTTCTTCTCTCAATGCAGACAATATTTATGCCTTACTCGAAATCTATAATGGGCATGATGCCCCCAATATAAAATGAAGCAAACAACCTATAGACGGCTCATGTCCCATTGATTAGCTGGAAACGTGTCGAGTGGCATTTGCCTGACAGGGTGATGCGACAATTTGGAGGCATACAATCTCGCACGATTGAACCCATGGAGCAAGAATTTCATCGGGTTGATGGTAGAGGTCGAGCTGAGGTAGATTGGCTTCATTATCACAGATGATATATTGAGTTGTGGAATAATAGACAAACGCTAATTACAACCATCAGGCAGCCATTGGGAGACGGTAGGAAGGAGTTATCAGATTATTTACAATGGTACAAATCATGGGTCTCCATCTACTTACTAAAAGCACCAATAAATCTACCATAAACAATTTATCCTATGATCACCGGGGGAGAGGATAGTGATACATGATTATGTATAGATTTAAATGTGACTTAATATACAAGTATATTATATTATACTTAATAATAAATATGTATTTATAGGTCGATTACTTCTTGCGTAGTAAAGATATTGCTGAGTCATATGCTACGGGTCAGATGGAGAGTGGAGGATCAATAAATCAAGGATATGCTGATATTCTCGAACTTCCAAGACAAGTGGAGCAATCTGTGTATATAGATACCACTGGCCGACAACCTAGACGAGGAGGAACGAACTTCATAGTGGAGCAGCCTACTAGGAGATCTATATCTCATGCTTTAGGATTAAAGTCAAATCTTATAGACCCGCCAAGACATTCCATGTATGTAGGATCAGCTAATTCTGCTAGACCTTTCGGAATGACAGGAGCAGGCCCTTCTATAATACGTGGTGAAGGGAGTTCATCTCAAGTAAGAGGAGGGCAGTGGATAATTCCAGAATCACAATGGGTCGGTACTACATCTTCGTATGGGCCACAAGCTCCATATGATTTGAATAATCTCATATGGACGATCCTATTTAGCTGGCCCGAAACTCTTGCCCAGCATAGAATGGTTATGGAACAAGTACAACCTGACATTGACACTGCACAGGAGGAAGTCGAGCATGAACAAGAAGAAGAACCACAGCTCCAGAGGAGTAGGCGGGAACCCTCAAGATATACGCCTAGTACAGATGCTCTCAAATCTAGAAAGAAGATGCAGTAGAAATTCAGTAATACTTACTGATGTATTATGTTTGAACTTTCATATGTAATTATTCCAGATTATGTAATATATTCTTCATAATGGGTTCAGAAATTTGTTATATATTTTGGTTCTTTTAATTTGATATTATAAAGGACTATTATTATCTATCGAACCTGAAGAGACAAAAAATTTATGTTTTAAGATAACATGAAAAAATATTTTATTTCATAATTTAACATTTTGTAAATCTAACACCTCAGCTATAATACTCAACAAAGCACAAAATTGCTATGGATGCCTTCTTAGATGATTACACCAAAAGAAGGATTGTAAGTGGAATTAGTCACTTGTGTGAGAGTTTATCTTCTCCGACTGATGAGATCCTCGAAGCCAAGGTATCATCAAATGAAATATTCATATGTGTTTTGCATAGTTTGGGGGAAGATCAGGATTGCATACTGTGGAATGAGCATCAGGTGGTGAAAAAAAATAAGGCATATCGGGCTGGCTTTGAACTTAGACATATGTTGGAAAAATCTACAACAAAGAATTGGCCACATTATATCAATAGATTTTCTGAAGGCTCGAATTCTTGAACTTGGTATTGATAAAGAATGTAGAGTTGAACTGGGGATGGGAAGGTTGATGATTGATTTAGACCATTGCATTCTATATTGTTACTAGTGTGATGATCATGATAAAATGTTATTAAAGTATTATAAAATGTTATTGCAATGTTCTGAAGATGGTAAACAGAAGGATTTTTAAATGGAAAAGACTGGCAGCATATACAATCAGAATTTATTATCAAATTTAGATGTCCTACACAAACTCAACTGCAAGGTCGCCTACGATTCATACTGAATAATATGTAACAATAAGAGTTATGTATTTTTAGCTACATATTATTATCAAGACTTTTTTTATGTATTGTAACTCAACTTCTAATTTCTTTTATTAATAAGACTTTTTCTCTTTCGTTCCTTTTTTTATTAGTCAATTCTATTTAATATTTAATTTCTAATGGCAACTTAACTTGCATTTCCTAAATATATCATATTTACATTTATATACATGTCCTTCTCCGAAGAACTTAGTACTAAATCAAGTTAATATTTAACAAATAATGTCATCGTCATCAAGGTCCTCATCATTAAAACTCTCACCATCAAAGGATTTCTTTCATATATTATTTAAATTATTTTTACATAATATTAGTTAACATATAATTATAAAATGTTTTTATAAAGAATAATAACATTATATTTTTTATAATGGAATTATATTTATTTAAATTTTTTTAATTTAAATTGTTATAATGACGTTATAATTATATAATTTTCATAATAAATTTATTTTAAATATTATCTTAGATATATTATTAAATAAATTAATATTATATATTTAATTATTATTAAATGCATAGAGAGTGTGGGGAACAGAGAGAACATAGAGGTAGAGGTACAAAGAGTTTGTTAATTTTCATTTTTAAATAAATTTATTTTATAATAATTTTTAAAACATTTCTCATAATTTTAATTTATTTTTAATTTTAATTAAAATTATTTTTAACTTACTTTAAACTTATTTTTAAAACAACAATAAAATAATTTTATTTAATTATTTAAAAATATTAACTTTAACAACTACAACTAATAAAATTATTTAATTTAACAATTGATATATTTAATAAAATTTAATATTATACAAAAGTAATAGATTACTCATATATAATATAAATAATTAAATAGTAACATATTTAAGTATTTAACTAAAATACTTTAGTAATGTATTTTAATATTATTTAAAAGTTTATAAATAAATAAAGTATATTAAATATATATCATTTATTTAATATATTAAATATATATCATTTATTTAATAGATCATTGCTCCAATAAAAACTCTTTCTTCAAGAGGTATATTTTGTATTAATTTTTCTAAGTCGTTACAAAAATTTAATTTAGAACTCATATCCAAACCTATTTGAGGAGCATAAGCACTTATAATATTAACAATCTTATCATCAACAACAATTTTTAAAGCTATAATTCTATCTCCAATCCTATTAATTTTTATAACATTATCCTTTAAACTCTTATATATAATAACACCTACACCATTTCTAGTACGACTCCTACCCGAATACCAAAGTTTAAATCCTAAACCATCAATTTCCTTAGCCTTCTCTCCAACCCATTTAGTTTCCTGAATGCACAAAATATTTAACTTCCTATGAATCATAATGTCAATTAATTCCATTAATTTTCCTGTAAGGGAACCTATATTCCAAGTTCCTATCCTACTTTTAGTTTCATGGACTAACTTCTTTGCCCACATCCGTCCTTGATATGGGAACCCATGCCTATTTAACACTGCACCCGGGCGCCGGTGCAGCGGCCCTTGCACACTTGTCACTATATTCAAGCCATACAGCACGTCGCTTCCAAGGGACGTCCTAGCATTAACACAATTTCTTAAAGGATTCATGTCATTATTGTTCGACAAGTTTTACGCTGGCTGTCGACTACCTAACGCAACCCTCCACTTTTCTCATCCAAGACTTGGAACCTGGCAACGGCAGTGTTATATATCAATTAAACTATATTAAATTTAAATATTATAATTATGATTAATAATTTTATTTCAATTTATATTTAAATTTACATTAATAAATTTTATTACAAAAATATAAATGACATTTACAAATTATATTCTTTCTTATTAAATGACATTTGCTTTTCATATATTTACATTATTTATAATTATTTACTTTTACTTAAAACACATATTTTTATTCTATATATATATATATATATATATATATATATATATATATATATATATTAAATGAAATATTATTTTTATTTATTTAAATTATTTATAACTATTAACTTTTACTTGTAATACATATTTTTTAATTCAATGCAATTTAATTTTTATAAATATATATTATTTTTAAATATTAACTTTTACTAATAACACATAGTTTTAGTAATTATATTTTTCTATATTAAATAAAATATAGTTTTTATATATTTAAGTTATTGGTAACGGCGAAACTTATCCTTAAATATAATTTTTTTTATTACATGCCTTAAACATTTTATATTAATTATTGCCTTAACTATTTATGAAGAAAACGCAATGTAGGTTTGGCATTTTCTTAAAAAACGTAGAGGTCCCTTGCGTTTTGTATGGAAAACGCAAAGCTTGTTCAGAAAATGCGATCCTCCATTTAAATTTTTGTATGCTCCCTTTTAAATTTTTTTTAATCTGCTCCTACTCCTAATACTTTAGCCAAATCTGCTCCATTTAAAAATTTCGCCGTCTGTGATATCTATTCATTTTTTTTAAAACTGTGATGACTGCAGCGTACTTTTAAATAATCGATCAGTGAATCATAATTGAAATATGTCAAGTTATTTGAAAATCATTTATATTTGTGAACAAAACTATCAATCCAGATAATTTCAAGCTATATTGTGCATTTTATTTGTTAAAGAGAAATCATAAAGCAAACTAATCTGACAGAAAATCTACTTAAGATGGTATACAAAATAAGCATAGATTAGCCAGAAAGAGGAACTAACTAGATGGAGAAAAGAAGGTGAGCATGTAAGTGTAGGAATGACTAACCTTCACCGCACATTTTGATTCTTCTAAACTCGATAAGAAAGCATGAGTAAGGAAAGGATTAAACTTTTCAGGTCCAGCTGCATCCATTGCACATGCATCCCAGTCCTTGGAAGAAATATCTGATAGGGATGAAACAACTGAAACAGAGAGTTGTTGGGGCCTCCCTCCTGGGGCTGATACATCCTGAATACACATAGGCCAAAAAAATCACATTTGCATGAGTTGATCCAATCAAACTGAAAATAGCCAGATGAAAGAAAGAAAAACGAAGCACCTCTCGGGCAGACCCTGTAAGAGTAAATGTCCCTAGCGATGGGTTCAGCTCTCGCTGCTCTGCAGTCCTCTTAGATCCCCAAAATAGTGCAGTTATCTTATGTGGAGACACCATACTTCGAGAACTTTGTTTGCAAGCAAAATTTTCCTGCATGTTAAGAAATATGAAGCAAGTGCACAATAAAAATCAAATCAAGTAAATCATGGCAATTTTTTTTTACAAAGCCCTCATTGAAACATGAGTTATTTGGGAAAAATTTTTAAAAGAAATCACTACGGAAGAAGAAAGGATTCTTAATCTGTTAGAAAAATATTGAGGAATGAAAGGCTTGTAAATTGGGAAGAAAAATCTAAACCAAACAGAATATCAAAGTTGTTCCAAGAAATTTATTTTGATACGTCACATTTATCTAATCAAGTACAGACTTTCTCAAAGCAGTAAAGTATTTTGGCTAAAAGTTTAGAAATTGTTTTCAAAATCATCCGAACATCCTTTTTAGCAAACCTCTAAACAAAATACTCTAGTTTGACAAATAATCAAATTCAAAGGATCAATTGTCCATTGAATTTTGTATACTTATAAGAAAAACATGCGACTCGACAAGAGAAAGCCAGTGAGTCCAGGATTACACAATTCATAAGCTCACTATGGCATTGAGATGTCCAAAAAACATCAAATGACAAGGGGTGCATTTATGAATCTTTCCATGAAGTGTCCTGACTTTTTGGTAGAAATGACAAAAATGCCCCATGTTTCTACACATTAAATGGAGGCCATTTGTTAGAGATAATTCCCAAACTAGGAGAATTCTAAAGTTCTCTCTGTTGTTACCCAGCGCTAGCTATTGACCAATGTCAATGCCCACAATAGCCAGTGCCCAATGTCAACTAACTACGCATCCAACAACCACTAGCCATCGATGTTTGAGGTAAGCCTTAATGGTCAACCAATCTCCACTCCTATAAGTAGAACAATTAAGTTGATCATTGATCGTCGTTCCACACCTAGCAAGAGCATCCATCTTCCCCCCTCCTATAAGGAGAGCGATTAAGTGGACAACCCGATGTCACCCGACCTCTAACCTTCCTTGTCGGCTCACTCAAAACACCTACCAATGATCAATTATGATGCATGCACAACATCGACATCCGGCATTAATATTCCCAATCACCCAATCTTCCCTCATATAAAAAGAGAAACCAAGTTAATTGTTTGATATCACCCGACCTTTGATATTTATCATTGACTGTTGCACGACACCTACCGATAGGTGATGCCTGATGCCCACCTTCTCAAGTTGCCTAGTCTCCCATTCTATAAAAAGAGCAACAAAGCTGACTACCATATATAATCCAACCTCTGACATTCCTCATTGACTGTTGCTTAATGTCGGCCAACAATCGATGTATAAAATCCATCAACCAAAACATCCACACGCCCATTGGCCTAATCACTAGGTCCCTCTTATTAGGAGGTTGGCTAAGCCGACTGTAGACTATCGCCCAACTTATGGCATTCCTAATCACCTATCACTCGATGCCCGCCACCATTCAATGTTATTTAGTTATCAAGGTCTGGCGCCTATTGTACAAATTGATTGATTTCTCCTACTATCAAATAAACAACCAAATTAAGCACCCACCATCACCTGATAACAAGTCAAGCGCCTCAAGATTACTATTACCACCATCATAAATATCTTCCAAGATTCAAGTTTCTAGAATTATATTAATGCTTGCTCCAATTACAAGGACAAGAGTCATTTGTAACCAAATTGATCAAACTCGTACAATTTTTTCAACTAAGCTAAGCATCATGATTTTTTATTCATTTTTCAAATTTTTCACATAAAATTTTTCATGTCTCTTATGTGTTCCTCTTATCTATGAGTGCAGTATTTTTCGAATAGTGTTGAGATGATTAACTCTCCATCCACCATAAATATTCTAGCACAAAACAAATTAGTGTAATTTGTGGAAAGTAACTCAAGATAGAGAGGCAACTCTTGCTACAGCTTCAAAAGGATGTTAACATTAATGATCGGGAATAATTGTGTTGAAATAGCTCCTTTCCTCTATCATCCATTGACAGATCAAGGCAAACCCTTCACCTAATGCAGTGTCAAAAATAACAAGGTGGTTGTTCGTTGTACTGACAAAGTTGGCTTGAGGTTCTATCTAAATAGCAATCCTGAAGAAATGTCCATATTAATGTTTAGCAAATGGGTGTAGTTGAAAGGATCTAAACCAAACTTCTTTTTTTTCAAAGCATCCTATATAGAGGAGGAATACCACAAGAGACTTCCAAGAGAGCTTCATCTCTGCCTATAGCCCATAGAAGGGCTCCATAATAAAAAAAATTCCAAGATAGGAGTACCAATTCAAACTCCAAACGGTACTTTAAGCAAGGCCCTCAATGAAAGTTCTTATAAAGGCTAAATAATCTCTAGACCAAAAAGGATAAGTGATAAATAATGTCTCCATTTATTTAAAAATTTTCAAAAAGCATACCAATTCGAAAGCCCCAAAAATATATAATATTGGGAAGGGTCCTCACTAAAAATCTTTAAGGGCTCCATAATCTATGGATCCCAATAAAGCATAATCACAAACAAAAGTCACTTTATTCAAAGGTCCTCATGAGACTTATCATTGCATGGATCACAAAAAAACATTACAAACAAAGGTCTCCTTATTCAAAAGTCTTCATGAGACCATCATCGCATAGGCCCCAAGAGGGCACGACTATGCATAAAAATATTTTTATTCAAAAGTCACTAAGATGGATCTTACGAGGGAAAATGGTGTGCATAGTCTACATTTATCTAAAAAATCTTAAGATAACACCCCGATTCAAAAGTCTCAAAGGACACCTAGTGCAAGACAATGTTTTCACTACAAAGTCTCAATATCACAAAAGCCACAAGAAGCCACAATGCACTAAGGGGAAGTAAGGACTACCCAACTCTATAAACTAAAGGATAAAACCCACATTGTTCCATATAAGAGGAAAATATCATCTTGCTATCAACTTAAAGATCTAACAACCTCGACTTTTATCACCTCAATAAAATCAAGAGATTTTCCATTATCAATGATATCTAAAGGGTTTAGTCTCCTCAAGGGTTCACAATCCTTGAATTTTTCTAGAAACTCCTATACAAGGGTTTGGGAGTCATGGGTTTTCACTCTCAACACTACAATCTAATTGACATTCAATAAAATCTTTCTACCATAGCTCAGGAGATAATCTATAAAGTTTAGAAGAAACATATTATTTCTTTCAAAATTCATCAAGGTTTGATAAAATGTTCAAACTTTAGAGAATGATATTCTACAAAACTATCATATTGTTGGGAGACTAATTTTTACAAATTATTGCAATGACTAATGGTTGTAAATGCAAAAATATTCATCACTACCTTCCGCCTAACTCTATCAAATTCATTTAAATAAAGAATAGTGTTTCAACAAAAAAACAATTTGAGATAACATAAATATGAGAATAATGAATTAAAATCCTAGACATATATACACATATAAAGAAGTCATCTTTCCAATGACACCAAAAATGATCAAAACTAGCTAATTTGAAATATAAACGAATTTTTCAATGTAAATAAAGGAGCATAGGAATTGTTATCTAATAGCTACTTTAAATTTTTCAAAGAAATTATTTTGAGAAAATTTCTAAAAATTTCTAGGAAGAATCTCACATTAAAAGGACCATTCATTAAAAAAATGAACATTCTTTCAAAAATTATGATGATGGAGTTTTAAGTTAAACACCTTTGAAAGAAGCATAGATGAGTGGAAGAACTCATAGCAAAAAAATTTGGTCATGAACGGGAAAAGCACCAAATATCATTGAAAATTGATCAAAAATCTTAAAAACTATGTTACATATCGAACCAACTTTTTTGCTATAATCTCCACATCACCTTGTTGATGGTATACCATCGAATCTGCCCCCATATATCTCTTACTGAACAACGGGTTCAAGGGCAATTAGCTTCTTTGCAAAGGAAAATTAAAGTTTTGACAGGAAAACTATAATATCTCCTTGATTCAAATCCATCCAAATGAGGATAGCTGACCTTTTTTAGAGGAAGGTCAAAATCTCACAGCAAGGACTATGGACCTTGAATACCTCTCCTCAAATCAAATCCATCCAAATAATAACATAGTCGATCTCATTTTTGGAGCTATAATGGAACCTCACAGCAAGGATGGTGAGCCTTAGATATCAGTCCACAGATCAAATTCCTCCAAACGAGGGTAGGCAACTTCTTTTTAGAGGAAAATCAAAACATCGCAATAGGGATCATGAACAATAGATATCACTCTTCGAATCAATCAAACCACACAAGAATATTCGAGCTCTTCTTAAGAAATACCAAAGCCTCACAACAAGGATTATGAACCTTTTATGCCTCTCATCAATTCAAATTCATCCAATTGAGGATGGAGACCTCTTTTTCGAAGGTATATCAGAGACTAGAAAAAAATATGAACCTCAAATGCCACTCACAACTATCCCACCCACTTCCAGGACAAATTTTACCTTTTTTTAGAGAAAAGTTGATGCCTTTGAGAAAAATTATGATCTCTCCTAACCCAAGAGAAGTTTATAATATTGCAAGAGAAGAAAGAAAGGGATTTTCCATAACTTGCTGGGAACTTTTCGGAGTTAATCTTCAAAATAGTCAAAGCCTACTTATCCAAATTCCTTTAAAAACGACTTTAAATTCAAATTTTCAAAAAAAGAAAAAAAAGGAAACAAACAATGGAATAACATATCATGGCATAGGCACAAATATCACGGTCAACGACCGAGTTCGTATATGGGTATTTAGTCCTAATGTTTGGGCCATGACATGTCTGTTTCAGACTTTTGAGAATACCATGATAATTTGTTAACATTGTAGATTTAATTTTGACACTTTTAGAGTCCAATCAAGACCTACTAACAATTTTGAGCCATCTTAAAGATAAGTTTGAAATGAATTTTCAACAATTTACATATCAACAAGGTACCAAAATCACTAAAAGGTGAATTATTGCCGAGCATAAATTATTTGGTTTATGTCCATGAGATGAAGCCCGTGTGAATGTCAATGGATTAATTATGCCTTGAAGTTATGAATTTATGCCATAAATTTTAACATCTAAATATTATATGACAACTGATATATCACCAAAAAGTTCCTTAGATTAAGCACCCAATTTTTCAAATCTTACAGCATCCAAATATTTGGGCTAAAAAACTTTATTAAACGATTATGAGACCATCAAAAGTTCATTTTTGGCAAACTTATAGTTGTGAAAACATGATTCAATGTGACAAATACATATATCAATAATGCATGAATTTGAGTCCACATTGTAAGTAAAATACTCAAGAGTATATTTGAAACTCTTCAAGGCATTTAAGGGATCAAAAGTTATTTGAATTTTACGTATTCAAAGTTTAAATAAGCATCTTGATGAAACAAATCCAATGAGTCTAATATAACTCAATTATGAGTTTGTTAAACCATTGAAATGTCCAAAAACACTAATAATCAAGGGGAATATTTCAAAGCGTCCAATGGAGTGTCTTGATTTATGATTAAAATAACAAGAATTTTTCCTCCTTATATCTATAAATAGTTCATGTTTCTACAAATTCAAAGGGGTTTTTTGGTGGAAAGAATTTTAAGTAAGACTTAGGGCAATTAGGGTGAATGATTTTAAAAAGCAAACGCATGAGTCATTTGGATGGATGAAAAGACCCCCTTGAAAATTTCGTATGTATTGAAATATAGTGGACAACAGTGGGCGGCAGCCGAAAGCTACGACAAGGGGAGGTAACGACAGTGGTCAAGACGAAGATTTATGATAGACCTACTAAATTGATCGCAAAAATAAACCGCAAACCCAAACAGTGCATACCTGCTCTACTCATAAGCCCAATCGACTGAGAGAGAAAGTAATCGAAGATATATAGTGGAAAGTTATATTAAATTGAAATAGACGCTTACGAGGAAACGAGGCGCCGTGCCGATAAAGGAAGTCGGCCAGCTAGTTGCGGCTGGGCGGCAGCAGCTGGAGGCCGACATGATGAAGGCGTGGGAAGCCTTGGGTTTTTGGAAGAAGAAGTTGTTGGGGGACATGTCTGCTTGGGTTGTTGGTTATTTAATATTTTATAAAAGCCTCTTCAAAAGATGTATCTAAGTAGTAAATACATAAAGCTGATGGAAGATGGGGGATTTATTTTTTTTTGCTTAAAAATAAGGAGGTTTGTGTTTTTTAATCTTCTAAGTTAGAAACTTTAAATTAAAATTTTTTTTCTTTTTTTTTAGTCAAATTGAACATTCGAGAAGACGAAAACAATTACACCATTTCAGTTAATTGAGCCCATAGAGCAAATGAAAAAATCAAAATATTTTTTAAAATATCAAACAACAACAACAACAACAACATCAAGCCTTTATCCCACTACGTGGGGTCGGCTACATGAATCCTTTTTCTCCATTGTGTCCTATTAAAAGTCAAATTCTCGTTTAAATCTAATAAAGAAAGGTCATTCCTAATATTTTCTAACCAAGTCTTTTTAGATCTACCCCTACCTTTCTTAACATAAGTCAAATCTAATACCTCTACTCTCCTAACCGGGTCATCGGAAGGCCGCCATTTATCAACCATTAGATATTAAAGATGCTCAATATATGTGAGCATCCTCATCTTGCCACATTATTATTATGCTTCTCTTTTAATGGCCAACATTCAGCACCATAAAGCATTGCAGGCCTCACTACCATCTTATGAATTTTCCCTTAAGTTTGAGGGGTACATTTCTATCACATAACAAGCCCGATGCATTCCTCCACTTCAACCATAATATTTTTATAAATATCCCCATCTATTTCACCTCACTTGAACAATAGATCCAAGATATCTAAAACGTGTACTCTTATTATCTTGATCGCCCAAAGTCACAATCCCCTCACTAGTCTATTACTACTAAAATTACACTCCAATATTCCGTTTTAGATACTCAAGCGAAAACCTTTAACTCTAAGGTTGACTCATAATTCAAGTTTACCTTCAACTCCCTCTCTGTCTTATCAACAAGAAGAATATCATCAGCAAAAAGCATACACCAAGGTATATCCTCTTGCAAATGTCTAGTGAGAACATCCATGACTAAAGCAAAAAATATGGGCTTAGGCTATCCTTGATGTAACCCAACGAAATAGGGAAATACTTAGTCAATCCACCTTGTTTTGAACACAAGTAATAGCTTTGCATACATATCTTTAATGATTTGAATATAAGCAATTGACTCCTTTCTTTTAAGAACTCTCCATAGACTTCTCTTGGAACTTTATCATATGCTTTTTCTAAATCAATAAATATCATATGTAGATCCTCCTTATTTTCTCTATATTTTCCATCAAACCTCTTAATAAATGTATGGCTTCCATAGTCGACCTACCCGGCATGAAACCAAATTGATTTTGAGAAACATTAGTATCACGCCGCAACCTATGCTCCATAACTCGCTCCCAAAGTTTTAAAGTATGACACATTAACTTAATACCTCTAAATTCGCACAATCTTGTGCATCACCTTTATTTTTAAAAATAGGAATTAACACGCTCATTCTCCACTCATCTCATTTTTTTAGTCTTCAAAATAGTATTAAAAAGTTTAGTAAGCCATGATTCCTTCATTCCTAGCATTTCCAACCTCTATTGGAATATATCAGGTCCAACAGCTTTTCCACCCTTCATTTTCTTTAAAGCCTCTCTAACTTCAGTTTTACTAATACGCCTAAAAACAGAAATCTTTATTTTTATTTAGGGTGCTAAGGTCATTATGTCAATCTTATTTTCACAATCTTCATTAAAAAATTAGCAAAATATCTCATCCATCTTTGTTGAATATCTTCTAAGAAAAGTATTTTTTGATCTTCCTTTAATACATTCAGAACTAAATCCTTACTACTCCTATCTCTTTGTTTGGCTAACTTATACATATATCTTTCTCCCTCTTTAGTATATAATCTATTATATAAATCCTAAAAGCTAATGTCTTTGATGCATATTGCTTTCCCATGACATGTACATAAATGTTCGATAAACATTTTAAAATATCCCCATCTTGCATCGCATATTGCTTTTAAAATATCAAAGCATTAATTAAATTACAAAATGATATTCAAATATGACATGCTTATAGTCAAATCAAGTGGCTTGACAAGAAAAATCCAACAAGCCTAAAATTGCCAAATTTTGACGTTACTCAAGGTACATAAATGTTCGATAAACACTCTTTGATCAAGTGAATCACTATGAGCCATCTAATATAACACTCTAAATCTATCATGAGTCTTCTTCATATTTACTGAGGGTGTCACTCCCAAAAAGACTATAAATAGACACATATTCCTCATATGAAGGAGGATGAGGAAGAAGAAGAGAAGAGCTTTGAGCTTTGAAGAATCATGTAGCTCTACCCTGGACATCATCGTAGACAAATCCACGCCACCAGGTTGCTGCTGCTGAATCTCCTTCGAACCATCACCAGTCAGACCATTATTTGTCATCCTATTGACGAGCTTTCCTCTAACAATTGTCGCCCAACTACCGTCCTTCCTACCACCGACGCCCAACTATAGTCTTTCAGACCATCGTCACCGAGTAATGTTCTTCAAACCTCCTGTCGCACAACTACGATAAAACAAACATACCAACATTCTCTTGAGAATAGCTCTAATGTCAACTGGATCTTCCCAACTTCATCTACATAATATGCTACATACAATATATATTTTATATATTGAGCCAACACCCTCCTCCAAGGAAGGGCATTATTTGTAATCAACCACTAATGCTAGTGAAGTCATTCAAACTAGGTAAGGCCCCATGAATTTTTTTCCCTTTTCAGGATTTTCCACATAAAAAATTTTGTGTCACTTATGAATGTTGAACCCTGCTCTTTTTTAACTTTGTGTGTTGAATCTTCGTACAAAGATAGGATGCTAAACTTTATATCTCTCTACCATCACTAATATTTCAGGATGCAATAATTTGGCGTTGTATGTGGGAATGAATCTTAGGTGGGGTATAACTTTTTCTATAACATTGAAAGGTCATTCACGTTAACATCATAGGCATGGTTAAAGCACAATAGTCCCTTTACCAAGATCTATTATTAAGCCCAAAGGAAGATCTTCAATATTGAGGGCATCCTTATGCACTGTTGTGTCACCTCTCAAGCATTAGCTATGTTTTGCATCAATTTTTTTGGGAAGCAGATTTAGACTAGGGACAACTTTGGCTACAACCTCAAATGCGATTGTGGCTGAAAAAATTTCCTCCGATATTTTTAACATCCGAGATAATGTTAGTGGAAACCAAATTTCATAAAGCTCCCAACAAAGGCAATGATGCTTCCAATAAATTTCAAGCTCTATACATTTTTCAACTAGACTTCTACGCCTTTGGCAAGGTCTTAGTCGCATGCTTTAAAAGACATTAATTGCCTGAAGACAGAACAATATTCACATTCGATTCGGGATACATGTATTATTCACGTCCTCTCAATCAAGGCATAATTTATCTCAAAAATATTTAATTTGACCTCTTTTATATATGTTAATATCATCAAGCAATGCTCTGAATAAAAAACTTCAGTTAGGTCAAAAATCCTTGGTGGATTCCCTCAACCTCTTCTGCACAGGTTAACATCATCGAGCAACACTTTGAAAAATAATCTTAGTTAGGTCAAAAATCCTTAGTAGATTTTGTTGACCTCTTCTACTCAGTTTAGCATCAACAAGCAACGCTCTGACAAATAACTTCAGTTAAGTGAAAAAACCTTGGTGGATTCCCTCAACCTCTTTCATACAGGTTAATATTATTGAGCAATGCTCTAACAAACAACATCGATTAGGTCAAAAATTCTTGGATGGATTCCCACGATCTCTTTCACACAGGTTAACTTGAACAAGTGATGATTTGATGAGTAATATCTAATAGGTAAAAAATCCTTAGTGTTTTTTCCTAACTTTTATAATATAGATTAACATCATCTCATACATTATAACGAATCTTGGTGGAGGAGCATATACCCGATTGAACCTTTTTGGGGAAATAATCAGCACATAATCAACAAATAAAACTTCTTGCAAATCACTATCAAACAATTAAGCCTCCACTTAATTGGTAACATGATTGTATCACTTGATTGTGGCAATCGATATAGTGTCTTAACCCTTCCATCAAGTTGATTATTTTTTGCTCCCTCAATGTTGCACACCTACTATCTTCTAACAAAATACTGCATACCTACACTTTCAATTCATCGCCCGTGTGCCAATGTCGCAATATCACCTAACCACAATATATTTCCTGGCTCCCTACACCAAGTGGTAGACTTATGATTGCTGAATATCTTCCTAACCATCAACCATCTTTAAAATTTTGCCTATCCATTAACTATCATCAGGTCTCCTCTCATGTGATATTACCTCCATATCTCTTTGGACCATCTTATACTTACAAGAGGTGGTTGATCATCTTTTGAAGTTTGAAGAGAGAATGATCTCACATTGGTACTCTAGCTTCTACACAAAGAGGGACATTAAAGCTTGATAGGGGATACCGTCTATTCAAGATAGTGGAATGCCTCTAATGTAATAAGAAGTAGAGAATGGAAGAAGCGAGGAAGAAAAAAAGAGAAGAGAAAGAGAGGAGAAGTTGTGCTTTTCCCCCAAACCCAAGGGGGGTATTTATAGGTACAAGGAAGGGGTAGATAAAAAGTTATAGAGAATTAAAAAAATAATAATAATATGCCCGACTATGGCATTTTTTACCACCATTCCTCGATTATGGTCTTTCCGACCATAATCGCCCGACTACGGTCCTTTTGACCATCATTTTCCAACTATAGTACTTCCGACCACCTTAAACGACTATAGTTCTTCGAACCTCCATCACCCAACTATATTCCTATTGAATAAATAAATATGCAAAAATTCTCTTAATAGCATCGCTCTTGTCATCAAATCCTCCCAACTTTACCTATGTAATATGCTATATACAACATATATTTGCTATATTGAGCTAATACCCTCCTCCAAGGAAGGTCTTTGTTTATAATTAACCACAAACACTAGTGAATTCATTCAAACTAGGCTAGGCCCTATGATTTTTTCCCCTTTTAGGATTTTCCATGTAAAGATCTTGGCATCACTTATGAATGATGTACCCTACTCTTTTATCAATTTATGTGTTGGATCTTCATATAAAGCTAAAACACTAAATTTTATATCTCTTTATAGAAGCAAATGTTCCAGGGCACAACATTCATAATTATAAATGATTTTTTATTTCATTTCCTCTCACTGTAAACATTCCATTTTGTGCCTCTCTCATGAACTAAGTTATTAAACTAGCAAGCTATATTACTGTATTAGAGGACATCACCCCCACAATATTATATATAGTCGCAACTTGGTTAGAACTTTGCCAATCAGTTGTAATTTGATCTTGGGGGTTAATAACTTCGAAACACTTCTACATATAGCATATACACAATAGTTTGCTAATCAAACATAAATTGCAATTATTTAAGAAAACTAACCCTAAGTTACTCTATTCCACACATTATTATAAACTAATCAATTCATATGTCTTTGATTTAAATTTAATTCTTCAAAATAATTTTTTGATACCACTCTATCATGTTCCAGGATTAAAAGAAGAATTGTATTTAATCTTAATTATCTCATCATCAAATTATAACTTATAAGAACCAACTAAATATCCAAAATGCAAGGGAAATTATAAACATACATTCACATTTCATTTCATATATCTTCCAAATGAATCATATAATATGATTTAGGACATTTTCAATCCATCAAAACAAATAAATAATTAATTGAATCATCAAAGAACTCAACCATGAACATATCCCAAGAGGAATCTTAACTTTTTTTCACTTCTACTCTACTCAGCTTTAGTTTTACCTTTTCCTGAAAAAACATATACACATTTAAGATGAGCAATTACTTGTTCAGTAGGAATTTTGAATCCTTACTAAATTCAATATCTCTTAATTAAATTAAACGGTATAATAATGAATATTGAATTGTATAAATTAACTAAAAGGACATTATATTGATAATGAAAAAAATGTATACTCCCAACTAAACTTATTCTTATGAAATTTCTATATAAATATATCTTTTCATGTAAAAAAGGATAACATGAATCATAATTGAAGGAGTGTCGCGGTGCCACAAACTAATATGTTGTAGAGCTACACCCATCATCAACACCGAAGTGCTATAAGTTGTGTTGCAGTGGTATAGGGTTGGATCCAAGATAGAGAGAATAGTACCAAAGCACCAAAGAAGGAGCACTACAACGCCATAGCTAGTAATAGTTACTGAAAGTTGAACCGATGAACTTATGCGATGATTGATGAACTAATACATCGATTCTATAGCACCACAATGCTACCCGGTCAAAGTTGCATTCCTAGTTCAATCATTTGTAAAAACTATAAATAGGTGGCTTATTTCTTATGTAAGGGAGAAAGGGTGGGCATGTTATAAGAGAGTGTGGATAGTGAGAGTGTGTTATGTTTTTTTTCATTTTCTTGTGTGTTGTAAGTGAGTGAGAGAGAAGGGTAATATTGAGAGTGCTGATAAAAGGACCAAATATGATCATATAAGATTTTGAGTAGCCTCCTCTAGATGATATTGTTTATTTTCTAACATCTACTCTTATTTCTTAATTTGCTCTGCATAAAACAACTTGTGATTTCTGACATGTTTATTAATTGAATTATAATTTTCTAAACTAAAAGTGCACTAAATTGTATGCATGTTTAAAGAATAGATTATCTATGTAGAGAAGCTATGTTATGTTTCATATTCCAAGTGCTTAATTTAACTAAGTAGCTGACCACTCACTTTTTAAGAACAAGTGTGATATATTACCTCAATGGAGGCATAGTAGAATCAACTAAGGAAATTTCAACAAGTATTAATTAACCTAGACATCGACTAATCCAATATTTGGGATCTTAAGGAGATGTTTTAAAATGCAACTATAGTTAAAATCTAAAAGAACATGACAAAAGTGAAGGCTTATCATTGCTCTAATCCACATTAACTTATTATATTATGTGACTTTGATTGCATAATACTAAGAACTACAATAGTTTAGAAATTTTATATAACTAATGAAAAAATAAAAATTCTAAAAATAAAGAGTATGATAAATTTATTTTTGCTATTTAACTTTTAATCGGCAAGATAACTTGTAGTGTTAAGCAAAATTAGTAATTGACTTTTTAAACTAGATTTAAGTTGATACTCATGGGAATGATACTCTACTCATCTTTTTATTATGTTTTCTTAGATTTTACAATGTTTACACTATGTAAATTTTGGTATATTATAATATGTTATATTCTTGACATTTTGGTTATATGAAGTTGAATTTTTACTGGTTAATATGATGATTGTTCTATATATTGAATAAGTGAGGCATTTTTTATATTTCTGATAATTCTCTAAAAGTCTTAAAATGATACTATGGATGTTCTTTTAAAATTATAATTGGAAAAGAAAATGTTAAATGTGTCAAGTTTTATACAACCTATGTTACCCTACTTTGATAGTTATAATATCCATATATTATTACACTCATAATATTGGTAGGATTTTGATCGTAATGTAATCCCTCTTATCATCGGCTACATGTTCTTTTGTAGAGGCTACTAAGAGGTCGAATAAGGATAATGATTTTTCAGCCCATCTCTTCATCATGATTTCCCACATATTTTTTAGGGAAGTCTTGTATCAATTCATCATAAATTGCTCTCTTTTATCTAGGCAAACCAACACTCTTTTTTATAGAAGAAGAGATTTTTGAGTTTGCTTCTTTTTATTTCTTTCTAGTTGGAAAGTTGTTTTGGGGATGACCCAATATGGAGATTGTACATAAATTCACATTTGTGTAATTGTGTTAAAGTTAGTTTAAGAGAATTCAATTTAGCTTGATGATTCTCATAAAATTTTTATAATGCTCTCTCTCAAAGTTAATTATTTAATTCTCTTCTCTAAGAGATCATAATATGTGAATGGGTTCTCAATGATGATACTTAAGTGGTTACCTTACTTCTAATATTTTGAGATACCTCCTATTTATCCTATATGGGTTGTTCCATCTTTCTTTAAATTCAAACAATCCTCTATGCACTCTCTCAGCTTTATTTTTGCTAAAATGTTGTAGGTGGATGCTGCTACTACCATGATTTTTTGGCCATATGTTACTAGAGTTCTAGTGGAAATGGACAGTACTACTATCATGAATTAGATTTCAATTGGTTCCATAACTCTTGTATGACAAAAGGTAGAATTTGAAGATATTCTTTCATATTATTCTCCGTGCAAGTTTTTCAGTAATAAATTACCATGGTACTTCAAGGCACACCTATAACTACATAAATATCAGATAAACAAGGATAGTGGTGAGCATTTTAGTAATGAAAATAAATAGTCTATTGTAATAATGGTAGTTTTGAGTTCTTCTAATCTTGTTTGTACACAAAATTTTGCATCAACATTAGGTTATATATTAGATTTAGTTATTGGCACCACACCTTGTATCATATTCACTATCCCTATCAACTGAAAGCTTCTACTCATTGATGAAAATTCTATTGTTGGGGATCTTGGTGACCTTGTCTCTTTGTTTATTAGATATGATATTAACATTTCTAGCATTTAAGACCAGTTGATAAAATGTTTCAAATTCTATCTCCTAGTAGGGCAAGATATTGCATGAAGGTATATTGTCGCTCTTTTAAACATACCATTAATTAAAAATAAGTGTTTTTATGGAGAGCCCTCCGATTTTATCATGTCCAGACCTAATACAACCCACAAATGGAATGGATCATAACATGTCAGATCATGTCATAATAGAATTTCTGAGATCTATTTGGAGAGAATTAAAAAATTTCTAATAATTTATATATTACAAGCCACTACAACTTCTATTAAGCATACAAATAATCATAATCAAAAGATTTTTTTAATCATCTTAAAAATATTTACAATCAAAATGATTGTATGCCAACAATACATTACACAGATAATACATATCATAAAAAAAGTCATGATTGCCAAAAATCTATTTAACATACCAACATAAACTTTAATTTAGATCATGTAACCTTTATCTACTTAGCCTACACCTTCCTTGTAATAACCTCAAACTAATTTTTCCCTAATTCTTAAAAAGTTGGCTAGGTGAGTGCTATGACATTGGGCTCAGTGGCACATTGGAATTGAGCTCACAAATTTAAAAGAATTTGAGGGAGCGTTGCAGCATTAGGTCTAAAGCATTGTGGTGCTAAGTCTAAAAATTTATTTTTTTTACTAAAAATTTATAAAATGATTTATATTAAACCTTCACTACCCCTCTTCCTTTCCTCCATTTCTTTCTTTAAGTAGGTGATAGAAGATAGAGAATGGGAGATAAAAGAAAAGAGAGAGGAGGAGAAGAGGGAGGAGAATAGAGAGGAGAAGAGAGGAGTGAGAAAGTGGGGATTAGGCTAATATTTTTTATTACTCTAGTTCGAAAAATAAAGGTTGTGAAAATTAGACCGGACAATGAACCGGTAGAAGGAGCGGTTCACGGTTCAATCTGTTCAACTAGCAGAACAGAGGTCGAACTAGATGACATAATAAATAAAATTTAGATAACAAAAAAACCATATAATAATATAAATTTTTTATTGAAAAATAAATTTAATTCACACATTACTAATATCTTATGTAATTAAAGATTTAAATTTATTCTTTAAATTTAATTTAAATTTAACAAAAAATTAACTTACATATAAATTAATAAGTTTATTATAAATTATAATTAATTTATGTTATATATTTATATATTAAATTCATATTATTATTTTACATTTAGATTAGATCATTTATTATAAATAAATAAATAAATAATTTTTATAGTACATAAAAAAATAAATGAAGAATATATTTTATTTAAATTAATTACAAATAAATATTATTTACATCATAAAATGTTTATTTAAAATCTATTTTAAAATGGATAGTGTGGGTTGTAAACTTAAGATTTAAGAAGTAAGAAATAAGAGCTTTAGCTTTTTAAGTCTCACATCACCCGAGAGATTTCTCTTCATAATCGTTTTACTTTGTATTTGCTTTTGAGCTAAAATGAAGTAGTACAATATGTAAAGTGAAGAAACTTTGTGACATGTTTAGTTAGAATTTTTTTAATTTAAAATTAAGTATTTTAAATTTAAAATTAAATTATAAATATTACTTAATATTTTAAAATAATTTATTTAAATATTCAAAAAATACTAAAGTTTAACCATCTGGTTCAATAGAACCAGTGATTGGTTCAAAGGCTTTTTATTGAACCATCAATGACCGATTTGATGTAGAAGCTGTTCTTAGGATGAACCGGACCGACAATAAGACCGGTTCACGGTTGAACCGGTGGGACCGGCCGGTCCGGTTCAGTTTTTAAAAATATTGGGAAAAAGTATTCTGATTTTATATTTTGCCTATTTCTATTTTTAGTAATTTTATGTTTTGCCTTTTTTTCCTCCCCTAAAATTGATAAAAATACAATATCTCTCATTTTACTGATTTTTACTATGCAACTTTTGATATATAGTAGATTTTATTTCCATAAATATTTTGATTTATTTTATTCAAATTTTACTAGTTAGTTTTGCACATATATCATTTTATTGAAATAAGTAGTATAATATTAAGTATAAAAGAATCAGGAATTTGTATAGTGCACCTCGACATGAAACATATGATATGCATACATTTATTATTCATTTGGCATAACATGAATTTTTGGCATACTGTAGGCATATTGATGAGTATAATGATATTTCCATTAAGTGCATATAGTATTTTTTGTTATGCTCTATATGATATGAAATGTGTGTAAAAGTAAAAAAAGGCTAGCTTGAAATGATTAATTGATTCATATTGGTTGGAGACATTATAGAAGTGGGTGGACTAACAGACTTTCCTCTAAATAATATTCATGGTGTAATGCTCAGTGATAACAAAAGGGTGGTAAACAGAGATTAATTGATATGATATGATACGCCAATGGGCAAAAAAATGATGACTTCTTATATAAAAGCCACCTGATTTATGATATGTGATTTACTACTGATTCCTAGAAACAAAACTAATATGATTGTGAATGATTCTTAAGGATTGGCACATATGATCAGTCGGAAGAACACCACAGGTAGTCGGATGTCCTATCTTGCTTGTATGTATATATGTACATACATACATACATACATACATACATACATACATACATATATATCAACATACAACAATTACATAAGTGACATGATATAATATGATATGCACATAATACATGACAAGACTGATATGATAGTGGTGTTAATATTTAACACGACCCAAAAATGACTCAAACCCCAAAAAAAAAATTCAGGTTTTGTTCAACCTGAATTTGAACCAGGTCGGGTTCGGGTTAGAGATCTTGACCCATTTCTAAAATTGATTGGGTTTAGGTTGACCCAAAAATCCCAAAATAATATGGGTTGACCCGAGAATCATTTTACTTTTATATATCCCATCCGTCTAATGCTCGTCGTGTCCTTTTAACATTCATATGTTGTGTTCATTACATTCATCATTCTTCTGAGAGCTGCTGCCACTATCATCCTACCATTGCCTGACTGTTGTAATTGGATTTGCATTTGGCTTTGGCAAGAGACCGCGACAAGAGGGTTGGAAGTAACGAGAATGATTTTGACTCCTTCAAGGATTTGATGACGCTCTTCTTTTGGATCGGAAGAAACCATGATGACAAGAGTAGCTCATCATTAGCCATTCTCCCATTCGTGTGCTTAATCAACCAAATCTCGCAAGCAATTTTGTGTCGGGTCGGGTCAACCCGGCAGGTTAGGCCCAGGTTATGTTTCTTGACCCGTATGAAAAAATAAGTTGAGTTTGGGTCATGTCAAAAGCATCGGATCAATATCGAGTTTGACTTGAACCCTACCTGTGACCTGATTTTGACACCCCAATGGTATGATATATGATAATATTGATAAGACTAATATGAAGGCATATAATATATAAAAATTATATTATTTTCATGGAATATTTCATTAGATACATAATATTTATACGTGATACAATACATAAAATATATATCTTGATATTATACAGCATGGATAGAATAAATGTTCACTCTGAATGAACATTGCATAATAATTAACTGCTTTATAAAACCTAACGCTTAAACAATCTTGATCATTTAAGTTATTAACTTAAATTTGAATGTATAAACTATACATTAACTTATATTCACAGCTGAATTAAGGATTAGATACAAGTAGCTTAAATAAGAGAAATCATAATTAAACTTGAAAATATAACTAGAGAATTTATTGAATATTTGCATTAATTCAAAAGGATTTCAGGAGAAGAAAAAAAAATTGATATTCAAAATCATTAAGTATGTACTTCACAAAATAAGAAGGAAAGAAAATGTAAAAAAATAAGAAATAGTTCAAAATGAAAAAGATAAGTACATTAAAAAATTGGTATTAGTTGTAGCGTGATTTCAATTACTTCATACTATTTAACTAAAAAGCATAAAATAATAATATAGTACATGTGATAGTGCATTTATAAACTTCCTATTTAAGCTAAGCAACTAATTCCTATACTACATTATCCATTCTATTTTTAAATTCAATTTTATTCTATTAAAAATAATGGATAAATAAAAAAAGGTAATAACATGAATGACTTTTGGGGATTAATGTCATGTCCTTTCAAATTTGAATTATAACTTGTTCATTCTGAATCACTTCTAGATAGTGTTGTATTATCTTATATTTTAGTAT
Organism: Dendrobium huoshanense; assembly: GCA_016618105.1. Classification (NCBI taxonomy): domain Eukaryota; kingdom Viridiplantae; phylum Streptophyta; class Magnoliopsida; order Asparagales; family Orchidaceae; genus Dendrobium; species Dendrobium huoshanense. Next base: position 69,352,206 of record CM028344.1, on the reverse strand, counting down.
TAATTTTAAATTAACAAATTTTACTTTGGCTATTAAGGTGATCAAGGAGTTAATGTAAATATTGCTTAAGGAATAGAAAGAGTTTAAGCTATAGCAAATTTGATAAGTATAAATCTTATATTATTTTTGTTATGTTAAATGTAGTGAAAATTTGTTATTATAGTCATGTTTGTACAAGAATTATACAAAAAAGCCAAATTTATAATTTTGGGCAGCACCACATCTCTGATAAGGTTCATGATGTGATGACATATTGATCAACACCAAAGTGTTGATTTCAACATGGCGGTGCCGACCTTCTCTATTTGCAACCATTGCAGTTATATATGGAAACACTGCAGAGCATCTTAACACTATTGAGTCCAAAATCAACATGAAAGCATTGAGTGTCTCAAGAAAGTTCTTGCATGAGGTCCAACCTTTACATCGTAGTGGTGACAAAAAGTCGTTCCAAGCACTGTCTCGCTAAAATTTTATAGCACCGTAATGAAGAAGTTATAATTGCTAAGAGCCATACCGACTCAATAAGGAGATGAACCAATTTAGGATGTAACCTTGCCACATCACTCAATGTCCTAACAAAGCTGTCACTTAAGAGTTGAGGTGCTAGTTCACTTTTCGTCGCCATAGTGCCACCATGTCTAGCACCATGGTGCACAAGTATGATCCTATATTTACTATAAATAGATGTCAGTTCTATTATTTATGGAGTTTAGTTCCCTAAGTGTATTTAAGTACCTTTTCAATGTATTTCCTTAGTGCCCCCATAGAGTAAAGTCTAATGGAGGCTAGGGAAGTGCAAGATATAATCTTGTAGAGGGACTACCATGTATTTATATAAGCAACTCTATAAGTTGATGAATGAGTGTAGAGAAGATACTTAGATCCATCCTAGTGATAAACTTCTTAATACCTTTCTTTACTTTATTCTTCTATGAATATAATGAATATGAGTTTTCTTGTTATTTATTCCATGTTTGGCTAGATCTTCTATGTTGGACTGATGATGTAAAGAGTATATTAAGTTAATGCACACTCTTTTTCTTTAATAAAAACAATGATGTTTTCAATATCTCTCATTCTTCATTTAATGCATACAATGGTCATGTATGTAGTTAAAACTTAGAGTAATGCACAGCCTCAATGGAGGAATGGAGTAATAATTAGAAATATTAAAATAGAATTTTGGCATGCCTAAACAAAAGATGCTTGAATATTTTAAATTCTACAAAGATAGTAAAACTATAAAAAGACTAACATTCTTTCTTTTAACCCCTACAAGCTCAACTGAGATATAGGGATGCACATTCTTTAATCCACATCTACAATTAAGAGTCTCATTAGAAAAAAAATATGTTATTTACATGCATCAGTAAAAAATATTTTATCAAAATTGCATCAACTATTTTTTACTTATTTTTATTCAGTGGTAGGAACTCAAAAACTTTATTTCTTATTTCTTATTTTCAATAGGATAAATTCTTGTATTTGGAGTAAGCAGTAGTAGTTTTATTGTAGTATAATAAATCACTTTCTGGTGGGTTTGACAGTCAACACTATCACTTTGTTACTTGATTTGACACATATACTTGCATAAATTAGTAAGTTGTTTTAAATTTTGTATTAAAGAAAACCTAAGTATATTTCAAATTCAGCGAGTTTAACATCAGCTCACCACTATCTTATCACATCATACGCCCCCATCACATACTATTTACACTATATATCGTACATTAATTATAGTTATATATTTTAATAACCTATTGAGCTATTAGCTTAGTCTATAGTATTCACATGTTTTAGAAAGAGATTAGGATCTAGTGGAGTGAGGCATATTAGGATTCAAGTTTTAATTTATTTTTTGTATTATTATTTTTTTTTTGTAGTAAGGAGTATAGAGAGATGGGCTGATGTAGTTAGTGATCTCTTAGTTATTAGAACTTTAATTTTGATGAATAAATATATAAATATTTTGATATTTTTTATTTATAATTGCTTCCGCTTGACCTTATTTTTCCCCTTACCGTAGGTCAAAGAGTTTGACTTAGTCAAATTGATCAACCGAGGCCCCAATACCACCTCCCTTGAGTTCAGTGGGTCAAGCCAAGTTTGTTGAGCCTAGATCCAGGTCTTGGGTCAACTTGGTTTACTAGGTCAACCTAGGTTGACCCAATTAACCCAAATCTTCTTTATTTTAATTCAAATTCATTTTAAACCCATCCTAGGCTCAAATAACACCTTCCTTGGGTTCAATAGGTCAAATACAGCCTATTGGGCCTAGACCCATGCCTTGGGTCAACCTAAGTTGACCTAATTAGCTCAACTGGGCCAATGCAAGCTCTAACTCAATTCTGCTTCATCTGTGGCTTAACCCCTCACCTATTTGGGTTTATTTGACCAAGTTGACTGGGTCAAGCTTTGACTTGGTGAACCCAAGTCTCACTTGGTCAAATTTGACCTATTTAGGTCAAATTAATCCTATTTAAAGCATTTAAATCATTCCAAATTATCTCTTGAGAGAAATCATGGCCAAAGAGGCTATCTTCCCTCCTAATTAGCTCTAGGAGCTAGTGATCCTAGTCGTTCATCAAAGGCTTGGGAGTATAAATATGGCTATTAGGGTTGATTATATAGATCTAGCATTTGATTCTCCCAAGAACCCCCAAGCTCAAGATTTTCCTTTGGAGAGCTCTCCTCACCTTCCCCCACCTTCTTCCACCTAAACCCTCTGATCAAAGTGGTCGTCGCGAGTCGCCGACCACCTCAAGCCATAGGTTCGTCCAAGCCTTATAACATACGATACAGGGGTTCCCAGCTCTTAAAGTCTTCTAGGGGATTAAACGTGGATAGTCGACATGCTCAGAATAGTTGAGATCTCCCGAATCCATTCATTGGATAGAGGTAAATTTGAAACTCTAGGTTAGAACACTTAGGATTAAATAGTGTTTCATTAAGCGTGTTTTGAGCTATCAAACAATACCCCCAAGATTTATGTACATGTGTTTGATTTAAATTTAAATTTTTATGTAATTTGATTAACCTAATTGTATAAAAGTGGCTTAAAACTTCATCTAGGGTTTGTCTGCGACGTGCATGAGCTTCATGTTTTCTAGGCCGTTAATCTCATGATCAACTAACTAGATCGGGCCATTCAGTAGTTCTGTTCAATCACATATCTGACCTCACAATACTTTTCTAGTCAGGGTCGATGTCCTTCGTTGATTTAGAATTGCGGGATCTGAATTCAACCGTCTGACCCATCCTAATTGAGATCTAACTTTGGGATACAATCTACGCCATTGGATAAAATGCTTGTGGATCCAAAGGCCCAGAATTAGTGCCGATGTGGATTAGTAAACTGCATCCCAGCGACCACTGATTGCATAATGATTGTTGGCGGCACAATCATTGCCACGCGGTTTTGGATTCGTCCAATGGAGAGCGACCATGCATCCTCGGCTGCTGGTGGCGCCGCATTTTTTTAATAATTAAAAATTATTTTAAACTTTTTTTAAATCCATAAATTTCTAAATATTATTAATAATTATTTTATTTATAAAAATTATGTTTTATATCAATATTTCTAAAAGAAATTAATCACTTCAATTTAAAAATAATATTAATTTAAAATATTGATTATATTTTCAATTTTTAATTATTAGATGTTAATTATTTTAAATTAATAATTAATTCTAAATAATTAAAGACACTTTTTTAAATCCTATTTTAAAACATATTGTATAATTTTAGAAATTTATTTTGTATATTTTAATTGAAAATTTAATTTGATATTTAAATATTTTTAAGGTATTATATATTAGTATATAATTAATATTTAAGTAATATTTATTAATAAAAAATATTTTTTAAAATAATAAAAAATAAGATATATTTTATTTAAAAAATAGAGGATTATTTTAATTATATAAATTTAAATTGAATATGGTGTAAGAAATACTTTTTATTTTGAGTAATTTTTAATTAGTTAAATTATATGTTCTTAATTAATAATTAACTAAATTAAAATGAAATTATTTTCCAAATTTATAAAAAAATTATTTAAAATTTTAGAAATGTTAATATTAAAATTAATATGATTTAATAATTATTTTTAAATATTACTTATTATAAATTACTTTAAAATACTTTTAAATAGATTAAACTTGAATTATTCATAATTAATTCATTTTAAATCAGAAAAATTTCTATAATATCTCATATTTTAAAACATTATTTGCTTTTATTTAAAATTATTTTTACGTATTGAAAAATTATTTTTTGGATTATTTATTTACTATTTAATTACTAAAATATTTAATTATTCTTTAATTAAAAAATATGTTAATTATTTTTAAATCAAAAATTATTTTTGAAACCTCGCTTAGGTGGCTAGTGGATTTTTCATATATTTATGTATCTATATACATTAAACTATTTTTAATTTCTTTATTTTTAAATTTATATATTGATATATATGTATTTTTAAATGGTTTTAAAATATATATATATATATATATATATATATATATTAAATTCCCCTAATTTTGAGAGGTCTTCTATGTGAAATTTTAAACACTAATTATGCATATGAATAGCAATCATGGGGGTGGATTAGTGAGTGATTGTGGTCCAATCATTCACTAATCACATCATTATGCATGCTTATTTCATTCTTTTATCTTTTTTATATATTTAGGATGCACGAGCACTTGGTTTAGGTTCTCTTAGATCTAAGGACATGATTTGCTTATATTTTGCTTCATTTCCATTTATGTTACTCTAAGGATTAGTATCTATTATTTGATTTAAACCTACTTAACGTAGCTATACCTTAAGGATAATAATCAATGGCACGTCTAGCAAACTTAGAGATATTTTAGGAGCTACAGCAGATTCTCGATTGACCTGAAATTTGAAACACTTAAACTTAGTGAAATCTTAAACCTCTCATAATTTTTTAGGATCCTTTAAACCCCTTAATTAATAAACCCTAATTTAATCCTTAATTAAGCTCTAGCAATTCAGAAAATTCTAATAAATTCAAATTAAATCCAAAAATTGCCCAATTTTTTTCTTAATCTCAAAAAATTAAAAACCCTTAAATATCCTTCAATATAAAACTAATTTAATTTTTATTTAAAATTACTCTTTAAAATAAAGTAAAGAATTAAAAATTGTTAAAAATTATATTTTTTTTAACACTTGGGAACACATATGTAGGTCATTTCTGACCTTTTGGGGTGATTCCAAGAAGTTTGGAGCTGATTTGAATCAAAACCACTAAAATATCCTTTTTAAACAATTTTAATAATTCATTAATTGCCTAAACTTTACGAAATTCATAACTAATTCTAAAAAATTTCAAATTGAGTAAAATAAAAGGTATTCAACTCTAATTAAAATCTAGTATTTATTAAAAATATTAGCCTTTTAGAAACTAACCTAAATTAAAAAAATTTAACTTTTCGGTCAACCGTAGTTCATTAACTAGAGTCCCAAACTTTTAAAATTCATAACCTTAGCTAGAAAGCTCCAAATCTAGCAAACTCAAAGTCTAATTACTCCTTGTTAGGTATAATATTTAATAAAAATATTGGAACCTCAAAACCTATCCTATTTATAAAATTGACCTTTTAGACCCCTTTAGCTTAGCGGGTAGGACGACCCCGAACCTTCTAAAATCCATAAAAATATAAACTTCAAAGAATATCACCCTGTGTTAAAATTGACACACCAACTTAATCAACTAAAATGGACCCTAAAGTATTAATACTTAAACTCTAATTAAAATTTTCCCTTTTAACCCTCAACAAACTTAAACTAATTGCCCGATATGATATATATCCAAAGCCACACAAGCCTATTTCACACATATAAAATTATTGGCTAGGACACCACTTTTAGCTCTAGGTTAGGTCAATGTTTTACTTTTTTTATTTTTGTGATGTGACGTTCTTGTATGTGGCATATGTGCTAGTTGACTTGACTTACTGTGATTATTTATTTTATTGCTTTACTTCCTTTATTTGTGATGTGATTTATGTCATAGATTACCCATAGGTTAGGGTGATCTTGATACTAACGATATTTTCTGTAGGTAGCTATGCTCGTGTAGCGCTAAAATAAAAGGGGGATAAAATGATAAATCCTAATTATATAATTGCTTACTATAGGTGCTCCAAATGCTTAGCCTGCAAAAATAAATAAGTGCATGACCAAGTGTGACTGGCCAATTTGCATTTTACTTTTATATATAAACTTCTTTGGATATTTTTATTTAACTACTTAGGATAGCCATGCAGGAGAGTCTATATATATTTTTTTTTTAATGATATAATTTATATGTAAAGTATTGAGTTGTGAACGTCTTCAAAAGTGAGGTATTTCAAGCACTAGATACCCGAAGGAAATAAATAATGGCCCTTCATAGGAAATTTCTTTTTCATTTGGGTACCCTTATGAAGTATAAACACTACAAAGATCAAAGGAAGATAATTTAGAGGAAGATGATCCATATCAAGACTTGAACACAAAGACTTGAAGAAGAAATGCCTTGCTTTTAAGACTTGTGTCATTCAGTGGGATTAGAATTAACGTTATTATCGGTGGGGCCTGACCACCATTACTTTTATGTAGACCTTGGGTTATAGTATATATGACACTTGCCATGAATATTTCTTTTTACTCTGATGGTTTTATTTATATTGATATGTTTATTTTGATTATATAGTAGAAATTATATAATTTTTCTAGGTTTCTTTCTTGCATCTGTGTGACTTGATTTTGCTAGGCTCTCTAAGGACTAAATTTTTTTCTACTCATAATTAAAATTTAATATTTTAAGAATTAAATAATATAGAAACTTAAAGATCTAGGGAATAGCTAGAATCATCTATGGTCACATGAATATTAATGCATATCAAAAATTTAATTGAATTAGCTCTAAAAGCATTTACCTTACATAAGTCCAAGGCCAATTAGGAAATACTCTAGATGTCATCCTTACTTTACAAAAATTGATCTACCCACCCATCTTTTATAAAACGAGACAACATGGATTTTATACGCTTAGGGGGTTAGCTGGCTTTTCTTTTTAGGCAAAATATAAGCCCATAAAATATTAGTTAGGACATGGGTGTTAGTGTTATGTGTAGAATATTAAGCCCAATCTAGATTTAGGGATCAAGCTGCTACATTTAGCGTCTCATAGTATGCCTCATCGATGGGTAAGTCCCCTATTCTTCAGGGGATATAATATAAAGCCTGCCTATCCACATCATATGGATAACACCACTTTCATCCTTCTCCAGTTTCTTCTCTAGTTTATTTCTTTTCTCCAGTTTCTTCTCATTACCCTTATTCCCTCCAGATGTTGACGTAAGTCGTGTGTGTTGACTAAGCCAAATTGAACTTATTTACTTTTGAGTAGGATTTCCTAGTCTTTCCTTATATGTCGATCCCATTTGAAAGTATAATGTTGAATCCTTAATCGAGAGTCTTCTCAGGCCCAAGCTTGAGATATAATTAACCACGATTACTTACGCCCATGGGAAACTGAATTCCTCCATCAAATAAATCTCACTCGAGCTGATGTATCCAGTGGGGGAAACCCATTATTTTGATCAGGTGGTGTATATTATTATCCATAGGGGTGCATTGGCGAGAACTACTATCCTCAATGGTTAATTGTATGTATGATCTAATATGCCCTTCTATTGGCCTGCTTATGAAGAGCACGAAAGCATGCAATCATCTTGTCCTTCAAGGTGGTACGATCGTATACCCTTTGCACTCTGTCCTCTCTGAGCAGAACCCTTTCAGAGGTCCACAGACCTACTTATATTAATGAATTATGAGAAGCTATGGTAGATTAATCAAGATATGAAAATGAAAACTTTTTCCAAATTTAGGTCTTTTGTATGACATTCCTCTTATCATAACATAAAATTTATGCAAAAGGTAGATATGAAAAACCATAGCTTAGCAAGACATATTTAATCTACCCAAGTCTTTAATATTAATTGCTACCAATAATAAAGCAAAAATAATAAGATAAAGTAAGTTCATCCAATAAAAAATTAACCAAATTACTTAGATAAATAAATTTCTGCGGAATAATAAATATTACCTTTAATGTACTAAATATAAGTAATATAATTGTAGAGAAGCACAACAATAGCATAATAATATGAAAGTATAATAATAAATACTTCATCTTTATTTCTCATAATAGAACCTTGCTCTTAGGCTCTTATACCTCCCCACAAATATTAGAATTCAAAATCGAGGCCCTTATGACTTTCTATATTAACATACAAGATAATATAACCTTATGAATACCAATGCATAATTAACATATAGATATTCAGATAATTCAGTCTCTTATGACTCTCAATAAACATCCAGTCTAAAACTCTACCAATCATCAAAATTCCTCAAGTTTCACATAATTCAAGAATATAAACATATAAATTTTTTATTTATAATACACATTGTAAGAATTATCATAGGAATTCACATCATGTCCTATTAGTAATCAAATAGTTAGAAATTCGGGGAAAGCCACACATAAAAATTTAATATTTTTTTTAAAAGTTTACCAGATTAGCACGCATAAATTATCATAGCTTCATTTTGAAACTTTTATTATACTACAACACTAATGATATGTGTTAGAGTATCTTTCTAGATCATTAAAATTAAGCATTTTTAAAACTACTTGGTGAAAAAATATAAATTAAAGATTAAAACATATCAAATATTGCCAACTATGACATATCAAAACTTAAGTGGTAAAAGTTACCCAATGAATGAATACACCTGATTAGAATTAAAATTTAATTTAAAACATTAGGAAAATTTTAAATTTTGAATTATTAAAAATTGAGATTGGAAAAATGTAACCTACTTTGACCTAGATAAATTTTCAACCTACCTCAACTGATGAAAATGGCTAGACGCTATCTAAAACAAGATTGTTTTTGTAGATTTCCTCCTCTCCTCTCAATAGCTAGTTACTCACTTGGGTAGAAATAATTTGGGGAATTAAAATTTTAAGTGAAATGTAATATTTATTAAAAACTTGATACCAACATCATGATGTTCAGAGACCCAGGGCTACAGTGATCCCCTTAAAACCCATCTTAATAAAGTGCACGATGCTGCAGCTCATTAGACCAGCATCATAATGCCTTAAGAGATCTCATTTTTTTCTATAAGATACAGAGAGCTCAATGTTGTTGTGATGCCAACCAAAATATCATTGTGCTCCTAAGAAAAAAAAATCCAAAATTCAAAATTTTCACACCAAGACTCTTGGGACATGCTCCATAATAGAATTCATCATTCATGCATATACAAAACCTTCACAAACATGTGGAGAATGAATATTATAAAAAATTCAAACACTATAACTTGCCATACCAGGCCAAACCAATTCATAATTTTGTAGCAGTAGGTGTTATAGGTTTCTTCTCTTTTAGGCATCTTATTATCTTCCCTAGTATATTTTTATTTTTCCTTTTTAATCTAGTAAGTTTTTTAAAATTTCTTAGTGCTGTAATTTTTCTATGTCTTGTAATAAATTTTCTAGTTAAAAAAAACCCTATGTTCTACTTTTGTAAGGCTCATGGATCAAGGAATATAAATAGGGTTGATGCTGGAATAAATTAAAATGCATCAAAGATTTGATGTAATTTTGTGAATAGATAAACAATTAATTATTTGATGATATAAAGGGATGAGGGATTATAAAAATTTTATCAAAATAACATATACAATTTCGGCAAGTTTTCTTTTTAATGGAAGTACAACATGGTGGGTAATTTTAGGACGTGAATGAGAAATATAGGATTTGCAGTTTTTTTTTTTTTTTTGGGGTAACTAGAAAATCCAATAGGATCGCAAAAGCAAGGCAACTATTGCTTATCCTAGGCAAAACTACTAGGGTTTACATGAATGCATTACTAGTACTTCTATCTCTTGCACATGGTAAAAAGAAGGGATATGCATCTTTTTGTGAAGGATTGATTGTTTCTTATTCACTTACAAATTGGTCAAAGGAAAGAATGTGATCCATTATTTTTGCGTTCTTCGATATGTGTTGAGAGAGGAATTTCTCCTCTTCCTTGTGGTTTTCTTTAGAATGTTTACCACAAATTTTTGTGAGGTCTTCTCAACTCTTCTAATTTTGTTTATGTAAGAGGGTTTGAGATATATTTTTTGTTTTATTATATTGCACTCCACATTTAATTTTGATAGTTAATATTTCAACACCTCTTTATCTTATTGATGTAGGCCATAGTTATGGCCAAACCATATACATTTAATGTTCTTATCTTTGCGATTCATTTATTATTCTATGTATGCTTTGTGGTTTTAAAGGTGTAGAAATGGTTAGGAGACAAATAAATTTATTGCCTTACTAAACTTTTTATTATTATTTTGAAGACTAAACAAATGATAGTTCATTGGAGAATGAGGGTGTTGATTCCTATTTTTAAGAATAAAGGTGATGCACACGATTGTGCAAATTATATAGGAATTAAGTTATCATGCCATATTTTAAAACTATGGGGGAGAGTTATGGATCATAGGTTGTAGCATGATACTAATGTTTCTCAAAATCAATTTGGATTCATTCCTAGTTGGCTTACTAAGGAAGCTATACATTTATTGAGAGGTTTGATGGAGAAGTATAGAGAGAATAAGGAGGATCTACATATGATATTTATTGATTTAGAGAAAGCATATGATAAAGTTTCATGAGAAATGCTATGGAGAGTTCTAGAAAAGAAATGGGTTAATAATGCTTATATTGAAGTCATTAAGGATATATATGCAAGTGTTGTTACTTGTGTTCAAACACAAGGTGGTTTGACCAAGTATTTTCCAATTTTAGTTGGATTATATCAAGGATTATCCTTTAGCCAAAATCCTTTTGCTTTAGTCATGGATGTTCTCACAATAAATTTGTAAGAGGTTGTATGCTATTGTATGCTCTTTGCTACTGATACTCTTCTTGTTGATAAGACTAGAGAGAGAATTAAAGGTAAATTTCAATTATGGAGTTCAACCTTAGAGTCTAAAAGCTTTTATTTGAGTAGATATAAAATTGAAAAAATAGAGTGTAATTTTAGTAATAATAGTTCTTATGGGGGCATTTTGACTTTGGGTGATCAAGTCATTAATAAGAGTTCATATTTTAGATATATTGTGTTTATTATTCAAAGTGATAGTGAAATAAATGGGGATATTATTAGTAGAATTCAAGTTGGATGGTTGAAGTGGAGGAATGCATCGGGCTTGTTGTGTGATAGAAAAGTCCCCCTCAAACATAAGGGAAAATTATTTAAGATGGTGGTTAGACCTGTAATGTTTTATGGTGCAGAATGTTGACTGTTAAAAGACATGCATAAAATTAAGTTAAGTGCTGCAGAAATGAGGATGCGCAAGTGGAGGAGCTGTTTTACTCTTAGAGAATTGGTACGAAATGAGCATATATAAAGAAAAGCTTGGAGTGGCTCCAATGGAAGACAATATTAGAGAGAACTGCCTTAGATGGTTTGGTCACATAAAATGACAGCCTTCTAATGACCGACCGATTAGAAAAGTAGATGTATTATATTTGACTTATGTGTAAAAAATGTATAAGTAGACCTAAAAAGTCTTGGTTGCAAAATGTTAGAAATGACCTTTCTTTATTAGATTTAAGTGAGAATTTAACTTTTAACATTGCACAATGAAGAATAAAAAAGATTCATATAGCGACCCACATAGTGGGATAAAGGCTTGATGTTATTGTTGTTGTTGTATGCTTTGTGGTTTTATCTTTTCTATCCTTGAGTTGATCCTATTACTCTATTTTGTTGCATGTTGAATATATTGATTTCATCTCTTTACTCCAAGAATATTATTAAAGAAAGTCTTATATGTTAACTAAGCTGGCTAATTCTAGTCGAACATTAACATTATTTTTTCCAATAGTCATAAATGCAATTATCAACTTAGTGTTTTTTGGATGAACCGGTTCTTCTGGGGTTGTAGATTAAGCGTTTATCTAGTGATGCATTATTATGGAAAGAAGCAAAAGAGAAAGTTATAAGCTATAGTTATTAAATAATATTAACTATTTAAAAAATTTCAACATTATTTATTAAATTTTGTGTTATTAGTGCAACAACATTTCATGAGCATCATATGTTAGAAGAACGGTAAATCATCTAGTAAACTCTTTTTACATATGTGAGTTTTCTTAATTAGGGAGAACCATTCATTGGTAGTTTTGAATCTCTTATGTAATGACACATATATTAAATGTGCACCCACTTGCAAGGACAAATTTAAGAAATCACACCAAGTTTAGAACCAGAAAAAATTTACAACAATGTGCAAGAAGAGCAAATTGGCTTAGAAGAGTTCAATAATGTCTTATGAGTATGATGTGCTAGAAGACTAGGTAAATCATCTCATAAACTCTTTTTTCATATGTGATTTATCTTAGTTAGGGTGAATCATTAGTAGCTTTGAAGGTCTTATGTAATGATACAAATATTAAATGTGCAACAATGCTTCATGAGCATAATGTGTTAGAAGATTAGTTAAATCATCTTGTAAACTCTTTTTACGTATGCGAGTTTTCTTAGTTAGGAAGAATCATTGGTTAACTTTGAAGCTATTGTGTAAGGAGTCAAATATGCACCCACTAACAAGGGAAACTTTTATGTAAAGCCACAAATATTAAAGCTCTTATAATGATAATAGTGCAATAATGTTTTATGAGCATCATGTGTTATAAGATCAGGTAAATCAACTTGTAAAATCTTTTAACATATGTGGTTTTTGTAGTTAGGGGAAATCATTGATATCTTTGAATCTCTTATGTAATGTCACAAATATGAAATATGCACCCACTCACAAGGGAAACTTTAAGAAATCACTCTAAGTAGTTCAAAAACAAAAACTATTTATAATAATGTGCAAGAAGAGCGAATTAGGCTACTTCTATCTTACACAACTTGCTTTTGTTTTTTATAACTTCTTAGCATTTATTACCTACTAATCAAAGATTTTATAACAAAAGAACATTTCATTTTGAGGTTCTAAATGTTCTATTAAGTAAAGAGATGGTCTTGATCTCTAGTTACTCTTTATCCTTTCTCCACTTATTCTACTTTTTATTTTTTTCGCGCCTTCTACTTCTTTGGCAATGCAAGGTGAAATCCCTTCCACATCATCTTTTTTTACAACCATCATATATGTGGCACTTGTGCACTAACACAATGAAATCTAGTGATTAAGACGCCTTTGATCAAAAGACTTTAAATGGAGTACTTATGGGGACCACTACTATTGGGTCCTTTGTAGACAGTAATGAAAAATGGAGTTCAAAGTTGGAGGAAGGATAATGTGTCCTAATCTTAGGGCCTATTTGAACCATTTTTTTTACTTTTATTTGGAACCAACCCAGTTAGTCAAGTGGCCCGTCATCCCGATTGTTAGTCACCGTTACCATCACTACTATCTGCCTGCCGCCATTAGCAGTCATTCACCACCACTACCATCAGCTTCTTCATTTCCACGTGCAACTACTATCACTAGTAGTTAGCCATTTCCACTGGCGCTGATAGTCATGATGTATAAAAATTAGCCAATAATGATAGAGAGATATGAGTAAAGTGAGAGTGGAGGAACAACATATTGGGGGAAGAGATTTACTTGTAGTAATCATCTATGAAAGTGCTCGCACCATTAGAGAACACCTCTCCATTGAAGGTAAAAATCTAACCAAAAATGATAGATAGATTAAAGATAAAAGACGTAGAAGCTTGACATATCTGCTTTCATGTGGATATGCCAAGTTTTTAATGATAAATGTAAATATGTAGAAACATAGTAAAAACATTCCCTCAAATATTGACTCGTATGATTTCCCCATCAATATATTCATTACTTGATATTATTTTCAAAAGGAGTAGATGAGATGTGGCAACAATTCTTGCCCAACCTTATGACCACTGCTTCACACCAAGAACCTTTGGATTTTGCACGATTATGTGTCTCAGTATACTTTTGAAGAATATGACATTTCATATAATTGATTTGCATGAAAAATATATGGTAAAAATTGTTAAAGTGTTATATTGCATGTGGGTCTTCTTTTTAGATGTATATTTATAGATAACACATTTGCATATTGCTAGGTCAAACTAGAGAGGTGTAAATCAACCTAGCGAGCAAGATCTTGTACTCAACTTTGTTTTTACATTAATTGAACCTATGCCCATTGATAATGTGCAAAATTAGTGTCCATTTGACTTTCTTCATAGTTAGAAGACTCTACTATTTTCAATACCACAACCTTCTGACCCTTTGAGAGCAATTCAAGCATGTTGATTCTAAGGGAAACAATTAGCTTGTAAAGCTCTCCAATCTTCTCTTCAAATAGTAACAATATTTTTTTAAACTCTTCTTCTCTCTTTTTGAGCTCCCCCGCCACTGCCTTTACTGCCATTCGTTGCAAACTGTTGTCGCCACTTATTTTCCTTGCTGATATGAGTTTTAACATGTTTTGAACAGCTAAATCTACATTTGCTAACTCCTCCATTGATGCAGACTCATTTGTTTTTTTTAGGAATTCCTTTTTGTTGCTTACCTCTTTGAGCAACACTGTCCATGGTTCAACCCTAGAAGGATTGATGTATGAACTGGTTAGTGACCTAAAAGATAATGCAAACTGAAGCACTTCAATTACAAGAACAGCCATTGACCAGGAGCTGCTTAGGGTCTTATAGAGATTTGGGGATGTGCTATCACTAGAGTCTCGACGTGTTAATTTGTGCCCGCTGAGTTTCTTGCCAAATGTTCGCATCCTGTATATGCTTTTCTCAATCTTCTTGCAGTGATGCTTATCCTGAAAATGGATGGATTCCAATGCTGCTATGGCCCGTTGGAGTACAACCCTACTTAGCTCATGCTCACCCTCAAGGTAATGTAGTCCGATGGGAATCCAGTTGAGGTAGCTCCTAATGCTTTCCAGTCTTAGCTGAATGTTGTTGCATGCATCAAGCAATATCACAGTGCTATCAAGATAACAATTCATAAACTTCCAATCTACGTTACTGCTTGCAGTAGAACTGATGGCTTCCATAGTTAGCTTCATGCCCATCTTCTGGGCAACCATGGAGGCATCCAAGATCTTTGAGAGGTGGTTAGCGGACATGCGATATCCTTGAGGTTGGCGGCGATTCTTCAGCTTATATACAAAGGATTGCTCAAATTGATTTGAGAGCGGCGACAAGGTATTTGACTCGGGATTGGAGGACTGCACTTTGCTTCTGTAAGCTCTCATGCTAATGGATTATGTTTTGTGAAGTTGGGATTTGTGTCTTGGGGAGTTGAGGGGTGGGCTATTTATGTTGGAAATTATTTTAGACATACGCTGTGATGTTTAAATCATATAAAGCTGTATAATTCCCCATTGCGGGCCTTGACGTTTGGTTGTGGTCCAATTAATCCTATATTGTATTTGTTCTACGTTGATGTTATCGGAGTGCTCCAATATTTACCACTTCAATATTTGGTCTTTGATTTACTTATTGTTAGTTATGTGAAGCTGACTTGATAAATATATATTGTTTATTATAATGTGATCTTTGCTCCTACTGTTCAGCCCAAGAAAAAACAAAAAATGTTAACCGGCTGTCACGGCCAACGTGCATGCTTTTTCTTTATGTAAATTAGATGAATTTGGCGAAATTTAACATAAAAAAATTATGAATTCAACCGTCAAAGGTGAGAGAAGTTATAAAATATCATTTTGTAAATTTTTTCTTTATAAATGATGTACCACTAAGAAACAATGAAAAAAAAAAAATTCATTATTATTATTTTGACTTTTAGGCCAATCAAAGTAAATTTACAAGCATCGCATGCGCAAGAATCGACATGAAAAACTCTTGATTGGTTGCCAAAGCTCACAAGCATTAGACCAATTTGAGTTGCATTGGGAGATCTTTGGCTATCAATCAAGATGTCTCAAGGTTTGATATTTGCATATATGTTGTATATATGTGAGTTTGTCTTAATTGATCTAAATGTCCAAAAAATAAAATAAAATGAAAATTTTTAGAAGATTGAGAGATTTTTGCGATTAGTCAAATAATTTCAGTCCTTTTTACTGTCTAACTCGTAAATGTGTTTTTTTTTTTTTTCATTTAATTTTTTTAATTAAATAGGAATTTCAATTAGGGATGTCAATTTGAGATAACAAGTTAGATTGAGCAGCAATTTGACTAAAAATAACCCAACTTGAATTGTCAAATCGAATCTGATTTTGCTTTGAAAGATTCAACAATAATTTGCCAATATTTTACACAAATTTAATCGGACAATACGTGATTAGTACTTCAATTGTGTCCAATCAGTGTTAATCCAAAATAAATTAGTCATTTGGGAAAATTTAAATTTTTATGTCTTCTAACGTTTGAAATTATGTAAATATGCTTGTAGTTTCATTTTTGGGGAAATGTGCCTAAAATTAATACCCCCATTTTTACTAAGCACTATCTTATTTGACCACAATTGAAATAAGGTTAGAATATGTTGTAACAAAGGTTGATATTAAATAAAAGAAAAAAATTTAATCATATTTGAAAATTAATAGAACCATCTATTCTGTTTCAAAGTTGAGTTCTTACATGATTCAAATAAGGCTTTGTTAGGGACAGCTTTTTCATTGCTTTCTAAATAACTTTTTAGTACAAAAAATTATAATTCGAGAAATTTTTAATTAAAACATTGTTTTAGAAAGCATTAAGAAAGCTGTCCCAAACGAACCCTAAATTCGAACATTATTCAATAGTTATGACACATCACAATGAAAAGCATAATATTAATGATTGGTATTGATAAGATCGCAAGAAGCATATTGAATTTGGATATCATTAGGGAAGACAATGTTGTTATTGATGCAGGTGCTACGAATGTGGTTGATAATTTGTTGTCTCCAAATGCGATGCCTTTTTTTTCCCTCGTGTGCTGATATTGGGTATACGGCTGAGATGGAGTGTAATCTGAAAGTTAATCTGGTGCCAGATGTTAGTGAGGGGTTGGTTCCTAATCCTCATATTGCTGCGATTTTACCTGCCGTGGGTGGTGGTTTGCTTCATGGCGATTCGCCTGTTCTGGGTGATGAGGAAGTTTCTAATCGGATGCAGATTAATGTTAGGGAGGTTGAATCTGTCACGACCCGACCCGACCCGAGACGGATCCCGTTCGCACCGGGCCGCGACCAAAAAATCTAACCAGGATCTGGCTTTGGAATTTGCTTCAGAACTGATTCTTCCAAACATTTTACACAAACAGACATACACAGAGCTACTAAAACATCAAATGCAGC
The DNA here is from genome assembly GCA_016618105.1 of Dendrobium huoshanense. Classification (NCBI taxonomy): domain Eukaryota; kingdom Viridiplantae; phylum Streptophyta; class Magnoliopsida; order Asparagales; family Orchidaceae; genus Dendrobium; species Dendrobium huoshanense. Next base: position 69,334,808 of record CM028344.1, on the reverse strand, counting down.
GGAACAAAGGATTTATCTTTTTCTTTTCTTTTCCTCAAAACAATCATCTACAACTACAGACAATGGCTCAGACAGAAAGAAACAGTGCAGAAGAGCCATGTCTGTACAAAAAGCAAAAGGACAAACCAATACCTACAGATCGGACTCTGAACTCTAGTCCAAGACCTCATTCCCTTCCCAGAACCTGAAAACCACCAGAAAGCAAGGGTGAGCTCAACAGCTCAGCAAAGCGACAAAACTCCAATCTAAACTTTCAGAATCCAAAACCAAACACATCAGACCCAAATCCAATAAGAAATCAGAACAGAATCGAACAGATATCAGAATCTTTGTACATAAATCAGAATCGGACAGTTCATAACAAAACAGATCAAATCAGAACAGATACTGACATCTCAAATCAGAATCATATCAGAACTGTTCAGAAATCAGAAATCGTATCAAATCAGATATCAGATATCAGATATATAATTAATAGCTAAATTCCCTGACACTGACTGAACCTCATAAGATCCAGGCTCCTTATGCCTCCCTTTGTGCTCACGGCACCAGAACAGATGTGCATATAGCACCAGAATGCATATATAGTGCTTATAGCACCTAAACATATTTCCTCGGATCCGGAACAGAATAGATATCAGATTTCATATTGAGCTCATTTCAGATTTCCCAGACACTAATTGAATCTCATAGGATCCAGGACCCCTTATAACTCCCTTTATATATCATATACAGATAGCATATCAAATCAGAAGAATTCCGGACAAATCAGAAATTACCCAAAAAATCGGGCAGCATAACGGCAGCGTATGAAATTTACACAATTTTTCCTGAAAATCACAAAACACCAAATTCGTACAGAATGTAGATAACAACATTTCAGAATATTTATTCTATTGCCACAGCATTTAATATTCACACAGAAAAATATAGGTGAAATAAAACTCCGCCAAATCAAAACAGTTCGGACAAAAATCTCCAAAATATACTCAAAATGTGCACACCCGGCACATCAACAATATACAGAAACTTACGCGGTAAAAACTAAACCAGTCGAAAAATACGGACGAAATTCATTAACAAAAACAAAATCCGGACATAAAATACCGCCAACAACGACGGTTCTGAAAATTGAGAAAGTCGGATTGTGCCTTACCTTGCGTACAGCAAAATCCTCAACAGTCTCGTCGATCGAAAACGGATCCGCGGCTTCCCGAAATCAACTTTTCCTTTTTCTTCTTTTTCTCTTTTTCTCGGATCAGAAATCAGATATTTTTATAAAAATATTTCTCTCTCTTCAAAAGGACTGATTTCCCTTAAGTAATACTCAGATCGGCCCGGCCGATCGTCTCGATCGTCCTGGACGATCAGACCAATATCACATCGTCCTGACTGATTTCTCAGGACGATAATAACTGTTCATAAGCGATCAAAACCTCTGCTCTCTGACTTTTGCCATCCACTGATCGTCCTAGGACGATGCCTCGATCGTCCTAGATGATCAGACTATTTTCACATCGTCCTGGGACGATTTCTCAGGACGATAATTAATTTTCTTGGACGAAAAAATCCCCTATTCTCTGACTTGTGCCGTGAACTGATCGGCTTGGGACGATGACCCTATCGGCCTGGCCGATCCCTATAGGAAATTTTTCCTGGAGCTTCAGAACATAATCTGGAACAAATTTCACTAGATCGTCCCAGGACGATCCCAGATCGGCCTGGACGATCCTGGAGCAAAACAGAACTTCACAATCTCCCCAACTTCGAAAAAATGTCGTCCTCGACATTGTCCAATCCAAACTCAGTCAAAACAAGTACGGGTACGACCGTCTCATATCAGACTCCTTCTCCCAAGTGGCTTCCCGTGCAGTACGGTGCTTCCACTGGACTTTAACCATCGGAATCTGTTTTCTTCTTAGTTTTCGGACGTCGTATGCCAAAATTAACTCTCGCTCTTCCTTGTACGCCAGATTCTCCTGAATCTCAACCTCATCAGCAGACAACCTCTTATCAGAGCCAGATACCCACGTCCTCAAAGTGGATACGTGAAACACATTATGCACGTCGGGCATAGAATCAGAAGAAACAGTCTGTAAGCAGATTTTCCAATCCTTTCCAGGATTTCAAAAGGTCCAACATACCTCGGACTAAGCTTGCTCACCTGGCCAAATCTGCTCACACCCTTCATTGGGCTGACTTTAACATACACAAAGTCACCAACCTGAAACTCTACAACCCTGTGCTTCTGATTGTAATACTTCTGCTGACGGTCCTGAGCCGCTTTCAACCTTTTTTTAATCAAACTGATCTTCTGAGCAGTTTCCTCAGCAAAAGTGGCCCCCAAAGCCTGTCTATCTCTGACCTCCGTCAGAGTCAAAAGAGTACGGCACTTCCTGCCATACAGAGTCTCGAACGGTGCCATACCGATACTAGACTGGAAACTGTTGTTATAAGCAAACTCAACCAAAGGGATATGATCTTCCCAGCTTCCGCCAAAGTCCAAAACATAAAGCCTCAACAGATCTTCCAGTACCTGAATAGTCCTCTTAGACTGTCCGTCGGTCTGAGGATGAAAAGCTGTACTGAAATACAGTTTCGTACCCAAGTCTTGCTGAATGCCCTTCCAAAGTCTGGAAGTAAAACGTCCATCTCGATCAGATACGATCACGCGAGGCACACCGTGCAATCTGACTATCTCCTTCACATAAACCTGTGCCAAGCGATCAACTGAATTTATCTGTCTGATCGGAAGAAAATGGGCGGACTTCGTCAATCGATCTACAACCACCCAAATAGCGTCGTGCCCTTGCCTAGATCGAGGAAAACCCATTGCAAAGTCCATCGTCACCTCCTCCCACTTCCACTCAGGGATAGGCAACGACTGCAATAGTCCACCTGGTCGCTGATGCTCTGCCTTCACCAACTGACAGGCCTCGCATCTTGACACAAACTCAACTACGTCCTTTTTCATTCCAGGCCACCAGAACAAAAGTTTCATGTCAGCATACATCTTATTACCACCTGGATGTACAGTGTAGCCTGAATGATGAGATTCATACAGAATCTCCTGCCTCAAATCTCCAGACACAGGTACCCACAACCTGTTCTTGCAGAAAATAGCACCATAATCAGAAATTCAAAGTTCCGGTCTCTTACCAGATCCAATCTAATTAACCAACTTCGAATAGTCTGAATCTGACTTCTGAGCTTCTTGAATCCTTATCTTCAAAGAAGACTGAATGCTTATCTGAGCCAAATCCAAACCACTGGAGGAAATCACTTCCAACTGCAATCGCTCCATATCACAAATCAGGAAATCATCAAAAGTAAGCTGAATACCTGATAATCCAGAAGACTTCCTGCTCAGAGCGTCCGCTACGACATTCGCCTTCCCAGGCTGGTACTGAATAGTCAAATCATAGTCCTTGATCAACTCGAGCCACCTTCTCTGTCTCAGATTCAGATCTTTCTGAGTAAAAATGTACTTCAGGCTCTTATGATCAGTAAAGATCTCACATCTGACGCCATACAGATAATGACGTCAAATCTTCAAAGCAAATACCACTGCAGCTAACTCCAAATCATGTGTCGGGTAATTCTTCTCATGTGGTTTCAACTGTCTAGAAGCATAAGTAATTACCTGACCATGCTGCATCAGGACACATCATAGTCCTTTCAGTAAAGCATCACTGAACACTTGAAATCCTTCCGTACCTGACGGAAGTGTTAACACTGGAGCTGAAGTCAGACAATCCTTCAATCTCTGAAAACCAGCTTCACACTCCGGTGTCCAAACAAAAGGTACTGACTTCTGCATCAGTCTCGTCAGAGGCTCCGAAATCTGTGAAAATCCCTTCACAAATTTTCTGTAATATCTGGCCATGCCCAAGAAACTACGTACCTCAAATACCGTAGTCGGACTTGGCCAATCAGCAACTGTCTGAATCTTCTGGGGATCTACAGAAATGCCTTCTCCGCTAATCACATGCCCCAGAAATGAAATGCTCTTCAACCAAAATTCACACTTGGAGAACTTGGCATACAGCTGATGCCTCCTCAAAGTCTCCAACACAATACTCAAATGTCTGGCATGATCATCATCAGATGCAGAATATACCAGAATATCGTCAATGAAGACGATCATGAACTGATCCAAATACTCCCTAAATACTCGGTTCATCAGATCCATGAAAATAGCGGGCGCGTTGGTTACCCCAAAAGGCATAACCAAGAACTCATAGTGCCCGTACCGAGTACTGAAAGCTGTCTTCACCACATCAACTTCCTTCACCTTCACCTGATAATATCCGGATCTCAAATCAATCTTCGAAAATACCGAAGATTCGGAAAGCTGATCAAACAAGTCGTCAATCCGAGGCAAAGGATACTTGTTCTTGATCGTGAACTTGTTCAAGTCTCTGTAATCAATACATATACGGAGTGTACCATCCTTCTTCTTCACAAACTGAACAGGTGCTCCCCAGGAAGAAACATTAGGATGGACAAAGCCTCTGTCAACCAACTCCTGAAGCTGAACTTTAAACTCAGAAAGTTCTTTCGGTGCCATCCTGTACGGAGCTTTTGATATTTGAGCGGTACCCGGAAAAATATCAATAGAGAACTCCACGTCTCTCTCCGGAGGTAAACCAACCAACTCCTCAGGAAAAACATCAGCAAACTCCCGTACCACTGGGATCTTAGAAACAGAACCAACCTCTAGGTTCAGATCCGGCACCAAAGCCAAAAATACCGGACATCCCTTCTTCCACATCCTGCTTACCTCCAATACAAAAATCAGACTGGAGAGAATACCTCGTAAGCCCTGAAATACACATCGCTCTCCAGCCATAAGCAAACTCACTTGCTTCTTCAGACAATCAATCTGAGCCTCATACTGACTCAGCCAATCCATGCCCAGAATCACATCATACGATAAAATCGGCAACAGAATCAGACTCGATTTCCACTTCTTGCCAGCAATGTCAATCTCACACAAACAAAACTTCCGAGCAATTAAAGGATTTCCAGCCGATAAAATCACATAAAGCGAAATTGGTAAAACCATCAAATCCCAATGTAAAGTCTCAAAACATCGCTCGGATAGAAAAGAATGACTAGCTCCAGAGTCAAACAAAACACGACAGGGCTGATCAGAAATATAAACCGTACCTGTCACAACATCGGGAGCATCTCGAGCCTCCTGCTGACTCAAGCTGTAGACTCGGGGCTGAACTGGGACAAGAGCTGAAGCAACAGAACTACTGGGCTCCCTCTGACCAGTAGGTGGTCTCCGTGGTGCAGAACTAGATCCACCACCTCTGCCAGCAAATCCCTCAGGACGTGGAGGAACAATCCTCGGTCTCCCTGCTGCTGAACTGGCAGGTCTGACAAAGCCTTCAGATCGAAACTCAGAACGCCGATCAAATCCCATCTGTGGACACTCTGCAATCCGATGTCCTGGCTGACCACATCGAAAGCACAGACCAGCCATCCTGTAGCACTGGCCAAAGTGTCGTCGTCCACAGTTCTGGCACACAGGTGCCATACTGACTGATCCAGAACTCGTCGTACTGGTAGCAGTACCAGACGACCCTCCGCTCCTCTTGGAGTCTCCAGATCCAAAACCAGAAACAAATCTCCTCTTCCCAGAGGAACCACTGCTAGAAGCCTCACCTCCAAATCTCTTCCTACTCACAGTCCACCACTGCTGAGTAGCCATCAGGTCATTTTCTATCAGTCGAGCTCGCTCCACAAGCTCTGAGAAGTCAGTGATCCGAAACGGTATCAGGGGCTGCCTCAAGGTATCTCGTAATCTCCTCAGAAATCTGTAGCACCTCTCAGCAGAAGTGCTAACCAGCTGCGGAGCGTACCTGGCTAATGCAGAAAACTCAGCCTCGTACTGCATCACCGTCTTGCTCCCCTGAACAAGTCTCAGAAAAGTCTCCTACATCTGCTGTCGTGCAGAAGGGGGCACGAACCAATCCCGAAACACCTCAGTGAACTCTTCCCAAGTGATCAAAGAGTTCAGTCGGTCCTGGAACTTGGCCTCCTGCTGGCCAACCCACCAGTGCTCAGCCTCTCCATCCAGCAGAAACACAGCTAACGGAACCTTCCTATCCGCAGGACACTGCATCCCGTCAAAGGTCTTCTCCAACCTCCTCAGCCACTCCTCAGCAGCTCTGGGCTCAACAGCGCCCTCAAACCTCGGAGGTTTCAACCTCAGAAACAACTGCAAATGTCTGTCAAGATCATCAGATCGGACGGTAGAAGCTCTACTCTAAGTCTCGCTCATCATCTGAGAAACAAGTGTAGCAAACTGTGAAAGCGTGTCAGCACCGACCACTGGGGTTGTACTTTCCACTGGTGCTGCCTGACTAGAACTCTGTCCGTCTGTCATGTCTGGGTCTGGCTGATCCATACAGAAAAATCCAAAAAATCCGGAAAACTATCACAAAAATAACACAATAAAAAGCCAAACAAACCAAAACTACCCCAGACAGACTCACTACCGATCACTTCCTATAGCTCTGTCGTACACAATCCAAATTCCAAAACCATTGCTCTGATACCACTCAAGTTGTCACGACCCGACCCGACCCGAGACGGATCCCGTTCACACCGGGCCGCGACCAAAAAATCTAACCAGGATCTGGCTTTGGAATTTGCTTCAGAAATGATTCTTCCAAACATTTTACACAAACAGACACACACAGAGCTACTAAAACATCAAATGTAGCGGAACAAAGGATTTATCTTTTTCTTTTTTTTTCCTCAAAACAATCATCTACAACTACAGACAATGGCTCATACAGAAAGAAACAGTGCAGAAGAGTCATGTCTGTACAAAAAGCAAAAGGACAAACCAATACCTACATATTGGACTCTGAACTCTAGTCCAAGACCTCCTTCCCTTTCCCAGAACCTGAAAACCACCAGAAAGCAAGGGTGAGCTCAACAGCTCAGCAAAGCGACAAAACTCTAATCTAAACTTTCAGAATCCAAAACCAAACACATCAGACCCAAATCCAATCAGAAATCAGAACAGAATCGAACAGATATTAGAATCTTTGTACAGAAATCAGAATCGGACAGTTCATAACAAAACAGATCAAATCAGAATAGATACTGACATCTTAAATCAGAATCAGATCAGAACTGTTCAGAAATCAGAAATTGTATCAAATCAGATATCAGATATCAGATATATAATTAATAGCTAAATTCCCTGACACTGACTGAACCTCATAGGATCCAGGCCCCTTATGCCTCCCTTTGTGCTCACGGCACCAGAACAGATGTGCATATAGCACCAGAATACATATATAGTGCTTATAGCACCTAAACATATTTCCTCGGATCCGGAACATAACAGATATCATATTTCATATTGAGCTCATTTCAGATTTCCCAGACACTAACTGAATCTCATAGGATCCAGGCCCCTTATAACTCCCTTTATATATCATATACAGATAGCATATCAAATCAGAAGAATTCCAGACAAATCAGAAATTACCCAAAAAATCGGGTAGCATAACGGCAGCGTATGAAATTTACACATTTTTTCCTGAAAATCACAAAACACCAAATTCGTACAGAATGTAGATAACAACATTTCAGAACATTTATTCTATAACCACAACATTTAATATTCACACAGAAAAATACAGGTGAAATAAAACTCCGCCAAATCAAAACAGTCCGGACAAAAATCTCCAAAATATACTCAAAATGTGCACACCCGGCACAGCAACAATATACAGAAAGTTACGCGGTAAAAACTAAACCAGTCAGAAAATACGGACGAAATTCATTAACAAAAACAAAATCCGGACATAAAATACCACCAACAGCGACGATTCTGAAAATTGAGAAAGTCGGATTGTGCCTTACCTTGCGTACAGCAAATTCCTCAACAGTCTCGTCGATCAAAAACGGATCCGCGGCTTCCCGAAATCAACTTTTCCTTTTTCTTCTTTTTCTCTTTTTCTCGGATCAGAAATCGGATATTTTTATAAAAGTATTTCTCTCTCTTCAAAAGGACTTATTTCCCTTAAGTAATACTCAGATCGGCCCGGCCGATCGTCTTGATCATCCTGGACGATCAGACCAATATCACATCGTCCTGGCCGATTTCTCAGGACGATAATAACTGTTCATAATCGATCAAAACCTCTGCTCTCTGACTTTTGCCATCCACTGATCGTCCTGGGACGATGCCTCGATCGTCCTGGACGATCAGACCATTTTCACATCGTCCTGAGACGATTTCTCAGGATGATAATTAATTTTCTTGGACGAAAAAATCCCCTATTCTCTGACTTGTGCCGTGAACTGATCGGCCTGGGACGATGACCCTATCGGCCTGGCAGATCCCTACAGGAAATTTTTCCTGGAGCTTCAGAACAGAATCTGGAACAAATTTCACCAGATCGTCCCAGGACGATCCCAGATCGGCCTGGATGATCCTGGAGCAAAACAGAACTTCACAGAATCTAATGTGTGTGTGTGTGTGTGTGTGTGTGTGTGTGGGGGGGGGGGGGGGGTGGGGGGGGGGGGGGGGGGGGGGGGGGGGGGGGGGGGGGGGGGGGGGGATTCGGATGCGCAAAGCAAGTTGATTAATGTTCCTGTAAATTTATTGGCATCCCAAACTATGTTGGGTATTAATTCCGGAATGGATGTTAGGTCCCATGGTGACTGGTTGAACAATTCGTCTGAAGATGGTTCTGATTCTGACTCTTTTTCAGATCCTGACTTTGATTTTAAAATGGTTCCTGATAAACCTCTTAGGGTTGCCTCTCGTGGAAAATTTTGGAATCGAGGTGGTAGAAGAAGATAATTCATTTTCCCTTTTCTTGTTTTGGCTGTTTGATCGGTTTGCTCATCGTTCGGTTTATGGTTGCGGGGCTATGATGTGGCTGGGGCTCGCATCCTCGTCGACTTTCTTGTGGCAACCGTTGATGCTCCCTTCTGGATGGTCCTTGAGCAGTCTCGAGGATGCTGGTAGTCTCGGCTTTATGCTGAGCCCTCGGGTGGATTTTTGCTTTCTTTTTCTGAGGTTGCTTTTCTTAGTTGTGTTCAGTTATGTAATTTTGTTTCTTTCCGCTTGCTTTTGTAACCCTTTTATTAGTCAATAAAATTTATTATTTTTGGAAAAAAAAAATATCGCAAGAAGCATTACATTAAAGAAAAACATACATACTATTTTTATTTTAACAAGCTTAGTATAATCACAGTAGTTATAACATAACTGACAAAATCTTTGATACATCCACATATAATCACAACATCTAAACACAGCATAGTTGAAGCAACAAAGAGTGCAATCACAACTGTTATGATATGGCATTATTATTTTTTGCAACAAACAAATTAGCTTCATAGAGAGCAAATTATGACTTTGTTAAGAGATAAAACAAAACTATCATATACAAGAGTTTTTTAAACATGCAACATATTATAAGAAATGAGCACATCAACCATAATATAGAGTAGATTATGAGAATTTAACAGATCAGTTATAATGCATAGTGCTAGAAAGATAGAGTAGATTATGAGAACATGAAACATTTTAAGAAAATAGATGTAAAATTCTGACATCCATAATAACATCTATAACTTTCATGATAGTATTCTACAAATTGGAGTAATAATCATATACAAAGGATGAATATTTATATCAAAATAATGATTAGACCTATAACATAAAATTAATTTGAAAAAGTTTATACATAAATGCTTCCTAAAGAAATATATATAATTATGTCCAAATTTTAGAGGACTTTTTTTTTGAACTTGAGTAAATGATGTGTTGTGTTTCACGCAGTTGATAACTGTCAATGAAAATAAGACTTAGAGCAATCATATTTGAAAGAATTACTTTACTAAGTCGTATTTTTAAAAAAATTAAGATAGATTACTTTAAAATAGCCTTTGGATTCTAATTTATGGCCTTAGGAGATTTAGGTGAAGAAATTTTTTATCTTTTATTAAATAGCCTTGACTAGTGAAGAAACCTAGGGAAATACTTCTAGAATAAATTCATAATTCTAAGGTCTGTACTAGGGGTGTTAATTCGGGTCGACGGGTCGGGTTCGAGTCGAACCCGAGTTGACTTGGTTCTAAACGGTTCAACCCGAACACGACCCATTTTTGTAAACGGGTCGGCTATCTCAACCCAGACCCGACCCGCGCAGGTTGCCAGGTTGACACAACCTGACCCGGTTACTTAAAATGGAAGCGGTAGCCAGCAGCGGCAGCAGGGGCGGCGGCAGCAGTCGCGCAGCGGCAGGCCAGCGGCATTGCGGCCAGTGACCAATCATAACGAGTCGCGATTGAACCCGAACCCCAAGCGGGCACAGGGCACTGGAAAGCGAGCGGCGAAGCCGAAGCGGCACGCAAGCAGGCTCTGCCACGCTGGCACACGAGCGGCACGCGAGCGGGCTCTGCTACACTGGCACGCGAGTGGAGAAGACAAAGGGGCACGCTAACCACGAAGCGTCGGGTAGCCAGGCAGGGACGCGTCGGGCAATCGGGCAGTCGACCCGGGCAGCCGGGCAGGGACCATTTTCGGGTCATTTTTGGGTCATTTTTGGGTCATTTTTGGGTTCCCTGGTCAACCCGACCCGTTTCATAAACAGGTTGATCTGAACCCAGATTTTTCCGGGTCAGGTCCGGGTCGGCTTTCGGGTCGGTTCAAAAATTGACACCCCTAGTCTGTAGTAGGTGCAAGAGTGATCATAGTGTATATTGTCATGAACATTGTAGGAAGTATAATATGACATATAATTTAATTAAATTTTTTCAAGTTCATTGAAAAATATATGAATTATGCATCAATCCATAACTTAGGAATTTCTTCTCTCCCATAGTATGCATATATGCCACATCATACCACTTGAAATAGTTCTTCCTCCTGAGCTTTTCGGAAATGGAGACTTTTGTTTTACAATATTGATTAAATGTTTCTAATGCAATCGTGTGAGGAGCATAAGTCTTTGGGTATAACCTAATGTGCTCTCTTTTAAGAAATATAAATAATTAATATATTGCAAAAAATTGAAGTTAGTAAAAAGATTATTTAAATTCTGGAATTATATTTTTAATAAGTTAAAAAAATTCTCACTTAGCTATCTAACCATGTCATTGGATCGAGTGTTTAACAACTTGAACCACATTGCGCTTCCATTGTCCACTTCTATCTTTTTTTCTTTAGAGTTGTCAATAAATCTTGATATCCAAGACTTGATGAAGGATAACTATTCCTCTTTGTAAAGTCATTTATTGATCTGCACAACATCTCTAGATGTCACGTGTGTACCCGTAACACGTTCGTTGGGGCCCATGTGAATCATGTAATTATACATACCCTTCTATGTACATATGTGCATACATATTACAGTGCATGTCCAGGGGGGCAATTAATAATTATTTGTTGAATCTTGTCGACTCATATTTATTTGTTTAGGATGATCTTGTTCAAATTTATTGACCTGTATAGCACCCTTAGATATCACGTGTGTTCCTACAACACATTCACTAGGGACTATGCAGGTCGTATGATTATACATGCCCTTTTATATACCTATGTGCATACGTATTACAGTGCATGTGCAGGAGCATTTTTGGGACATCTGACACTACTTGGTTGTGTGGGCAACTTCCATTTGGATATACACAACATTCCATTTGAGAACTTATACACACATTTTATCTGCTAATACGAGTGTTGCGGATTTGGTGGTGTAGCGTCATACTCCAAGGACCTGTGATCTTTCATTAATGACTCCCTACATTTGCTTACAAATGAATCGTGGCATCGTCACCTGATTGCCACGAGATACATTTTTGCTCTTATTCATCGGGAGGTCTTTTTAGGGCTTATATAGGAATCAATAAGCAGCTCTTCCATTATGCCATCTTTATCATTTTCTTTTGTTGGTTTAAATAAAAAATCAATTATTTCAACTTTAGATAAATGCTTTCTTATTAGTTTGAATCTTGATTGAAGTGTGCACAAGAGGGTCTTTTCTGGTTAATTTGATGTTCAGATGCATCAGAATAGACTGCTTCACAAACATGCAAAATTTGGATGAATTTTATGTATCATCGCTTTTACCAATAATAATTTTCACATTACTTGATCAGGTTGAGTGCTTAAGAAATATTGTTTGGTATTTTTTATGTTTCGAACACATTGATGCAGTCTGTTTCGTGAGGATGTAACATTTGAGGGGTTTCAATCATGGTTCATGAAACTCTTCGAACTTGTTTCACATGACATTACATTAGTCATTCGTTCTTATTGCTTTTGCTTGAATCGATCATGAAACATATGGAGATCAATAACTTTTTGCTTATTATTTTTGCTGAAATCAATAATCAAATATGAGTATTTAAGATATTTTTCTTCTTTTTAGGCATATATTTCTCACTTTCTAGCATACACCACTTCAACTACATCAAGTTTTCATTTAATTTTTCTTTATATTAGTCCTTCATTCATGTTGTTCTTGTAATAAGAATGTCATTATGCATTTATTTTATTTGAATTATTTTACTTTTGCACTCTATTTATATAAAATGTGACCTCATTCTTCATTTAGAAAAGCATTTAAACTTTAGTTTCTATTTAGCTGTCTGCATCTATTCCATAAATGACACAAATATGATATTATTTTTTTGATATTTAAGAGAAAATAAACTTCATTTTCATTGCTCGTCCTTTAACTTGATTATTTAAGTGCTTCTAGAGGTAATAGCATCTTCAAATTATGAAAGTTTAATTTTAGAAATAAGGTATTTGCATATCCCTATAGAGGAATTTGAAGTTCAGTGAATTTAATAATATATATATATATATATAACAACTTTTTCTGTGTGGATAAACAAATAGAATTCATGAATATGCCAGAGGAAATAATATATTTAGCATTTTACATGTTTGAACATGGTTTGACACTTGTGCTCTTAATGAATCCAATGCAATGAGGTCTGAATCGACCTTGTGAGCAAGATCTTGTTGGCAACTTTTTTTTTACTTTAACCCAATCTTCTTCCATCTCATAATGTAAAAGATTGTTGTCCATTTGAATTTCTTCATAGTTAGAAGGCTTTACTATTTCCAATACCTCTACCTTTTGAGTATGTGAGAGCATTTCAAGCATGTTGATTCTAAGGGCAGCAGTCATCTTGTAAAGCTCTCCAATCTTCTCTTCAAATAATAGCAATGTTTTTTCCATGACTTCTTTTCTCCTTTTGAGCTCCCTTGCTGCATCCTTTACTACCATTTGCTGCAAATTGCTATTGTTGCCCGTTTGCCATGTTGATATGAGTTTTAACATGGTTTGAACAGCTAAATCTACATTTGCTAACTCCTCCATTGATGCAGTATCATTTGTTTTTCTTACGAACTCCATTTCGTTGCTTACCTCTTTGAGCAACACTGTCCATGGTTCAAGCCTAGAAGAATTGACACATGGACTGGTTAGTGATCTAAAAGATATTGCAAATTGAAGCACTTCAATTACAAGAACAACCATTGACCACGAGCCGCTTAGGGTCTTATAGAGATTTGGGGATGTGCTATCACTAGAGTCTCGGTGTGTTAGTTTGTGCCGGCTGAGTTTCTTGCCAAATGTTCGCATCCTATAGATGCTTTTCTCCATCTTCTTGTCTTGGTGCTTGTCCTGAAAACTAATGGACTCCAATGTTGCTATCGCTCGTTGGAGTACAACCCTACTTGGCTCATGCTCACCCTCTAGATAATGTAGTCCGATGGGAATCAAGTCGAGGAAGCTCCTAATTCTTTCTAATCTTAGTTGAATGTTGTTGCATGCATCAAGCAATAACACAGTGCTATCAACATAACAATTCAAAAACTTCCAATCTAAGTTACCGCTTGAAGTAGAACTGATGGCTTCCATAGTCAGCTTCATGACCATCTTTTGGGCAACCATGGAAGCATCCAAGATCTTTGAGAGGTGGTTAGCAGACATGCGATATCCTTGAGGCTGGCAGCGATTCTTAAGCTTAAATAAAAAGGATTGCTTAAATTGATTTGAGAGCGGTGAAAAGGTATTTGACTCGGGATTGGAGAAGAACTGCACTTTACTTCTGTAAGTTCTCATTCTAATGGGTTTTGTTTTCTGAAGTTGGGATCTGTGTCTTGGGGACTTTGAGGGTTGGGCTATTTATGTTGGAAATTATTTTAGACAGACACTGTGATGTTTAAATCATATAAAACTGTATAATTCCTCGTTGTGACTTTGACGTTTGGTTGTGGTCCAATTAATCCTATATTATATTTGTTCTACGTTGATGTTATCGGAGTGCTCCAATGTTTACCCCTTCAATGTTTGGGCTTTGATTTACTTACTATTCATGTTATTTATGTTCAGCTGATGTGATAAATATATATTGTTTATTATAATATGATCTTTGTTCCTACTGTCACGGCCAACATTTTTTCTTTATGTAAATTAGCTGAATTTGGCGAGATTTATTGTAAAAATGTATGAAGTCAACCGTCAATGGTGAGAGAGTTATAAAGTATCATTTTGTAATTTTTATCTTTATAAATGATGTACCACTAAGAAAAAATACAAACAAAAAAATTTAAATTTTTTTGGACTATTAAGTTAATTAAAGTAAATTTAAACGCGTCGCATGCGCAAGACTAGAACTGAAAAAATCTTGGTTGGTTGTCAAAGCGCCTAACCAACAAATCAACTTGAGTTGCATAGGGAGCTTTGGCTATCAATCAAGAGGTCTCAGCTGGTTTGATGTTTACATTTGTGTAGTGTGTGAATTTGTCTTAATTGACCTAAATGTCAGAATAAATAAAAAATAAAATAAAAACAAAATGAAAATGTTTAGAAGATTGAGAGATTTTTGTGATAGGTCAAATAATCTCCGTCTTTTTTGCTGTCTAACACGTTAAATGTGTATTCTTTTTCATTTAACTTCTTATAATTAAATAGGAATTTCAATTAGGCATGTCAATTTGAGATAACAAATTAGATTGAGTAGCAATTTGACTAAAAATAACCCCACTTTAATTGTCAAATGGAATCTGATTCTGCGTTGGAAGATTCAAAAATAATTTGCCAATATTTTACACAAATTTAATCAGACAATACGTGATTAGTACTTCAATTGTGTTCAATCAGTGTTAATCCAAAATAAATTAGTCATTTGGGAAAATTTAAATGTTTATGGTCTCTTAACGTTCGAAATTATGTAAATATGCTTGTAGTTTCGTTTTTTGGGGAATTCAAATAAGGTTAGAATAGAATATATTTTAATGAAGGTTAATTGAGATTAAATAAAAGCAAATTTTCAATCATATTTGAAAGGATTACTTTAATAAGTCGTATTTTTCAAAAAAATTTAAAATATATTACTTTATTGTAGCCTTTGGATTCTAACTTATGGTGGCCTTAGGAGATTTAGGGGAAGAAATTTTCTATCTTTTATTAAATAGCCTTGACTAGTACTGAAGAAGCCTAGGGAAATACTTTTAGAATAAATTCATAGTTCTCTGTAAGGTCTACAGTAGATCCAAGAGCGGTCACAGTGTATATTGTCATGAACGTTATAGGAAGTATAATATGACATATAATTTAATTAACTTTTTTCAAGTTCATTGAAAAATATATGAATTATGCATCAATCCATGCCACATCATACCACTTGAAATAGTTCTTGCTCCTGAGCTTTTTGGAAATGGAGACTTTTGTTTTACAATAATGATTAAGGCTTCGTTTGGGATGACTTTCTTGCTGCGTTTTAAATCAACTTTTTAGTATAAAAATTTTAATTTTGTACTAAAATGTTGATTTAAGAAGCAATAAAAAAGCTGCCCCAAATGAAGCCAAAGTCTTTGTTTGGAACAACTTTCTTACTGCTTTTTGAAGCAGCTTTCTAGTTTAAAAAATTAAAATTTTCTACTAAAAAGCTACTTCAACAAGCAACAAAAAATCTATCCCAAACAAAGCTTAAATTTTTCTAATGCAATTATGTGAGGAGTATTGGTATTGGGTATCACCTAATGTGCTCTTGTATTGAGAAATATATATAATTAATATATTGAAAAAAATTGTAGTAAAAAGATTATTCAAATACCGGAATTATAATTTTAATAAGTTAAAAGAATTCTCACTTAGTTATCTAACCATGTCATTGGAGTGTTCAACAACCAGAATCACATTGCACTTAATTCCATTGTTCACTTCTATCATTTTATCTTTAGAGTTGTCAATAAATATTGATATCCAAGACTTGAAGAAGGATAACTATTCCTCATAAATTATGCAAAGTAGATCAATGAAAAATGAATATATAGGCTTGTGCATTTTCATTGATGAATCTATTAAACCCAAAACAAGGTGCTTCTTACTCTTTTGTGCTCTTTTAAACTTTGTACTAAAGAATACAAAGAATTGCTCAAGAACAAGAACAAAGGAGTCAGGAGGAGAAAGATAAAGATTTGAATAGAAAGTAATATTTCTAATATCATTTCTGTTACAACATATGAATGTATATATAGAAGCAGCTGGACATATGTACACATGTACACTAGTGATAGGTAAATATAATGCAATAGATGATGTGGTATTATTGAATTTTGCTTTTGTGTTTTAATATTCTCCCGCAAACTGATGGATCTTGAATGATTGTCAGTTTGGATGTAGGATCTGAAATAGAGGAGTAGTGAGCGGCTTTGTAAGAATATTAGTTTTTTGATCTATTGTAATTATTGGAAGCAGACGAATGTTGTTGTTTTGGATGTGATCACAAATAAAGCGATGATCTATTTCTATAAGTTTTGTTATGGCATGAAATACATGATTAATCATTAGAGCTATGGCAGAAGTGTTATCACAAAAGAGATTTGTCAGAGTATTGTGACCAATATTGAAATCAATCAGAAGTATTTTAATCCATAGAATGTCTACGGTGGATGCTGCTAGAGCTCTGTACTCGAATTCTGTGGAAGATTGTGCCACCGTTGTTTATTTCTTGACCACCCAAGATATAAGAGTATTGCCTAGCAACAAGCAGTAGCCAATTGTGGACTTCTGAGAGAGAGGGTGGGCCCAGTCAGCATCCGAGGACATCTTGAGATGAAGATCAATTTTGGTAATTGGTAGACCAATTCAAGTGTGCCTTTGATGTAACGAAGAAGATGTTTTAGCAGGTAGATATGAGATGGCAAAGGTTCATGCATGTGTTGCGAGAGAATATCAACCGTGAATGCTATATCTGGACAAGTTAACTTTAAGTACTGAAGCGATCATGTTATCCATCTGCAGAGATTTGGTTCATATAGCAGTGGATTAGTTGAAATATTATCTAGTATTTTGGTACACATCAGATTAGATAGCGGGTTGCAATGAGTTAAATTGGCCTAGTGAAGAATCGAAGTGGTATAAGAGCTCAGCGAGAGAAAGTATTGGTATAGAAATGATTTTATTTTGATTCTAAGAAAGTTGTTTCCAAAGCCATGGTTTTTTATTATGAAACATGATTCTAGTTTGCTAATTAGATCGGAGATGGCAGAGGAGTTATGTTTCCAGTTAATTGTATGTCGTCGACATATACTAGTAAATATATTTAAGTGTGAGCTTGAGTGAACATTAGTAAGGATGGGATGACCTTGATATGTTGAAACCTGAGAGAAACTAAATAGTTTGTGAATGTAGTGTATGTATCATTATCTTGGAGCTTATTTGAGCCCATAAATTGCCTTACGAAGAAGACATACATGGTCTGAATGAGTTGAATCCTCAAAGCCTTTTGGTTGACACATGCAGTCTGTTTCCATGAGAAGAGCATATAAAAATGCATTTGCAACATTTAGTTGGTGTATTTGTCAATTGTTATATAAGGCTATTGTAAGTAGTACTCGGATTATTGGAAATTTTTCCACAGGGCTAAATGTCTCCGTATAATATATGCCATTCTCTTGCATGTTTCCTTGTGCAACTAGTTGTGCTTTAAACCTTGCTATAGTGCCTTTAGCATGAACTTTTGTTTGGAAAGTCCACTTGTATCCCAAAATAGATGCATGTTGAGGAGGAGGAACAAGAGTCCAAGTGCCATATTTTTGAAGGGCAAAAAATTCTACAGCCATTACCTGTCTCCATTAAAGACTTTTAAAAGCATCATTGTAGGTAGTCGGTTTAGATTGTGGAGAGATTGAGGACTATTTGTGGAGAAGATTTAGACGGTTACATGGTTTGAGTGAGTCGGTTTGCATTCTTGTTATCATTGGGTGTCTTAGGGGCTAAGGACAAATGCTTGGTAAAGGGGGTAACATAGATGTAGTAGGAGTGGTATAATTGTTTGAGATATGCATATTATTTAGAGATGATGGTGGTGACGACTATAGGCTGGATGGAGAGGAAATCGGGCTAGAGTGACTTGATGGAGAATTTTGAGAGGTTTGTGATATGAGATAGGTACTAGAAAGGAGGGTGAGGGAAACGTGAAGGGAATAAGTGACAGGTTGGGTGTTTGTTGAAATGAGAATGAAGTTTCAATGAAGGTAACATGACACAAGATATATATGTGTTGGTTTCCCTATTATGAGAATGAAGTTTCAATGAAGGTAACATGACACAAGATATATATGTGTTGGTTTCCCTATTCAAGCATTTATAACCTTTATATGTATCTAAGTAGCCTAGGAATACACATGATATATATTTTGGTTGAAGTTTGTTGTGAAGATGATGTGGTGTTAGTGGAAAACACTCATAGTGGAAAACACTCATAGCCGAATGAGTGTAAATGTGAGTATGATGGCTTAATATTGTGAAATAGCTGAAGAGGAGATAGATTGTTGGTTGTGATGGAAGGCATACAGTTAAAAAGGTATATAGCCATTAGGATGTCATCAAGACAATATTTGTGTGGGATTGAAGTTGTTTATAGAAGCGTCCTAGTAGTATCCACAATGTGTTTGTGCTTATGTTCGGCCAGACCATTCTGTTCAGGGGTATATGGTCAAATTATTTGGCGGTGAATGCCATTTTGGTGAAGAAACTGGGTTAATTGTTGATTGATACATTCACGGCCTCCATCAGTCAGAATGGCATTTATTTTGTGTGAAGATTGCCTTTCTATAAAGATTTTAAAATAAAAGAAAACTTTGGTAACATCTGAGTTATTCATAATGGGAAATAACCAAGTAAAGCTAGAAAAGTCGTCAAAAAAAAAAAAAAAAAGACATAGTATTTAAAGCCTTAATTTGAGGTAACTGGAGATCATCCCCAAACATCGAAGTGTATAAGCTCCAGAGGAGTATGTTTTCTATCTATATATTTTTCAAAAGGTAATTTGTAACCCTTACAAGTTTTACAAGAGACACAAACATAATTAAAATTTGGTATACTAAGGTGAGGATGATTGTGGACAATGATATGTAGGACTCTTTGATGAGGATGCCCAAGACGATTGTGCCAGGTTTTCAAGGCATTTCTTAGGGCATTAAGAGCTAAGAGCGATGATATAGAGAAATTGGAGGTGATCGGATACATTCCATCTTTACATGGGCCTTTGAGAAGAATTTGATTTATCTTCAGATCCTTAAAGACGAAACCCATCATATCAGAAGTAATAGAAATATTATTATCTTTAATCATGTGAGAAATGGAGATAAGATTATGAGAGATGCTGGGAATATGCAGGAGATGAGATATCAAAAGATTACGAGATGGAATTGGAAGGAGAATGGTACCAAGTGGGCAATCGAGATTGTCTAATCATCTCTAATGGTTACTCTATCTTGACCATAGTATGGAATGGAGTGCGAAAGGTTCTCGGCAATGTTTGTCATGTGTAACGATACACCAGAGTCCATGTACCAGTCAGTTGTAAGTGGCTCGGATGTGGCTACCATAGCTTTGTTTGATGTTGATGATGATGACGGCAGAGTGTAATTGACATTTAATCTATGCCAGCATATGAATGTTGTATGACATTTCTTGTTGCAAATTTGGCAGATTGGAACATGTTGATGCAAATATCTGGTATTAATGTTTGAATTATGTAGAAATTGACCACGATTGCATTTTTTTATTCCTTTGAATGTATACAACACTATTTGAGAGTATGTGGTAGGAATCAGTCTTGCTGCTTCGACGTTCACGTGAATTTCTTCACTAAAAAGAAGTGCGTACATGTTATCAAGGCTGATAGGTGTGAGCATCATCCTTATCGAAGTCTTGAAAGCTTGATATGGTGGTGGAAGTCCATTCAAGATGTATATGATTATGTCTTCTTGTGTCGACTGTTGATCGTGTTGCGGCTATTTGATCTACGAGAGTTTTTATTTTGGCCAGATATTGCGTCATGGATAATGCCTTCATAGAGACGTTGTGCAGCTCATTCTTGAGCTGAATAACCTTGGACTGATTTGTTGATTGAAATCAGATTTCAAGAACCTTCCAGATTACTAACGTTGAATCAAGATGCAGAATGTAAGGTACTGCCGAGGAAGATATCGTTGAACAGATTGACGCTGACAAATTTTGATCTGTAACGAGCCATTGCGTGTATGCAGGGTTTGCAGCCATTTTATTGTCTAATTGAGAGATTTGGGATGACAGAGATGAAATGACGGATTCAAGGAAGTTCTCAAATCCATTCACTAGAAATAATTTGATGACTTAACTCCGCCAAATCGAGTAATTATTTGTAGATAGTTGTGTCGGCACTAGAGTTTTGAGATTAGATACCATAATATTTAGGGCCGCCAGGATGCTTGAGTTTTCAAAGACACTGGCCGATTGCTCTCCTATTTGTGATGAAGATGAGTTGGCCATTGATAATCCTCAAGAATAGACTCGCTCTGATAACGTAAAGAACATAAAGAATTGCTCAAGAACAAGAACAGAGGAATCAAGAGGAGAAAGATAAAGATTTGAATAGAAAGTAATATTTCTCATATCATTTCTATTACAACATATGAATGTATATATAGAAGTAGCTGAACATATGTACACGTGTACAAAAGTGATACATCAATATAATACAATAGATGATGTTGTATTATTGAGTTTTGCTTTTGTGCTCTAATACATACATTACACATCACTGGAGAGCTACATTTCAGGAGCACATAAGAATTGTCAAAATGGTCTCTCTCTCTCTCTCTCTCTCTCTCTCTCTCTCTCTCTCTCTCTCTCTCTCTCTCTCTCTCTCTCTCTCTCATCTTGGGCAAAGAGGTCATTAGGCTCAAATCACTTAACCAATTTTTTCAAAACACTCAACTTTTTGCATTATAATACCTATCAACTAGTAGGATTAAATTAGATATTTGAATGCATAACAAAATAACTAAAATGAGTAAATCATTACAGAAATTTTGTGGGAAAAAAATATTCCACATTTGGCAATAATTGAACAATATTGGATCATAATTGAAGCATCTTCAATAATGGTTAAGGCTTCGTTTGGGACATTTTTTTTACTGCTTCTTAAAACTGTTTTCTATTACAAAAATTAAATTTTTTGAACAAGAAAGCCACTTTAAGAAGAAAAAAAGCCATCCCAAACATAGCCTAAATCATTTTGGGTCATGATTAACTCTCTTTGTAAAGTCTTCCCATGATCAAGCAAAATTCGAACAGTCGTCAACACGTTTATTCTTATTCTAATCTTTTCTTAACCATCTTTGAAGATGGTTTGATAATGATCAATGAATTTATATTGAATGAAATATATGAAAAATTAATATAAATTTGTATTGCATTCATTTAAAATCTAATTTAATGACTTTGGTTCATCTTGCTAAGAAATTTGAACCTGTTGTTCTAACTCATTTTTTCTAATAACTTTATTTATTTTAAATTAATTTGAAGGTTGCAAAATTCATTTTATGAAAAAAAAAGTCAATTCCTTGAAAATAATTAGGCGCGAGCGTGCTGCCGTGGGAAGAAAAAATTAATATTAAACAAATTTAGAAATTAAGCTGAACTATTCCATTTTGAGGGGTTCTCATTTGGTCTTTGGTTTTATTTATGGCTATATTAGTTTTAGTTTAAATTGGCATTTTTATTTCGACTTTTCTTGATTTTATATGAATTAGGATGATGAAGAATTGTATAATATGATATTTATATTATTTTAATGGATGGTTCACAAAACACTATTATTGAAAAAAATAAAGCTAGAATATTCCCCAAATAAATTCACATAAAAGTTTAATTATAAACAAAATAGTAATAATATTATAAACTCAATTAAGTTAATATTAGCTTAATTGCATCAATTGAAATGTTATTAAGAAAAAAAGAGAGTGAGAAAATATATATTTCAATTTTCTCTTATGGCTAATGATTGTTCTAATGTATGTTTTAGAAAAAGAAAATTATCCATTTTTCTTTGAACATGAAATTATTATTTTGAGGAGTTTTTAAGATGTTTGAGTTTAAGATCAAAAAGTTAAAACAATACCCGCAATTAAGTAGTTGCCTTTGTCAACCTTATCATTTGCTACATTAGATGTTCTAGCTTGATGTGGTTGGTGTGGGTATCTAAAAAGGAATACTTATGGGGTTAGAATGTAAAGAGTATGATCACACTATCCTACAGGAAAAAAATAATCATAAATCTTTACACTCTACACAAGTAGACTAATAAAAGAGCAGGTCAAATCATACATATGATTACCTATGGAAAATAATAGCTTTCACATATACATCTCGATGGATAATGATATATATAATTTAAGAGTCATGAGATTTCTCCCATTCGATACATCAGCTCGAATGAATTTTTTTATGTGGGTGTTAGTTTCTCAAGGGTGCAATCCCGTTGTTAATTACATCATAAGCCTTAACTTAAGAATACTCTTGATTAGGGATGTTTGTTTATACTCATCTTGGTTTGATATTGTGGGCTCCAAAAATTCAACCTCGGCCTCCGCTCGCTTTTCTTATTCGGCGAGGGAGTTTTAACGAATTAAGTTCCGAGGTAAATTTTGGAAGGCAGATGGGTTTGTAGATAAGACACTACCCAGAGATTTCGCCCTCATTTTGTGAGGACTTTATGATCTGAGTTCTGGTTTTCTATAGGCACAAGCCCCTATAGTTAATTACCCCTCTCAATCATGAGAGAGAACTTTTGATTAAGGCTAGTCGTCAATCATATATGTATAGAATACGTGTTATCTGGCATATAGTAGCAACACGGGTTTGAGAAATTGGAAATTTAGTTTAGATTTGGGTATTTGGAAAGGTTTGAAAAGTTTGGAAATAATTGGGAATTTGGAGATTTCGATATTCAAAATAGAAATTGCACCATCATGTACTTAAAGTGGATGGTGGGGGAATGGATGATGGACCCGATCAAGATCCCATGGTTCCGTCGTCCCGGGCCATCGTGGTCCCTGGTATACTTAGTCAGAGGAGGTAGTCGACCCAACCTGACAGAAGGATCCTTGTCGGCAGTCATGGGTTGCTTCGTCCAAGGGGACCTTGTAGACAGGGGTTGAATGTTTGTCTAAGGGGACAAATTTGAATCCACCTTAGCTAACAGAGGGCTTTGTGCCCTATCGATCATATCCTATTGATTCATATCTCAAGGATTTAACGCCATTAAGGAGCGTATTGGCTCTGGCCATAACCGCTATCTGTGGTGCCATTTGGCGGCAAAACCACTCGGTTCAGAGGGCCCCGGGTCATAACTGTTTACCTGCAGTGCCATTTGGCGGCGAAACTGCCGGTTAGAGGACACGTACCACGTTCTTACTGGCAAGAGATTGTTTGAGAATGGATCCTAGTGATATTTTTGACTAGGCATTTGGCTCTTTGTGAGCTAGAGTAAATTTCAACTTGTCCACCCCGACAAACTGTTGCGGAGGGTGGATGAATTTTGCTTTAAGTGTTTTGATGAATTTATTTCAATTTTAAATATTTTTGGGATTTTGGAATTTTTTGGATTTTTGGGTATTTGGGTGGAGCTATGGAATATTTGAAATGGACTTTGGATATTTTAGATTTTTTGGCATTCGAATGGAATTTAAGAGTATTCGTGAACCCCTCCGGTTGAGATAACCAATCAATACGGCCATCATCGAGGTGTTGTGGGGGTCATTTCTTTCTATGGATTGAACCTTGTCAACTCTGTCGGGCTGTCGACAGATGATCGGGTTTTGTAGGCTTTGTGCCTTTATTAGTGAATTCATATTATTGTAGGCCTTGATGGCATAATATGAATATTTTAAAGCAAATATACCGGTCACCACAACTTTATATTTGCTTAATGGTTCGAACCCTGTCGACTTCTATTGACCCGTATAGAAGGATCGGTTTCGAACCTGAATTCACTTATCAACCCGCGCAACATCCCTAGACGTCACGTGTGTAACAATAACACGCTCGCCGGGGCCCATGCGGGTTTTATAATTATTTTTACCCCTTTTAGTGTACATATGTGTATACAATTTATAGTGCACATGTAGGGGTATTTTGAAATAATTGTAGACGCCTTCTGTCTGCTTGTACGGATGTTGCAGATCCGGTGGCGTGGCGTAGCAGATTCTGAATAGAATTATTTGCTGCTTCGTACAGGTAGACTGTCGTGCACTATTTGTTGATTTTTGTAGGCGGATCATAGTGCACTAACTAATCTCCTGCCTTTGTTCGCAGATGCTTGTATTCATAGTAGTTGTTTGGTTCACGTAGTACATCCGTCATTGTTATGAGTGGACAGGTATATGTATTCCTTCATAGACGGAAATTAACTTCAGGATACTGCATTTACTGAAGTCTTTCTGCATCTACCCATAGATGGCATGTTATACATATATTTGTATTCGTAGATAGCTCGTATGTATTGCAGATCATTAACATTTGCCCGCAGATATCGAGTTGAATGTATAATTGGCCTCCTTTAATGGCTTGTAGGATTTGGTATTTATCGTAGCACTTTTATATTTTGCTTGTGAATACCACGTTTGGCATATAATGGATCTTCTACGATAACTTGTAGGAGCCTACATCCATTGCATATCTTCAATCTTTGCTTGCAGTGGATCAATGTATTTTATAACCATTGATTGTTTATTGACTGCAAATGTGTTATAGCATTTATTATTCGTCGTTAATTGTTATCGTTGCACATGCATATGTTCGTTACAATTGGTGTATTCGCTTGTGCATTCTTCAATTCTTCTAACAATTGTTGCAAGTATTCTCAAGATACTACAAGCTTCTGTCAAGTTCATTATTATTGATAGAAGATTTGCACTTTTGTTGGAGTAGCTTTTAGGGGTCAACTATAACACCCATTGGAGCTTTTATATGATAACCATTCAATTGAGATGATGATTCCTACATATTTGATTTTGTGAATGATCTCGTAGGCTTTAATAGCTCCCATATCATAACATCACAATCTTCTTGTTATTTACAACCAAATTTCCACTTGTGAGTTCTTGGCCTTCAAAATTGATTTATAGCAAGTGTAAGGAACTTGATAGTATCTTCAATGTCTTTATTCTGATCCACATGACTCTCACAAGTGTAAGGGACTCATGCATAAATTCTTATTTGAATGCATGACATTGTTTTGAATACATTTAAATGATCGAAGGGGCTACTTGTTTGAAGGTCTTTGTATTGTTGCTAGTTGACATTTACATGAGGACTCTTAATCTTTATGAGAAACTTCACGTTATTGATCGTTGTCATTTGTCGGAGTCTAATGTTTATTTTCACTTGAGGAACATCGACTGTGTGCGAGCTTTTGTACTCATCACAAAATTGTTCAAGTAATTTGAGTTTGAATGTTTAATATCAAGTCCACTATGCTTGATTCCAAGTATGTCCAAACATACAAGTCTTCCTCATTTGATTCAAATTTAGGTTCAATTTGATTAAGCATTTTGTAGTTCAATTCAGATTCAAGTCCCAAAATAAATTCGATCTTGAATTCTAAGGTCTAGCACAAGTTGAGTAGAAATATAGTTCAAGCTCAAGATGAGCTTCTTCCATTTGTTCGAGTCCACCATTGTTCGAATGAGTTTCAAATGTTCAAATTCACATTTAAGTCCTCTTGTAGTTGTTCTAAACTACAATCTCAAATTAAAAGTTTCTTGTTCAAGTGATCATTGTAGTTGTCCCAAACTACAATCTTAAGTAGGAGTTCTTTCCATTCATTCTTTTGAGTTCAATCAAATTCTCTTATATTTTTTTCAAATTTATTTGAATTTAAAGCTCATTTTGTTCAAATAAGTCCACAGTCCAAGCTCTTTTTTTGTTCAAGTCTTTGGATTTTCAATCCATATTTCGGCAGCCTCCCGGCGTCTCCCCCATTTAGGGGAAAAACCAAGAGGCAACCTTCCCCTCAACGCTACGTGAGCGCTTCAGATAGGTGTCAAAAATGACACCACGGTCGCATGAGTATTTTTTTTTTATCCCCGCCTGCTACGTGAACATTTAAGGGTTTTTATGTTTGTTGATTATAAGAAGAAAACAGTCGTTAGGAAAAACACAGATTTCCCCCCTCTCACCACGTGGGCGTTCGGGGGTACTTATATGAAAATAAAATAAAATAAAGACACTTTTTTTTATCCCCTTCGCCGCAAGCGTCGCACCGGTTTCCCACCCTAAACGCTACTTGAGCGCCTCGGGGGTTTGACGGCTCGTTGCAAGCTTTGAAGAGGGATTCTTAAATCGTCGCGAGCATCGCACCGGTTTCCCACCCTAAACGCTACGTGAGCGCCTCGGGGGTTTGCCGGTTCGTTGCAAGCGTCGATAAAAGAACCATCCTTTTTTTTAACTTATAATTAATGATAAATTAAATATAATTAATTATATTTAAACTACAACTAATTACATTTAACTTAAAATTAATTAAAAATTATTTAAACATAATTTATAATTAATTAAAAATTAATTATAATTAATTACATTTATTATATAATTAATTATACTTAAATTAGGATTAATAATAAATTAAGAATATTTAACTTATAATTAATTATAAATTAATTACAATTAGTTATATTTAATGTATAACTAATTATATTTTAATTTAGTATTAATTATAAATTAAATGAATTTAATTTGAGATTAATTTAAATTAATTATAAATAATCTCAAATGAAATAAAATAAATAATAACAATAAGAATAATAATATATTATAATAAAATATATCCTTATTATAATATAACAAAATATAAGATAATATATATTATTATTATATAACAATAATAATAATACATATTATAATATAACATGTATATTATAACATAATATATTTATTATAATATAATATAATATAATATTATACACATGGGGACAGACAGGAGCTCACAGGTCACGGCTTGGAGGAGGAAGAAATGGAGAGAGTGGCTTGAGGGAGGTCGGGCAGAGAGCAAGGGAGATCGGGCAAGGAAGATGGGGTTTCGGCTTTTGGAGGAGCAAGGTGAGAGGTAGGTTTTCTCTCTCTCTCTCTCTCTCTCTCTCTCTCTCTCTCTCTCTCTCTCTCTCTCTCTCTCTCTCTCTGCGGCTGAAAGGAGGCGGAACAGGGCAGGGACGGGAGGAGGGGAAGGTTGGGGTTTGCGAACAGGAGCCTTGGGAGAGATCAGAGAGTGTCGTGTGTGGAGCTTGCGAGTGGGCAGAGTTTGGTCATAGGGGAATCAGAGAAAGTGGGAAACAGTGGGAGGAGATCGGAAAAGCAGAGAGGGATCGGAGCTCTTGAGATCGGCACAGTGGAGTTCGTATGAGAGGAGAATCACCCGAAGGCTTCGTTTGGTCGTCGTTTTAAAGGCGTCGAAGGGCATCGTTCGATGCTCTGCGAGGGATTTGCGGGAGGTGACCGATTCGGCGCTGTCTCGGCGGTATTTCGGCGGGACTTGCGGGATTTCAGGCGACAGGGATATGCAGGATTTCTGCTCTCCTCTTTTGGTCTTTACATGGAGGTTAACAGATATATACTGGGATTCTTAGGTTCTTATAATCCTTAGGAGATAGGCTCAACAGGTTATTCAACATACACAAAGACCATTTAATCATCCGGTTGGTCTGAAAGCAATGAATCAAGAAATGAGACACCAAATATAAAGCATATAAGGGAGAAAGAAGATACATCATCAATGTGACATAGATAGGTGGAATTTATATCCTCCCAAGAATAGAGAGCTAATCCAATGATAATGCATGAAGTGATATACTCATAACACTATCCTTTGATCCTAGATCTATAGGGGATGTACCATACTCCCAGTAATAATGCTCTAGACCTAGCTAAAGAAATATAATGAGATGACTTATAACTCAAATGCCTCTAGGAATTTAAGCAGCCCCGACTTGAATTTGTCACCCTGCTCGAAAAGGAGTACAAGTTAAAACTCTTTTTAGCATCTTAAACTTATGCAATATAGTTTTATATAAGTATAAGAGTGGTGGAGAGGTATAGAAGAGGAATGGCGGCCTCAGGCCCGACCATGAATGGACCATATTAATGCAATGGTGAACTATCCCTCTAAGTGATAAAAATAAAATATATATGCTTGACTCGAGCTATGCATGAAGAGTAGGGCTAATCAAAACTAATCGAGAGCCATCATGAAGTGGGCTTTATTTTTAAGATAAGTTGTACTTCAAAAAAGTCACCTAAGAAGGGTTATGCATTACATTTTAAAAGCATGTTGGTTGATTTTAAGCCCTATATTTCTTTTATCTTGATTAAGCACATTTAACCTTTTATAAAAAAATTAACATCATAAGTGAAAGTTCGAGGAGATTGTAAGACCTAAATGAACTAGCCTAAGGCAAATCAAGAGAACATGGTGGGGGTGAATTGATATTTTAAAAATATTGCTTGCGTTCAACAAAAAACAAAAACTTATCTTTTTGATTTTTTCATAGTTAAGAGAAGCAATCCATTCTTATCACATATTGCGGAAGAAAATAAACTTATCCAATGTCTCAATGATGATGATAGAATTCTAAATAAACAAAACACCATAGCTATCACAGATTTCCACCAAGCAGTTATAACAAAAAATTAAATACGGAAAAGTAAATTCGAAAAATATAAAATACAAACAAAGATATCAAATATTTATAGTGGTTCAGTCTCCACTCCCTCGAGTCCTCTACTTAGAGTATTGCACTGTCACTATAGTATCTCCTTTTACCCCCACAACAAGACGAAAAAACTCTTACACAATCTATAGGAAAGCCTTACTTGCCTACATGTACAAGTCCGCCCCATCAATCATATGACCAATTCAATCCACTTTAAAAATTATCCCCCTTTTAGAAATTGATAGAATTAGGGAAACTATTAGTTCAACAAAGAATCTATCCAAATTTCTTGGAATTGACTAATTTAATTGCTAACCCATTTTGCAATTAAATAAGCTAATTTAAAAAGTTTAGTGTAAATATCAAATTTAAACAAATTAATTTAAATTTATTTTTCTTTTATTTCACAATGAGTGTACAATCCTACAATATTCATCCATAAAGGAAGCATCATGCAAGAATTTTTTTATGACCCCACTACCCCATGTGCATTCCCCAAAAATATTATATCAACATTATTTAGAAGAAGTTTTCAAGTGGCATTAAAATTCTCAAGTCCACAAATCATACACTAAAAAAATGTTTTAAATTAATTTTTATAATATGAATAATATTTTTTTAGTTGATGATATTTAATATTTTATTTATTTATTTATAAAATATATAAATTTAATGTTTTTTTACATACATTATATATAAATGATTTAATGTTAAATCTAGAGGTGAAAATTTATAATGTGAATTTCATATATAATCTATAAGTGTAAATTCATATTTAAAAGAAAAATATATATTACCAATAATTAATATTAGCCTATATTTGAATTAAATTTATATTAAATGTGAGTAAAATTTAAAGATTTAAAATGTTTAAATTCATAATTATTGCATATATTATTTATATATAAGTAATTATTATTTTTTATCAAAAATTTGCATTATTACATCATTATTAATATATTATTATTACATCATTTAGACCTTATTTTAATATTTATTATGTTATATAATTCAATCCCTTGGTTCACCATGGTGGAACCATTGGGCCTTTAAGTCTCTCATTCTTTCAATTCTATGCTTAATCCATTTTTCACAACCTTGAAGTTTTAGGTGTTCAAGGATATTCTGAGCAATTGAGTACGAAGTGAAAGTTATGTTTACGACCATAGGTGAGTTATTGCATTTATTACCTGCCCTTACAAGTACTTTTTTTTGGTTGAATGTTCATTTTCATTTTTGCAATTGTTTCATTTAATGACATTTAAGATCTTGTTTAGTGAAAGTCAATTTAGTTTGAATTTTAATGTTAGTTTGAATCTTGATTTAAGTGTGCGCAAGAGGTCTTTTTCGGGTTAATTTTATGTTTCAGCATAGTTTGTTTCACAAACAAGCAATATTTGGATGAATTTTATGCATCGTTGCTTCTGCAAATCATCGTTTTCACATCACTTGATCATGTTGACTACTAAAGGAATATTGTTTGGTTTTTTATGTTTCGAACACATTGGTGCGGTCGATCTGTTTTCGTTTGAGGGATTTCAATCATGGTTGAGGCATTTTGAGCTCATTTCACATGACATTACGTTAGTCAATCGTTCTAATTGCATTTGCTTGAATCGATCAAGAAACACATGGAGATCAATAATTTTTTGCTTAGTATTTTTGCTAAAATAAAAAATCAAATATGAGTAGTTAAGATTTTTTTTCTTCTTTTTAGGCATATATTTCCGACTTTCTTGCATACGCCACTCAACTAGATCAAGTTTTCATTTATTTTTCTTCATATTAGTCCTTCATTTATGTTGTTCTTTTAATAAGAATGTCATTTTGCATTTATTTTATTTGAATTTTGCTTTTGCACTATATTTATATAAAAGGTAAACTCATTCATCATTTTGCAAAGCATTTAAACTTTAGTTTCCATTTTGCTGTCTGCCTCTATTCCATAAATGACACAAATGTGATATTCTTTTTGTGATATTTAAGAGAAAATAAACTTAATTTTTATTGCTCTTCATTTACCTTGATTATTTGAGTGACTTCTAGAGGTAATAGCATTCGTCTTCATGGGAACAACACCATGCATCTTCAAGAGGATTCTTTTTAGAAATAAGGTATTTGCCTTTCCCTTATAGAGGCATTTGAAGTTCAGCGAATTGAATCTAATTATGGCCATGCCAAATTCATATATATATATATATATATATATATATATATATATATATATATAGTTGATTCTTCTGAACGACTTTCAGTGTGGATAAACAAATAGAATACATGAATAGGCCAAAGGAAATAATATATTTAGCATTTTACATGTTTGAACATGGTTTGACACTTGTGCTCTGAATGAATCTAATGCAATGAGGTCTGAGTCGACCTAGTGAGCAAGATCTTGTTGGCAACTTTTTTTTTACTTTAACCCAGTCTACTTTCATCTGATAATGTAAAAGATTACTGTCCATCCGAATTTCTTTATAATTAGAAGGCTTTACTATTTCCAATACCTCTGCCTTTTGAGCCAGTGAGAGCATTTCAAGCATGTTGATTCTAAGGGTAGCAGTCAGCTTGTAAAGCTCTCCAATCTTCTCTTCAAATAATAGTAATGTTTTTTCCATGTCTTCTTTTCTCCTTTTGAGCTCCCTTGCTGCAACCTTTATTGCCATTTGCTGCAAATTGCTATTGTTGCCCGTTTGCCCTGTTGATATGAGTTTTAACATGGTTTGAACAGCTAAATTTACATTTGCTAACTCCTCTATTGATGCTATCTCATTTGTTTTTCTTGGGAACGTCCTTTTGTTGCTTAGCTCTTTGAGCAACATTGTCCATGGTTCAACCCTAGAAGGGTTTATGTATGGACTGGTTAGCGATCTAAAAGATATTGCAAATTGAAGCACTTCAATTGCAAAAACAGCCATTGACGAAGAGCCGCTTAGGGTCTTGTAGAGATTCGGGGATGTGCTATCACTAGAGTCTCGGTAAGTTAGTTTGTGCCCGTTGAGTTTCTTGACAAATGCTCGCATTCTGTACATGCTTTTCTCCATCTTGGTGTAGTGTCGCTTGTCCTGAAAACGGATGGACTCCAATTCTGCTATCACCCGTTGGAGTACAACCCTACTTGGCTCATGCTCACCCTCAAGATAATGTAGTCCGATGGGAATCAAGTCGATGAAGCTCCTAATGCTTTCCAGTCTTAGCTGAATGTTGTTGCATGCATCAAGCAATAGCACAGTGCTATCAAGGTAGCAATTGATAAACTTCCAATCTAAGTTATTGCTTGTGGTGGGATTGATGGCTTCCTTAGTTAGCTTCATGCCCATCTTTTGGGCATCCATGGAGGCGTCCAAGATCTTGGAGACCTGGTTAGCAGATATGCCACGCCCTTGAAGCTGGTGGGAATTCTCTGGCTTAAATACAAAGGATTGCTCAAATTGAGTTGAGGGCGGCGACGAGATGTCTAACTTGGGATTGGGGAAGGATTGAACATTGCTGCTGTCAGTTCCCATGCTCATGAATTGTATTTTCTTACGTTGTATTTATAAAATATCATTTTTTAATTTTTATCTTTTCAAGTCAAAGAGGTTCGACTGAGAAACAATGCAAATAATTTTTTTTTGAAAATGTTTAGAAGATTGAAATATTTTTGCGATTAAGTCAAATAATCAGTCCTTTTAACTATCTAACACCTTTACGTGTAAATTTTTTTTCTTCATTTCATTCTAGGCTGCAAACGAATCAAATCAAGTCAGTATGTGAGTGCTCGTGTTTGAGTTCATTTATTATTAATTTGTTCAAGTTCGGTTCATATTTGATTCGAGCTTTATTGTTTGTGTTCATGTTTGGTTCGTTCAAAATTAGTAGTGTTCATGTTTGGTTCATATTCGATTCATTTAATGCTTATCGAGCTTTAACGAGCTCAGTTCGTGAACATATTTAGCGATTTTTTTTAAACTATCAAACAAGCATATCCATGAACAAATCTAACGAGTATTCTTGAGCTATCAAATGAATAAGATCTAACAATGTAATATGATAAATTATCAATTGTAAGGAAATTAAAACCACAACATATATTATAATATTTAATTACTTTAAAATATATTAATTAAAAATAATTATATTATTATGTTATAATAAATTAAAGTATTTATATTATGCATATTTATCAATTTTATAATTAAGTATTAATCGAGTTTTTATCGAGCTTATTCACGAGTTCTAAATCGAACATGAATCGAGCTTAATGTCGAGCATGTTCACGAGCTTCAAATGACATTTTTCGTGAACATAAATGAACAGAAAATATTAGTGTTCAAGCTTGTTTATTTTGGGATTGAGTATTAAAAATGTTATTCAAGTTTATTTGTTTAGTTAGTTAAACGATTACAAACGAGCTTTAATCGAACCGAGCAACGAGTAGCTCGTCGAACGTTTGATTCACTTGCAACCGTAATTTCATTTTCAATTAGCGATGTCAATATGAGATAACAAGGTAGATTGGGTAGCAATTTGAGTAAAAATAACCCAACTTAAATTGTCAGATCGAATCTGATTCTGTGTTGGAAGACTCAACAAGAACTTGACGATATTTTACACAAATTTAATCAGACAATATTTAACATTAGGCAAATCTGCCTTCAATTTGATTTTTCAGAGAAATGCATCCAAAAACTCTTTCAGATCAAAATATACCTATTTTTTATAGAGCAGTATTTTTTTAAGTTGGTTGTGACTAAGGCTTGTTAGAACAAAATTCAAATTAAATTCTAAAAAGAATTTGATTAAGGCCGAATGCAAATGAGAGAAAAAATTGAGTCATGTCTGAACCCTATTCAAACTATGAGGCAGTTTGGTTTACTGCAAAAGGGTGTAAAGAATTTCAAATGCAGGGGTTTTAAAAATATTAATATTTGGTATGAAGTAAAAAAAATCTAGAGAAAAATTTTGATGGAAAAAGAATTCACACTCTAGTTCAAATCTGGTATATTTGAAATTCCTCAGATTTGACTAATATTCTAATACACCGTAAACTCACCTTCATTGCCACTGCCGGCCGCCTTCATCTACTGCTAGCTCTGACAGCCGCTAGCCACCCGCCATACCACCGCCGACCACCCCTGGCCACCCTGAATATAATCTTTTTGCACTTTGCACTGCATTCATTTTACTTCAAATAAAGAAAAAAATCTCATGAATTCCTTTTCTAGGTAATCAAATCGCCCATATGTGTTCTATTTTGAAGATAGATTCATACATGATTTTAATATGATTTGTATAATGTCCGAATATGATTTGATTTTGTTAGACATAATATAGTATAATCTAATAGTTATAACACATCCCAAGGGAAATATAATATTATTGTATAATATCCAAAAAATCATAATAAGAAGCATTATATCAAATCAAAGTTATTGATATAATATTTTTACATTAATAAGGTTAGTATAATCACAACAGCTAACATAACAAACAATATCTTTGGATATATTTGAATATAATTACAACATTGATAACACAACATAATTGATGCAACAGAGAGTGCACTCACAATCATTATACTATGATAGAGAGTATTTTTTAATCAAACAAATTAACCTCACAGAGTGCAAATTTAATTGTAGCCTTTGGATTCTAATTTGTAGTGGCCCTAGAAGATTAGGGGAAGAAGTTTTATATATTTTTATTAAATAACCTAGACTGCTGAAGTAGCATATCAAAACACATAGAAAATAAATTAATTCATCATTCTTTTTAAGGTCTATCAATTAGAAGTTTAGAAGGATTAAATTAGAAGTACTACAAAAACTCAAATGAGTAAATCCTAGAAGAGATCCTGTGGAAAAAAAACATATTCTTCCATAATCGATAATGATTGAACAATTTTGAATTATGATTGAGCCATTTTTAATAATGGTTGAAACATCTTGTGTCAGGTTCGACCTTCTCGTAAATTCTTCAACCCATTGAGCAACATTCAAACCATTGTTAGTGCCTTGTATTCTTATTCAAAACTTCTTTGACCCATCTTTGATAATAATTTTATCATGGTCAAAGAATTCATTTTGACATGAGTGAAACAAATGAGAAGTTAAACTAAATTGTTATTACATTCATTTTAAATCTAATTTAGTGACTTTGATTCATCATGATAAGCAATTTGAACCACCTTCCAAGTCATTGTTTTATAACATAATGTTTTTCAAATTAATTTAAAGGTTATTGAAATCATTATATGAAAAAAAGTCAACATGTTAGATTTTTTTTTTTTTTTTGAAAAGGGGTGCAAGCGTGATGCTATAAGATGATAAAAAAAATATTAAATAAATTTAGAAATTGTGCTAAAGTATTCCATTTTGAGAGGTTTTCATTTGTCCTTTGTTTTTAGTTACCAACAACAAAATTTATGAGTTACATTAATCTGATTTAGGCTTCAATTGGGTTAGCCTTTTTGTTGCTTTCTAAAGCAATTTTTTAGTACAAAAAATTTTTGAACTAAAAGTTTTTGTACTAGAAATCTAATTTAGAAAACAACAAAAAAGCCATCCCAAATGAAGCCTTAGTTTAAATTAGCACTTTTTGTTGTGGAAACAATGGAACATGAAAAATAGAGAAAGAAAATTAACAAGAAGAAGAGCAAAAATAGTCTTGTTTTCTATTAATCTCTGTGTATATCCTCCCCTTGTTCCAGCTGTTATATGTATTAACTCATTCCTCTTTCTAAAAATAGTAAAACAAGAATAAAAATATATCACGTGCTTTTGTAATATAGTTAGTTATGAAAGTAGTGGAGACTAAGTGTATGTGATCAGGTGAGCTTGAGGAGCATTTGAGACAGCGTGTGTCCATATCATTTCTACCAAGCCTCAGAAGAGTTCATGTGAGACTAACTGATTCGGGTAGGCACTGAATCGGCTAGGTATGCTGAAATATCCGCCACGTTGAATGTAGATGGAGTAAGTATGTTTGAAGGTAAATTAACTATGTAGGCATTGTCGTTCACCCTTTGCTTGATAACAACAGGTTCAATCTTCTGTGGGCTTAGCTTAGAGTAGGTTCCTGAAAGAAATCTTTCCTTTCTTAATTGCACCATGATTAGCTCACCTGGGTGAAAGATTTTGAAATGGTGATGTGCACCTGCTTTTGATTTGTAGGCTACATTGGACTGTTCCAACTTTTTATGAACTTCCTCTAATGTATATTTAAAGTTCTCGGCCAGCTTATGGGTGGCCACATTGTGACACTTTGGTAGCACATCTATATCCATAATGTGGTTAGAATGTTTAATGTAAACAATTTAAAAGGGACACATACCTGTAGATTTATTTTCCATTGAATTATAGGCAAATTCTGCCTTTAAGAGTGCATCATCCCATTGTTATGACTTATCTTGTACTAAACATCACAACATGCTTCCAAGGGCCTGTTGAAACTCGTTCAATATGAATTAGGATGTTAAGCCTAAGTGATTGTCCCAAAGCTAACCAAGAGGGGGGTGAATTGGTAATTTAAAAATTATACTTCTACTCTTGGATTTTAAGAAAACCTTTTTAATTATTAATGCAAGTTAAATTTAAAGTTTAAAAATAAACTTTTCAATCAGAGTAAACAACTTGCAATTAAATTAAATGCGGAAGAAAAATAAGAAAGAACACACCAGATTTATAGTGGTTCGGTCAAACCTTGACCTACGTCCACTCCCCAGAGGCACCCTCCGAGTATTGCACTAATACCACAAAGTGACTCTCCTTTTGCCCCCAACGCAAGGTGGAGAAGCCTGTACAAAATCACTTTCACCTTCCACGGTGCGGCGGAGTAGCCGGGTTCTTTGACACCAAAGAGATCTTCTTCTATCCAAAACTTCCCTCAAGACGAACCTTGAATCCGATGCTACTGAGGTGCAAGTTTGTCAGAGCAACCGTGTGAATATCCCCTCCACACTCCCTTGAAATCCCCTTCAAGGATATTCTTCTTCTCAAACTCTACCCTTTCCTCTCTCCCTTTCAAGTTCTCTCTTCTAGTTTTCTCCAAAAGAACGAAGACACAATGACTGTCAAAGATACACTTTGTCATCCTTTTACACTCTCCAAGTGTCGGTAGAGAACCGGACTGATGTTGTTGAACTTCACTTAAGAGCCTTCAGAGTAGATGGACAGAAACAAAGAGATCTTCTTCTTCAAGTAACCTTGTGAATCCCTCACAAACCCCTCACTTGATCTCTCACTCTTCATTCTTACAGTCTCTCCCAAACACTCACACTCAATGATCCCTCTCAGGAGAAAACAACTCCAAAGGCACTTATAATAGTTTCTATGACTCCTTATATAGAAAGGACATGAAAAACCGTCCAAAAAAATGCTAATTTCAAGTTTTTCTATGCAGTGGATCGTCCCGTATGAACCTGAGTTAGTATGGACGAACTATGTAAAAAATTGTCCCATACGAACCATTTGTGCATCAGTACGAACTAATTTTGTCCTGGGACAAAATAGGTTCGTCCTGGGACAAAAAATTTCATCCGGTACGAACAGTTATATCAAAGGTCAGTTCCAAAAACTACAGAATGTTGCCAGATACTACCATAGTCAGTTCCCATCATCCTGGGATGAACTGGACTTCATCTGGACAAAATTTTTACAGAGAGAAACTCGTCCTATGACGAAAATGTTTCATCCTATGTCGAAAATGTTTCGTCCTGGACGATCAGGACTTAGAAAAAATTTTCCAGTTCAATTCCTGTCCGTTCCATTGCTCTTACAAGGACATAACTGGTCTGATCGTCTCGTACGATCAGCACAAAACTTTTTCAAGATCTCCTTTAGTGTGTGTGAATTTATTTACTCAATTACAATCACTCCCTCTCAAATTTAATTCAAATAAAAAGTACAAGCTTCAAATTTACAAAGTATTTCATGCTGAATTTGATTTGAAGTCTTCGTAGTCTGGAGTTCAATTTTCTTGAAATATTAGTACACACAAGAGCAAAAATAAATCTTTAAAAAAATGTTAGGAGATAACAACACATAAAACAATAATATTTGAAATCATCAAAACTATACAAGTTGCAAGAATGTAAAACATGTAAATACCAACTTTTCTAACAGGGCCAGGTTTACCACCTCCGTTTGGCTATCAATTTTGGGGTGCTATGCAGAGCTTACCTTAATTTCTGTCTTCAACTATTTCCAAAGATCTCTCTTGAAGCTGCTGATAAACATGATGATATGTTCAGAGGTGATGTTGCGAGGCAATCTATGAAGGTGAACAATCTCTCTGAAAATTAATCTAGCTACTTCTAGCACGTCATAAGTTTTCTTCTAAGCAATGAAATGAGGCATTTTGAGAACCTATCAACCACCACCCTGATAGAATCGACTCATCTTTTGGTGTGTGGATAACCTAAAATGAAACACATACTTAAGTCTTCCTAGATTGATTCTAGCACCGGTAAAGGGATGTATAATCCAATTTTTTTGATTGCCTCTCTTATACACTTGACATATAGGGAACCTCTCAACAAATCTAATAACACCCCTTTGTAAATGCGGCTAGTAGAAGTGCTCTTATAACTGCATTAATGTCTATTCCCTTCCTAGATGTGCTGCCAGACCTCTGGTGTGCATCTCCTTGATCAATTACTGATGCACGAATGACAGAGGTATGGAACGTGCATTGCCTTTAAAAAAGAATCCATGGCTTAATATATAGTCTTCAAAAGGTTTCCCCGCCGAACAACTTCCCACGGTGTTACAAAAGTTGTATGACTGCTGTATAAATCCTTGAGGGACTCTAATCCAGTGATTTCAGTTTGGAGTTAATAAGGAGGGTGGATCGCCTACTCAAAGCATCAACCACCCTGTTTTGAATTCTTGACTTGTGCTTGAGGACAAAATTAAATTTTAACAGAAAAATAACCCATCTAGCGTGCATCCTGTTAATGAGCTTTTGGGTGTTAATGAATTACAAGGCTTGATGATCACTGTATAGTACAAAATATTGGTGAAGCAAATTATGCTCCCATTATTTAAGGGCTTGAACAACTGCGTATAATTCTTTAATGAGAAACACTTAAATTATTACAATAATTGGCCACAACGGCATAGTAGTAGACCATAACTATGTAAGAAAAAGACGTGTTGAACTACATTAAAAGAATTGTCAACATAATAAAAAATAATTCTTAATGTTATTGTCACTCTTTAGTCGACATTTACAAACAATTCTTTATCTCTTGTTAGCCATAACATTCATCAAGAACTATTGTGTGGTAATTTTTAGGTGGGGCTGTCACATCTCTTATAATTTTTATTGTTTGTTTCTTGAGGACACATCACGTTTGATGTTGCCAATGATCTCATAGGCTCTAATGGCCCCCACATTGTAACTTCAAAATCTTCTTATTATTTGCAAACAAATCCCCACTTGCAAGTTCTTATACTTCAAAGGTGATTTACAATAAGTGTAAGGAACTTGAGATTATCATCAATATTTTTGTTCCAAACCACATGACTCTTACAAGTCAAGTATAGTCATAAAAAAAAAAATTTCTCGCTAAGATTTATGATTAATTATGCATAAGTCCTTATTTGCTTGAATGATATCTACTTAAATGCATTTAGATGATCAAAGTGGCTATCAAATGTTCATTTGAAGGTCCTCGTATTGTTGCTCATAAGTATTTTATTTGATCTTTACTTGAATAATTATGCTTGGAACTTGATGCTTGGGTATCACAAATCCCTTATGAATTCATCATTTTGATCACATGTTATTTGATTGCAATTTTCATTCTTAGTTGAAGTTCAATTGAATATTATTCTTTTTAAATTCAACTTCATTAAATTTTAAATGTCATCATTTAACATTCATTTGAGTCCATTTTTTATTATACAATCATAAGTCTTATTCTTTGTATTCATTCAAATTTTTTTGTTCAAATTATTCAAGTCATGCTTGAGTTCATTTTACTTAGTGTTCAAAAAAAGTCTCCTGTTTCCCTTTAGAGTTCAAGTCCTTGTCTTTTTCAGATAAAATTTTGGCAGCCTCCCGATGTATCCCCTATTTAGGGGAAATTTCAGGAGTCTGGGCCTTCCCATCATGTGCAATAAAGGCGTGTATGATAGGTGTCCTTAGACACCGCAGCCATAGTCTTCGTTCTTACCACGCACAAAAAAGGCGTGTATGAGGTCTTCGAATGTACTTGTTTAAAGAGACAGTTGACTTTCCCCCTGCTTGAGGGTACTTATAAGTGACCCCGCCTTACTGTAAGCGTCACACTAGGTTCCCATCACACCACGCGCAATAAAGGCATGTATAGGTAGTTTTGGGGTGCACCACAAATGAAATGAGTCTTATGGTGATTAACCGCCTCATCGTAGGTGCCGCACTGGGGTCTCATCCCACCACGCGTAATAAAGGCGTGTATGGGCAATTTTTGGGTGCGCCACGAACTCCGAAGATGGACTCTCAAGGTTTTGCGTTCAGAGGGGTTATACATTCGGTGACGTTGGTGATGGTGGTGAGGGCGACGCAAATTAAAAAATATATAAACCTCTCTTTTTTTTCAAACTCTTCTTTTTTTTCAATATCTCTTTTTTAAAAAAAATATCTCTTTCTTTTTTTTTTTCTCTTTCTTTCCTTTTTTTTTGAAATATCTCCTTCTCTCTTTTTTAAAAAAAATCTCCATCTCACCCCCCCCCCCCCGCCCCCTATACACACACACACACACAACATGAGTATAGCAAAAAAGATAAAACATAAAAAGAAGATATGAAATGAAAAAAGGTCTTTTGGAAATATTTTATGATATAGAGCGGAGGAGAGCTAGCGGCTAGGGTTTCCCACCTCCCCTGCTTCTTGCTGATTTTTCCTTCCTTTTCTTCCTCCGGGGATGCTAGAATACAGTTCTTCTTCCCCTTTCATGGATGCTACCCTAGCTTCATATGATTTTCCTCCACATGGCCAGTATTCTGGTGGTTTGGTGAGTCCGATCACGAGAAATTAGAATACAGTTTTTTCTTCTGAAAACTCTACTCCAAAAACCCTTAAGTTCTCTCATTTTCCTTCAGAACCTGATGTTATCCCTTTCTCGGGGGACAAGCTCTCTAAGGAAGGTGAAGACTGGAAGCTTTGTCTGGTTGGGTACTCTATCGGGAGATGGCCCTATTATGAAGCGTTGCTAGGAGCAATCAAAAAGACGTGGACCTTAAAAGGTTGGGTTCAGCTCATGTCCCTAAACAATGGATTTTTACTCATCCGATTTTCTTACGCTGAGGATTTCAACATGGTTTGGTCGAGAGGAGTATGGTTCTTGTTGGGAAAACCTTTTGTGTTACAAAAGTGGCATCCGAAGTTCAAACATAAGCAGGAGGATTTCTCGATGGTTCCTATATGGGTGAAGATTCATGATCTTCCCCTTGCATGTTGGAATTCTGAGGGAATTTCTCAGATTGCTAGCAAAATCGGGGTTCCAATTGCTGCTGATAGTTTGACAGAGCAGAAGACTCGACTGACCTTCACCCGAATATGCATTCTTGTTGACTGTAATGCCACTTACCTAGAAGAGATTCATGTTCTTTGGATGGGGATGTGGTAAGCTTGAAAGTGCAATATGAATGGCGTCCATATCCTTGTGACCACTGTAAGTCTTTAATGCATTATTCTTCTTCTTGTCCGAATAAGCCACATTCAGTTTCAATGAGCAAGATAAGGAGTTGCCTAAAAATCGTGGTCGGAGCTTTAGCAAAAAGCCTCGAAATAGGACTCTTTCCTGATCACAGAACTTCTCTAGACCCCCTGTTGAAAAAAAAAGGCACATCGACCCTCCTAACAGTAACCCTGAACCCTCTATGGAAAATCAGACTATTCCCACCAATGTCATTGGACAACCCCTTCTTTATCAACCACACACTCTCTCTCCACAAAAAAACATCATATCAAACCTTACTACATGCTGTCGATCCTCCTTAGAATGTTTTTCCAAAAAATGAGGATGTTAGTGGTTCGGGCATTCCAAACTTAAACTCTCCTAATGAAGTTGTTTCTTCGTCTTCTACTAACCTACACTCTCAATCCCCTTCTTTAGGGAAGGATTTTATTTCACCAAATAAGTTTGATATTCTAAACTCTGAGGAAGAAGTTAGAAACCAGATGGATTTCTTAGCTGGTTCTAAAGGAGACTGTAATGTGTTAGAAGGTTTTGAAGGGAAGGAGAATAAACTTAAAATTGCTGATAAGGTTAAGCCGCAACCGTCTAGTGTTGCTTCAAAAATAAATGCAAGGGGGAAGCAGGCCAAAAAACCTCAGTCTCATTAGAGTTCTTAATATTTTTTCCACCTATTGCGGCTTGGAATATAAGGGGATTCAATCGCCTTGATAAAGTTCTGTGCTGTAAGCGTCTTATTGAGTCTTTTAAGTTAGACATGGTTTGCATTTTGGAGAGCAGGGTTCATACGCAGTCTTTGCTTGACCCATTTTTTGAGTCCTCTCATTCCCTCTTTATGAATGAGGCAAGTTGTCATAATTTTGCTCTTTCTTCTTCTGGGAGGATCTGGGTGAAGTGGAATGCTTCTAAATTGAATTTTATCTCTTCTCTTATCACCTCTCAAATTATTTATGGGACTGTTTTGGTTGCAAATCATCCTCTCTTTTAGCTCTCTATTACTTATTCTTCTAACAGCTCTTATGATCGTAAGGAATTGTGGAATGCTATTGCTCAAGCTGCTCCTGTGAGTCCTTTTCCTTGGGCTCTCATAGGAGATTTCAATTGATGTAGGTATGCATAAAAAACGTTAGGGGGATCCACCATTACTCATTCTACTTTGACGAATTTCAATAATATGTTTTTCCACAATGGTCTTCTGGACTTGTACTCTGTTGGGTGCAAATATACTTGGTACAATCAACGTTTGGATAACCCTATTCACATTAAACTGGACAGAGTTCTTGTGAATGAGGGTTGGATGAGTGCTTTCACTGAATCTTATTGCTCTTTTCAAAGTCCCTCATGTTCAGATTACTGTCCTATTATTTTACATTCAGGGAGTTCTATTCAGGTGCATCACAGATTTCTCTTTATGAACTACTGGACTAAAATCGATAAAAAATGGGCTTTACTTTTAGAGGTCTTCACTATGCCTACCAATGGTAATCCTCTATCTCACCTTTGTAACTCTTTAAGGCATTTAAAATGGGGCATCAAAAAAGAACTTTTTGCATCCTCTAGTTGTATAATCAGGCATCTTGATTATTTGCATAATAATCAAAGGATTTTGTTGGATAAGTTGCATGAAGATCCCAGTAATTATGAACTAAACCTTTCATTCAAGTTATGCAATGCTGATTTAGCTAACTTCACAAAGATGCAAGCTTCCTGGATTATTCAAAGGGATAAGGTTAATTGGCTTAAATATGGGGAAGAAGACCTCAAATTCCTTTATGCTAAAATTAGGAGTATGAAGGGATGTACTAAATCGGTAGTCAACTTGCTTACTTGCAATCTATCTACTTCTAGATCTGATGTGGTCTCTTCTATTATTCAGTTTTTTCAAGAACTTTATATTCCTGCTCCCCCTCCCAACTTGGATATGGGGATTTTTCCTATTGGAATTGCTTTACCTGATAGCTATGTCAACTCTATTGTCTCTTTTGTGCTGGATGAAGACATTAAGGCTGCTGTTTTTAAGGGATCCTCTAATTCTGTTCCGGGCCTGAATGGTTTCAATTTCCATTTTTACAAATATGGATGGCACATTATAGGTCCGGTTGTTTGTAGAGCTATCAGATCTTTTTTTCTTAAAGAATACTTGCCGAATGGGGTTAAAGCAAATACTCTTGCTATTATTCCCAAGCACAAAAATGCTACCATTATTTTTGATTATAGACATATTGCTCTTTGTAATGTTCTGTATAAAATCATTGCAAAGGTGATTGCTGCTAGGCTAAAATTGATTATGAACTTGATTGTCAAAGATAACCAAGCTGGGTTTGTTAAATCAAGAGTTTCCACGGTCAATATTTTTCTTGCTAGAGATATTCTTTCCTGTGCTGGTAAAAGAGGTGGTGCAAAAATTTTATGTGCCAAATTAGACATCAGGAATGCTTTTGACTATGTTTCATGGGAATTCTTACTTGCTAGGCTAACCCAGAATGGTTTACCTAGCCTTTTTTTCAACTGGATAAAAGCCTGTATTTCTGATGTTAATTTTTCAATTGCTTTAAACGGTGCTCTGGAGGGTTATTTTCCCACTATGGCTGGGCTCAGGTAGGGGTGCCCTTTAAGCCCTTTTCTCTTCTGTCTGGTTATAGATGCTTTTTCCATTCTTCTTGAGGGTAGAGATTTTAAAGGTATTTCTTCTGACAACTACTCTCTCGCTCATTTACTTTATGCAGATGATGTGCTCATCTTTGGGAGCCCACTTTAGAGAACTGTCAAAAGTTGGTTTCCATTTTAAGGAATTTTGCGAATGCCACGGGGCTCCATATTAATTATGAAAAAAGTGCTATTATGTTTCCAAAGCATCAGAGTAACCAACTTGAA
Source organism: Dendrobium huoshanense (assembly GCA_016618105.1). Classification (NCBI taxonomy): domain Eukaryota; kingdom Viridiplantae; phylum Streptophyta; class Magnoliopsida; order Asparagales; family Orchidaceae; genus Dendrobium; species Dendrobium huoshanense. Next base: position 69,290,217 of record CM028344.1, on the reverse strand, counting down.
ATATGCCATGCAATCTCTATTCATAATATAGCAACAAAAATTACATATATGGGAATCCCTCTTTCTTTTTACAAACTCAAAATTGAAGACTACATGCCCCTTATGGATAGTATCAATAAAAAGTTAAATGGTTGGAAGGCCAATCTGATAACTTTCGCTGGTAGATTACAATACTTGAAATTCACTATTCAAAATATCATTGCTTATTGGATTCGTGGGGCTATTTTGCTTAAATCAGTGCATAATTTTTTTTTAAAAACTAGTTCTAGGTTTTTATTTTTTGGGGACATCAATTCCACTAAGAAGTTGCATACGCTTTCCTGGGATAAAATTTGCTTGCCTAAGTATAAAGGGGGATTGGGCATTCCTTTAATTTCTGTGTTGCAATTTGTTTTTAATTGCTCCGTTATCATCAGGATGTATAACTGTCCTTCACCATTATCTGCTTGGCTTTTCAAGAAGTATACTTCCCCTTACAGCTTATGCAATGAGCATGATGAAACGGTATCTCATTTATTTTTTGAATGCTCCTATTCCTTCTCTATACTAAATGCACTTATACCTGGAATGCAAAGCTTCCTCCTTCGGCCTAATATCTTGTAGGCTTTTGATTGGATGAATGATGTTTATAATGGTAGAGCTAAATTGATTAACTTCTATAATTGGTGATATGCTATGTGATTTGCTACATCTGGAAAGAGAGAAACAATAGGAGATTTGGGAATAATTATCTTTTCTTTTCTTCCTTACTGTTAAGTATTAAAAGAATATTGTTTGAGAAGAATGTTAAATGAAAAAATTCATTGGAGCTGCTGGAAAATTTATAAGGTGGCTTGTTTTGCCACCTTTCGGGTATCTGTTGTATCTATTGTTCTGTCCCTATTTGGTGGCTGATTCATTGTTCGAATGCTGTCCCTTTGAGTGCCTGTGGAACTGCTTAGCCTGGACAATGATGAAGCTCCCTTTGCAGGTCCCTTGGATGGTCTTCAGGCAAGAGTCCACGTTGCTGGGCTTGGGAGCTGGTTTAGTGATTTTGGTTTTTGAGTTTACTTTTGTGAGATCCTTTTTGTGCAGTTGCTAATATTCTGCATTATTTTTTGAAGCTTCTTTAAGCTTAGGCTTTTATTTTGTCGGCCAATTTTGCTGTTTTTACTTTTTTCTAATGTAATTTTGTTGAGGCTAATATATGAGCGTTGCCCAAATTTCTCTCTCTCTCTCTCTCTCTCTCTCTCTCTATATATATATATATATATATATATATATATATATATATATATATATATATATATATATATATATATATATATATATATATATATGAGTAGAGGCCACGTGAAAGTCATTTGGTGGAGGAATCTCACTGTAGCTCCGTCCTTTTCTTTTTTTTTTTTTACATATATAGATGCTTTAGGGAGTGAAGGTATAGGAAGATTGGTGAAGCCAATAAGAAGGGGGTTCCTACGGCTGGAGAAATTATTCTGTGTGGAATCTGATTACAGATCTATGTTCAGATGCTTACGTGGAAAGTGAAAAGTCTGCAGAAAAAAATGCCAGTGAAGATGAAAATTGATCTTGATCTGGAGTCGGATGTTTGTTTTAATGAGCAGACAATATTTTCGCAGAGCTCGGAGGAAGCTGATAACTTGGAGAATGTCGACGTCCAAGAAACGAGTGCACATGAAGCAGAACACCTAAAACCAGTGCGATTGAACGGAAAGTTAATTCAGCTTATCGGTAAAGTTCGCCTTCTTCCAAGTTTTCTTTATAGCAATGTTGCAATTAAATTTGTTTACAGAGTCATTTTTTTGATGTATTTATTTTAGGGTACAAAGATTTTTGTTGTATTTATTATGTTTAACAAAGATGCGTATTTTTATCAACAATGTACATAATATTAAATTGTAATTGGCTTTAAAAGAAGACTCGATGGTCCCTTATTTTGAAGTAGTATTGAGCTAGGGTATAATAATGAATTTGTAGAATGATTTTCTTATTGCAAAGTTTTGTTGCGTATTAATTGTGTATGTATTGCTTATTTGTTTGATATACATTGAGTATTAGTTGCGTATTTATTTGGTATACGTTGCATATTTATTGAGTTTTTATTGCGTATTAGTTGCGTATTTGTTGAGTATTATTTTGTTTAATTACTGCTTATTGGTTGCGTATGTATACTTCATATATTGCTTATTTATCAGCATGTTTATGTTAATGAGAAAGAGGCATACGAGGCTTATTATAATTATGACCAAAATCTTGGTTTTAGTGTTCGTAAGGATCATCACAGTTACTGGCCAGATTCTAGAAATTTAAAATTCAAGTCCTTTGTTTGTTCAAAAGTTTGTTTCAAGAAGTTGCCTGATCTTAATATCCAAAGGAAATATCGAAAATCAGATACCCGAATTGGTTGTCCAGCTATGATTAGGTTTTCAGTGGATGAAGCTGGATATTGGAAGGTGAAAAAATTTATTGAAAATCATAATCATGATTTGCCTAGGCCATAAGACTAACATCATCTTAGATCATGCAGGAATGTGTGTGATGAAAAAGCTTCTGTTATTAAAGCATTGATAGAAGCTGGGATAAGAACCATTGAAGCAATTTCTTTCCTTGCTGATGAAGTTGGAGGTGTCGAAAATATTGGATATATTCACAAGGAGGGATGCGTACAACTTTATTCAAAAAATAAAAAGAGCAAAGATTGAATTTGGGGACACTGATACTTTGATTGAGTTATTTAAAGAACATCAACTTAATGATAACATGTTCGCTTGGGATTGTTGCAAATCTATTTCATGACTTATGTTTTGATGATTGACAAACACTATTGATTCTCTTGGACTGCTTGTTACTTCTAACTTTTCAGGAATTGAAGATCGGATGAACAAACGAAGCCAGTTCAAGATTGCGTAGGTCTAGGGTTGAGTCAGCCTGTACTTTGTTTTTCTTTCTCTTCTTGAGTCTATTTGTAATGGTCAAAGAGAGTGATGCTAAGTAACCCTACACACACACACACACACACACACACACACACTTGAGAGACTTAGAAATTCTGTTTTTACTCATATCGGCCAGAATGATATTTACATCGTCTTGGACGATCAGGCTTAAAACAGAAAGTCTAAATAAGGATTCTTAAGTAAGGCAGCCGTCATTAACAGATCGTCCTGGATGATACATGTATCGGCCAGGACGATAAGCTCAAAATAGAAAGAAGTTGCCGCCATAGACAATTAAGGTATACTGTATTTTTAAATAATCGGCCAGGACGATCATTGATCGGTCTGGACGATAATCACAAATTATGCCTTAATTGATCAGGAAATCAAGGGAGTAATTAAGGATGATTGATACAATCATATCGTCCTAGACGATCGCAGGATCGGCCATGACGATCTATTTAAAAACATTAGTTACTCCAGGACGATCGGGATCGGCCAGCTTGAAAACAGGGCGATGTTCAGGATGATTTTTCTCTTATTTGAACTGATCGGCTGGGACGATCGTGAGATTGGCCTGGACGATCAAGCCAATTTTCAATCATCCAGCACCCAAAATAGGGTGGTGCCCAGGCCAATCTTCTGAGTTTTGTACTGATCGGCCAGGCCGATGTCCATATCGGCCTGGACGATATAGTCGGCAACTTGCAATTAATGAGCTCCTTTGAAGCTCTTCTATTTAAGAGCTCTTATTCAACATTTTGAACAACCTTTTTGCTGCTGCCTTGACCTGAGAAGGCCTTGAGGAGAGAAAGAGAGAGAGGGAGAGAGAGAGGATCTTGTGAGGGGGAGCTTGTGTGGGGATCACAAGGGTTGCTTCAAGGATCGCTCTACTTCTTCTTCGTCTAGAGTTTCTCGTCCGTGGAAGGGTCGATAGAGGTAAGGAGTCAGCATCTGGTTGTGGTTCTCTGCCAGCTTCAAGAGGAAGCAAAAAGAGATAGGTTCTCTGTCTTGTCGGGGTGGTGTTGACCTCGATTTTGTCCAGAATCGGGCTTGGAGAGTTGGCTTGGTCAAATTGACCAAATCAGACCCCAAGATTCCCTCCCACGGGTTCAGTGAGTCGAGTCGAGTCTGTTAGACCCTGACTTGGACCCTGGGTCAACTCAGTTGACCAAGTCAACTAGGGTTGACCATTTAACCCCTTTTGGCCTCAAATCGAATTCAAATCAATTCAAACTCATTCATGGCTTGATTCCATTCACCCTTGGACCTAATTGACTAAGTTGACCAAGTCAACACTTGACTTGGTCAACCCAAGTCATAATAGGTCAAATATGACCTATTAAGGTCAATTTAAAGCCTAATTTAATGGAATTAAAGCCTATGAGCGTTTTAGAATTCAAACCACGGCCAAATATGATGGATTTCCCTCCTACTTACCTAGAGATTCGATCCCAACCGTTGGTGCATTGATTAGAGCTTTAAATAGGGAAAAATTAGGTTTAGAAGAGATCTTTTTGCTCTCCCTCATGGATACTCCCTCTCTAGACCGCCTCAACTCTTGAAACTTCTTGTGAGAGCTCTAGAGAGATTCACCTCCCTTTCCCACGTCGAACCCGATCACCCCAAGCCGCCGGCGGCGAGTTCTCCGGCGACCCGAACGTGAAATCCTTCCGAGGCGAATCCCGTTAGATCGAAAGATTTTTGGAGCTCGACTTCAACAGGAGAATTATTCTAGAGGAGCCCACGAGTCCAACAAGCCCAAGATCTCCCGAATCCACCGTGTGGATTGAGGTATATCGCAAACCCTAGTTTAGAACACTTAGGGTTAAATAGCTTTTCATTAAGTACTTTTTAGAACTGAAAATTTACCCCCCAAGGATGCTCTTCATCCCTAGAACATGTGTTTAAAATTTTACGCGATTTGGTTTAGCCGTTTGGGAGAACGAGACAAAAATCCCCTCTAGGGTCTCGGACGTGTTCGCAAGCAGGTGGATCGATCGGGACCGTTGATCCTTAGATCAACGGTCGCGATCCTCTGGTTCCCGCGGTCTGGATCGACCGCGAAGTCCCGCCAGCGGTCTGGTTGGCCACGTGGCGCCATCACAGCCGTCCATCCAAACCGCGCGGATCGGACGGTCTGGATTGAATGCCGACGTGGTTAAGTGCCCGGCGCTGATTCCGACGCCGCGGCAATCATTGCCAATGATTGCGCGGCAGCAGAATCATTGGCAATGATTGCCCGAACTGCGCCAGCCAACCGGGATGCGCCACGTGTCCCGTCGCTGGTTTTAATATTAAAAATTCATTTTAAATTATATTTTAAGCATATTTTTAATCCAGAAACTTCCAAAAATCATAGAAAATTTGTTTTTCGTCCGATTTTTGCGTACAATACCTCGTTTTGTTCGTATTTTTGTTCTCTACCATATAAAAACTTTTTTTTTATAAAAATAATGAATATATTTTAAGTTATTAATAAAACAGTAAAAATAACTTTTATTTTTAATTTATTTATATTATTATTTTATTATTATTATTAATATTGTATTATATTATTATTGAGATTAGTGTTTTACTGTTTTAATGTTATCATAATTATGTTTTATTATTATTATTATTATTATTATCATTATTATTATTATTATTTCCTTTAAAAAAATTATTTTTAAAATAGGCTTTAATGCCCTTTAAACTTCGAAAATTAATAACTTTTTCGTTTCAAATCGGATTTTTGCATACAACGTCTTGTTTTGAACGTATTTAGATTATGCACATTCTGGAATTGGTTTTACTTGAAATTTTTGGGTCTATGTGCAATTATTTTCAAAACAGCCAGCTACAATATTTAAAAATATTTAATTATCATCTTTGAATTTCCAAAATTACATTACTTTGTCGTTTTAAGTCCGCTGTCGACGTACAGCATCCTTGTTTGGATGTACTCTGAATTCTGCATATTTTAAAACTATTTTCAGATGAAAATTTTGTCTGTATTTTCTGTCATTTCAAAAACAGTGAAACTGCATTATTTTAAAATATTATTTTATTGTATTTGAACTTGTAAATTTCGTATATTCGCCGTTTTAAGTCGGATTTTGACGTGTAACCCCTCGTTCTTTTCAGAAAAGCGAGCTTTGTGTTTTGAAACTATTTCCAGCCCCTGATTTTGGCCGTTTTGACAGATTTCTATTTTTGGGGTATTATTTGATTATTTAATTATTATTTACTCAATTAGTATAATAATTACTTTCAGGATACAAATTATTTTTAAATCGTTTTGATACCGTGTGAGAGTGGTCAGCGGGTCTCCCATATATCTATTATAAATGGATTTATTTTAAATTATCTATTTTCCCAAAAATTTATTTAGTTTTAAGTATTTTTTAAAGTATTTTAAAACTATATATACTTTAAATCCTAATTCCGGAAGACCCGCTATTTCACGAAATTTTAGGCATGGATTCTATGGATGAAGAGCAATCATGGGGGAGTGGGTTAGTGAATGATTGAGTCCCAATCATTCACTAATCCTTTCTTTAGGTGTCTTTATTTTTTATCTTTCGTAGATTGCATGTGTAGGTCGTCGCACCACGAGCACTTAGTCTAGGCTCTCCTAGATTTAAGGACATGGCGTGTTTATTTTGTTTATGTACTCCATGCATTTACTACCTTGAGGGTTAGTATGAACTTCAGTTTAAACCCATATAACGTATTGACACCTTAAAGACAATAATTAAGGACCTGTCTAGCGAACTTAGAAGTTTTCTAGGAGCTAGGATAGATCCCAGAACGATACGAAAACTTCAACATTTAAACTTAGTGACATCATAAACCTCCCTGAATTTTCTAGGAATTTTAGGAGCTTTTAGAGCCCTTAATTAACTAACCCTAATTAACCTGCTAATTAAGGCCCCGAGACCTTCTGAAAAATACAATAATTACATATTAGGTCAGAAAATTACCCATAATACCTTGAATTGACCAGAGTATGACCCTTGACCTTAGATAAATAGGGCTCCCTAGTTTGACTTCAGGTTGACCCTTAATTTGACCATAGGTGGAAATTACCATTTTGCCCCTAATAAATTATTAAAAATTATTAAAAATTCCAAATTTTCTCCAAACACTTGGGAACACTTTCTTAGGTCATCGCTGATCTTTGGGAGTGATTCTAATCAGTTTGGAGCCTGTTTGGAGCAAAACAGTAAAAAAGGCCCTTCCTTAGTTAATTTAGAAAATTCCCTTAATTACCCCGATCTTAGAAAATCCATAACTAATCGTAGAAAACTCCAAATTAGGCAAACTCACTTGCATTAGACTCCAATTAGGGCCTAGTATTTATTAGAAATTTTAGGTTTCCAGAAATAGGCTTAGATGAGAAAGTCAACTTTTTGGTCAACCGTAGTTCATTTGGGGCCCGAAACTTAAAAAAAATCATAACTTTGGATAGGAAACTCCGATTCCAGCCTACTACCTGTCTAACTACTCGTATTAAGGTCTAATATTTTCCTAAGGTGATAGGAGACTCAGACTTAGCCTTTTTCCCATAGTGACTTTTTGGACCCTTAGTCTAGTTCCTAGGAGGACCCAGGACTTTCCAAAATTGGCTAATACAATTCAAACTTCAAACATGAATACCCTTAGTTCTTAGAACTAATCAACAAACTAAAATATTCAAAATGGATCTAATTCACTAATATTAGAATTTCAATTAAAACATCCTTTTTAGACCCCCAACATACGTGAACTCCAGATAATTTCAACTAACTACCCATATTAGGATTTATCCAAACCACACTAGCCTTACACACACATAGAATGGTTTGCTAGGGCACCACTTCTAGATCTAGGTTAGGCCGCTGGGTTTTACTTTTCTGTTGTGTGCCGGAGTTTTCCGTGGTTTTCACTGCATGCTGTTTGAAAATTGATTATTGTGTTTGCTTACTTTTTCTGCACTCTGGATGTGAGCGTTAGACTTACCCATAGGTTAGGAGCGCTATATATATACTGTTCTTCCGTGCAGGTGGCCATGCTCATGCTGATAAAAGGGGGGAGCAATGTCATGATTTCTAATAATGTGTTTTATGCAGGTGCTTGCTCAGCTCCCCCCTAAATAAAAATGAGGGCTAAAATTAATAATTATAACTGCACAGATGGAGCTGCTTAGCCCTCAGAATTAAGAGCATGGCTTGGCATAGGGTCAATGGTGTTAGCATTTTTATTTTTATATAAACTGCTTGGGATGATTTTTATTAGGATAACCTTGCAGGGCTTTAGAATTTTCTGCTTTCTATTTAATGTAAAATTTGTAATATTGTTAAGAGTTGTGAAAATAACCTTTGAGTTGGGATATTCTTATCCAGCTCGAATTCTAAAAGAAGAAGGCATCCCCAAGGGGAGAGTCTTCTTCCATTTGGAAGATCGAGCTAGATGGCTTTAGATATCCAAAGAGAAAAGGCAATACACCCCTACTGGGGGAATTGTCTCTTCGTTTGGATATTCAAGCCACGACGGATCCAAGGAGTCCAAGGAGGAGTGATCTAAGGAGTCCAAGGAGAGGATACTCAGGAGACTGAAGATATTGAAGATTTGAAGACCCAATGTCCCACTCAAAGTTGTTGGCGTCTGTCATAGGCTTAGAAACCCAGATTGTTGGCAGTGGTGCCCGGCCACTTTACTTTTCTGCATACCCTGGGTTGTAATTAAAGGGCAGTTGGCCTATGGACATTAATTTGATTAGTTTGTGGATTTATATTGATGTGTTTACCTGATTGCGCTTAGAAATATATGCTTTTTCTAGGTTTCTTTCTTGCATGCCATTTTTGTTTTCGCCTGGATCGTATTAGGCTCATTAAGGACTATAAAATTTTTCTACTCGTAATTAATCTTTAAAAATTTAAGTTTTAAATAACATAGAAACTTAACGAACCTAGGAAATTGCCGGAATCGTCCAGGGTCGCATGTATATTACTGCATCTTCTCTCTCCTTCTAATAAGACATCTCCCTGCCTGCGGGTAGAGTCCGGATAATCTGGCCTATGAGGATGAAGTGCCGGACCTAGGGAGACTCAGTCTTTTCTAAAAATTATTTTATATTAAGCCTGTTTTTAAAATCCAAAGCATTCATGAGCTGACATTTCAACTAGCATGCATTGCATTAGAAATCAATTTAATTAACATTTAATTGCATTAGTTAGGGGCATTCACCCAACATAAGTCTAGGACCACTTAGGAAATCCTCTAGATGTCGGTCCTCCTTCCAATAAACTGTACCTCCCACCCATCTTTCATAATTGACCTGATAGCATGGTTTTGAAGCGATTAGGTGGTTAGCTGGCTCCCCCAATCCAGGCCGGGATAAGTCCAGATCTTTGCATCGAATTAGCTAGGACATTGGTCTTAGTGTGTGTCGAACACTAAATCCAACCTAGATTTAAGATTCGAGGCTACTACATTCGGTCTCGTAGTAAGCCTTAAATAGTAGGTAGGTCCTTTCTTTTCAAGGACCCTAAATCCTACTTATCCGCGTTACAGGATGACGCCACCTCCATCCTTCTCTCACGCATGTGGTTGATTGTTTGTCTTTCTTTTTCCAGTTTCTCTCTAGTACCCTAGAGCCTCCGAATGTTGGTTTGAGCCACGCATGTCGATTCAGCCCTTCGGACCTTTCTTCCATTTGAGTAGGATTTCCTATTATGTACCCTTGTGCCAATCCCACTTTAGGAGAGGATAATGTATAATCCTTAATCGAGAGTTTTCTCAGGCTCCGGCCTGGGATGTAATTAACCACGGGGGCTTGCGCCCGTGGGAAACTCGGTCCCACATCTACTAAACCCCATTCGAGCTCTTTCATCGGATGGGGGAAACCCGTGATTTGGTCATGTATATTACTACCCATCGAGGTGTGTTGGTGAAAGCCTCTATCCTCAATGGTCAGTCGTATGCACGATCCAATCTGTCCCTTCCAATCGACCCGTTCGCGCGGTGCTCTTTCGGAGGTCCACAGGTGGAAAAAAGAGATTCTTTGTGAGGGCTTCTCCGCCTAGCCGTGGGGGCTAAATGAGAGTCACGTTTGTAGTGCAATACTTGGAGGGTGCCTCCAAGGAGTGGACGTAGGTCAAGTTGACCAAACCACTATAAATCTCTGTGTTCTTATTTCTTGCTTACGCACTTTTAATTTCCGTATTTATTTTTCTCGAGGTGTGATTTTGGTTTATGTGATTTTTGTTCTTTGTGAAAAGAAATTTTTAAAAATACCAATTCACCCCCCCCCCCCCTCTTGGTTAGCTTGGGACTAAGTTCATAGGGCTTAACATCCATAACAAACTTTCAGGGATGTCCAGAAGGATGAATTTGATAGATTGTTAATTTTTTTTGGGTTGATGGGATTGGTAGGATAGATTATGACCGCTTTGATGACGTGGTAATTTTTAATATAAGTTATAGGCTTAATAAGTATAATTTGGTTTGCACACCATTTGTCGGGGTTAACAATCATTGATAATACATTTTGCTTGGGGTGGCCTTCTTGTCCGAAGAGACAATTGAATCATTTACGTGGCTGTTTATAACTTTGTGTGCGAATGATGGGTGATAAACATCCAAAAATAATATATACAGATCAAGACCAGACAGTTGCTAGGGCCATAGAAGTTGCACTACCTCACAGTCGCCATAGACTATGCCAATGGCATATCCGTAAAAAAGCTCCATCAAAAGTATCGTGCTAAAATACCAACAACAAAGTTAAAGGCCTCTTCAATAAGTGTTTGAGAAAATTTGACTATGAGGAGGAGTTTGAGAATGCATGGGCTGAATTGATCATACAAGGGAACCTCCAAGATCATGTTTGGTTGCAGAATCTTTATAGGATAAGGAATAAGTGGTCAACAGCCTTTAATAAGGATTATTTTAGCATGGATATTCTATCCACACAACGTAGCGAGTCTACTAATAATATGTGTCATGGCATTTCTAAGCCCATAAGCTCTATAATTGATCACTTTATGGGTTTAGAGAAGGTGATGAGGAATTGGTGCTGAAATGAACAGGATGAGGATTATAGATGCAGCCAATCCGAAATAGAACCTGTAATAAGAAACTGCTCAATATTAAAGCAAGCTGCTCAATTTTATTCAAAGAAAATATATTCATTTTTTGAACAAGAATTTTTACAAGGTGTTGGTGTAATGAGTGTAGAGCTTGAAGTCTTATGATTCTTCTATATTTTTTTTCTATTACACAAAGAAAAAGGATCATTCTAAACCATGGGTTATTAATTTTTATGCACAAAATGGTAACATTCAATGCTCCTGTAGAAAGTTTAAAAAGATGGGTTTATTGTGTTCTCACTGCATAATAGTTTTGAGGCAAATGGCTATTAGGAAAATCCCCGAGAAGTACCTACTGTTGCGATGGTCAGCACGAGCTCGACAAGATATATATTGTGGTCAAAATTTGAAAGGAAATTCTCAGAATAGCTCTGAAGCTAGTAGCAGATTCATATTCAAAAATAATATCAGTAGGTTTGCATATGAAATGAGCACACGAGCACAGCTGAATGAGGAGGGTGAAGAATTCCTATTGGCTTCGATGAAGGATACATCTAAAAAACTCGATTTGATTGTTTATGGGAAGAGAAAGAACAACAAGTTTATACAAGGTGGCAGTTTAAAACTGAAAGATCCTCTAAAGCGTAGGCCTAAAGGCATATCTAATGCTAGGCTGAAAGGCCATTGGAAAAGAAGCCAAAGAGTATAATTATATTTTCTGACTAATTTGATTTATTGCATATTATGACATATTGTTATTAAATTTTTTATTAGGGAAACCACCAATGAAGAAAAACACAACAAAAATTTCTACTCCTTCAAGCATGCTCGAATGCTTAACGAAGGATTTCATAAATTCTGTTCACTTCAAGCAACTATCAGCTCAGTAGTGTAATTTCACAAGCATGCCCGAATGCTTCACTGAGGACTTCAAAAATTTTGTACAGTCCAGTCAGCCATCAGCTAAGCAGTGCAATTTCATAAGCATGCCGGAATGGTTAACCAATGACTTCATATCACAAGCATGTCCGTCTAGTCAGGCATCAGTACAGTAGTTCACAAGCATACCCGAGTGCATGACTGACAAATTCATAGCTGGGGAACCGTCCAGTCAGCCATCAGTAAAGCGAGCAAAACATTCTAATTTCACAAGCATACCCAAATTCTTCACTGAGGAACACATAAAAGGTCTACATCCAAAAAAGCCATCAGCAATGTACCTGAAGTTGATGATGGGTATCATTAAATCAGAAAATTGAATGTAATAAGAATATTTGTATTATTATCTTTGTAGTATTATTTATTTTAATAAGAATATTTGTTTTATCTGTGAATTTTGATTTGCGTATAGCCTGCATATGCAATGCGTCCTGGATGCATATACAGAGCGTATGTAATGCGTATTTTCTATGTAATCAAAATTCTATGTTGCCTGCTTCTATTATTCACGAGATGAAGATTTTCCATTATTATTAAAGAATTTTAACCCATTATCATATAATTATAAGGAATCAAGGATCAATTGCGTATGTATTGCGCATGACGTGCGTCCGGGATGTGTATACAAAGCGTATAGAGTGCGTATTATGCAAAGCCAAAGAAAAATCTTTTTAATCACAAGGAATCAAGGATTAATAGCGAGATCATTAAATCAGAAAATTAAATGTAATAAGAATATTTATATTATTATCTTTGTAGTATTATTTATTTTAATAAGAATATTTATTTTATCTGTGAATTTTGATTTGCGTATGGTCTGCGTATACAATGCGTCCTGGATGCGTATACAGAGCATATGTAATGCGTATTTTCTATGTAATCAAAATTCTATGTTGTTTGCTTCTATTATTCACGAGACGAAGATTTATCATTATTATTAAAGAATTTTAACCTATTATCCTATATTTACAAGGAATCAAAGATTAATGGCGTATGTATTGCATATGCCATGCGTCCGGGATGTGTATATAAAACATATAGAGTGCGTATTATGCAAAGCCAAAGAAAAACCTTTTTAATCACAAGGAATCAAGGATAAATGGTGAGAAACCCAATATTCAATGCTACCTGATTCTTTTATTCACGAGACGAAGCATTTCAAACACTTTTGATTCTCCATATATCTCTATTGAATGCTAAAACAATGAAGCATATCCCCCACTCTCTAGAACTATCACTTGTGTAGCACAAGGGTGTACACATATACTATATATCATTGAGAAATTTTTTATAATCATTTTATAATGATCCTAAAATGAGTATTTAGATGATTCATATTGAAGGAATGCATTGAAACAATAAGTTTCTAATTAAATAATTTTTTTAAGAAAAAATCAAGGAATTTGATTTGCGTATGTATTGCGTATGTCATGCGTATGGGATGTGCATACAAAGCATATAGAGTGCGTATTATGAAAAGTCAAAGAAAAATCTTTTTAATCACAAGGAATCAAGGACCAATGACGAGAAACCCAATATTCAATGCTTCCTGAATCTTTTATTCACGAGACGAAGCATTCCAAACACTTTTTATTCTCCATATATCTCTATTGAATGCTAAAAAAATAAAGCATATCCCCCACTCTCTATAACTATCACTTGTGTAACACAAGGGTGTACACATATACTATTTATCCTTGACAAAATTTTTATAATCATTTTATAATGATCCTAAAATGAGTATTTAGATGATTCATATTGAAGGAATGCATTAAAACAATAAGCATTGAAACAATAAGTTTCTAATTAAATAATTTTTTTTAAGAAAAAATCAAGGAATTTGATTTGCATATGTATTGCATATGCCATGCGTCCATGATGTGTACACAAAGCGTATAGAGTGTGTATTATGCAAAGCCAAAGAAAAATCTTTTTAATCACAAGGAATCAAGGATTAATGGCCGCTTAGATATCTACTAGTATTGATGGAATTTATTATTGTTTTGACCAAATTTATCTATTAGTATTGAAAATCATGTCTCTAAACATGAAAGGAAGATTCTCTTGTAATTTTTTTGTTATTTTTTTAATAGATTCTACATAGCTACTCTTGTAAAATTGTATTTGTTATAAATATTCTTTTAATTTGTTACTTGTGTTTATTATGTGCGCATGTTATGGGTATTGTATGTGTATTTCATGAATAAATAATATTCTTATTAAATATCCTCTAATTAAATAAAAATATATAGATAAATCAAAGAATCTTTCTTTCGTATGGATTGCGTATAAAATGCGTCCTGGATGCATCTAAAGAGCGTATTATTGCGTATAGAAGGTGTATGAATTGCATCCGGGTGGCGTATCATAAGCGTATCGTGTGCGTATTTACTAAATCCAAAGAAAAACATTTTATGCACAGATATTTATAAAAATAATTTACATATATCAGTTATTTACACAAAAATACTATATTAAAAGTTCATTTCAATGCTGCACAGAACAATGCGTATGAGAATTCTGCCCTATATTTTGACATTTTTTCCTGCCAATCTTTACTCTCTCTCCACTTGGTGTTGTTTTGTCGAATAATATTTTACATATATTTGCAAACAAACATTCTGCAATCTGTATTGTTTGACTGAGTTGGCGCCTTCTTGATTGTCTTGAAACTCCATTTGTTGATATCATCATTAAAAGATTTTTTGCAATCCCTATATAAGCTTCTAATCTGAACAATATATGAAATAGAATTTATTTCACTGAAAAATAATTTCAAAATTTATTAACAAATGATCTCAAACTTGCTATCTTTGTAGCAATATTTCTATGCATTAGATTGGAAACATAATCATAAAATTTCCACTTTTTCTGATTTCGGAACCCAACCAGAGGGGTCCAATGCGAACCGTCAATAATTGGATTAAGCATAATGTTGCTTGAATGAACAGAATTGTAGTTTATATGTTTGATGATCAATTTTAAACTTGGATCTTTCAAATTATAATGCAGCAATAATTAAATATAAGAATAAAATATTTGAAATATAAAATTATGTATAAATTAAACAAGTATACTAACCCAATACATTTGTGAGATATATAGAAATTTATGGTACTTGTTAGGGAAAATTTTAGCCTTCTCATTTAATAAAATGGCAAAGGAATCTACATTATCATTGTCAAGGTAACCATCGGATAATATTTTGTCCATCCCACGTCTAGAAATTATAACGTTCTCAGCTTGAAATATTGGATTGCTACTGAAATTATTTAACATAAAATATGCATTAAGTACGCATATAAACACAGTTCTTACGCAAGCAGTACGCACAAGTTATGCAATCAATACGTACACATTACGCAAGAAGTACGCACAAGTTACACAATCAATACGCACAAATTATGTATAAGTTTTGCAAATAAAATACCTGTCAAGATAATTCTTTATGTTATCCCTAATAAAAATTTCTTCTCAGGACTCAACATCTCCAAGCCAATATAGTTCATAGTAGGACTTGCAGGGAAACCCTTTACTATAATATTAGCAACGTTGATTACTTCTTTTGGGGATGGAACTTTTTGGAATGGTTCTTTTCTCGGAGGTTCATTTGGGGATGAAACTTTTTGGGATGGTTTTTTTGGGAGGTTCTTTTGCTAATTGAACAATTAGGGATTGTTCTTTTTGGGAAGGAATAATTTGGGTTGGTTCTTCTTTGGGAGGTTTTTTTGGGGATGGTTCTTCTTGGGGAGATTCTACTTGGGGAGGTTCTTTTGGGGATGGAACTTGTTGGGATAATTCTTTTTGGGGAGGTTCTTTGGGGGATGGAACTTTTTGTGATGGCTCTTTTTGGGCAGGTTCTATTTGGGGGTGTACCCTTTTTCGCTTCTTGTTTTTCTTTGGGATTGATTTTATGTGACATTGGTCATCTCTGCAGTCTAATTTCTGCTTCTTGTACACCCTTTCAATTTTGGACTTCTCCAGGATATTGGAAATTTCAGAAAATATCTAAATATTCTTCATTGGATATTGAATGAATGATGATGAGGAGGGAGCAGGTTGCTGATCAGTATTAATATAGCCTTGAATAATATAATTTTGAAGCTTGTTATCAATAAAATCAACTCTTTTCACAAAATCCTTAAAATTCTTGCTCAGCCTAGCTTCAAATTCTTGGAAGAGATTTTTGCAGGTATCATGGATAATTTTCATTATTTTCTCTTCTAGAAGAGTTGATTGGGGTTGGTGGGGAGATTTGGGTTCGGGTTGCTGGGGAGATTGGGGGGGGGGGGAGATCATGTTCAGGTGTGTTGGTTTGAATGAGAGAATGAGGGCTTGATGGATATTTCTTGATTCCCAGAAGATTAACTTCTTCAGGGGTAACTCCTTGGAGGTCAACAAAAATCTGTGAAAAATTAATTTGTAAGCAAATTTGTCATCAAATAATTTCATTATTGCGTATCTATACATAATATATACGTAAAATATACGCATTATATACGTAAAATATACGCAAAATATATGCAAAACATACGCAAGACATAAGTAATACATACGCAATATATAAGCAATATGTAATCAATATTTTCATAATATATACCTGTATTCTCTTCAAATTAACAAATAATTTAGCTGTCTTCTTAGTATTATATACTATGTCATCAGCCCATCGAAGGAAACGGGGCATTCTCTTAGGGTACTTCGGGTAATGAATGGAAGTGTGCTTCAGGAATCAAATCTGCATAAAATTAAAGTAAATTTTAGCAAATCAATTTGTTAAATAAAATGTTAAATTAGAATTATTTTAGCAGTCACAATTAATAGAGGCACAAAAACCATTGACATAACCTGCTGGCTTGTTCTTTGATATCTTCATAGATACATTATTAAATTCTTCAATCAGGCATTCCCAAATCTACCATGCGCGCCCAGTTAATTGATGAAAAATCATCAACATTATTTGATATTGTTTTTAACAACCTAGGAATTTTGAAGTTGTTTTGTTGGAAAAATAAATTTAAACATATATACATAATAAATATTTTCAAAATAGTCTCTGGGACGCTTTCTCTAGTCAACACAAGCATTTTAGATTTTATATCCTTTGAAGTGATGGTTGTAGTGGGCAAGAAAAGCCAGGTAATCTCCTCACCTTTGTTTGGAAGACCAGTAAGGAAGGCCACTTCATCAGCTGTGAAAGGTATAACATGACCCTCTATAATAAAACTTTACTTTGGAATATTCCACATTGTCATGAGCTGGTAAATCAGTGGGGTGTTTTGCTCGAATCTAGAAAATTGAAGAATTTGGTAGATATTTAGGTTCTTTAATTTTTCTTCAATTTCGAGAGGAATTATCTCGGAAAAAGAATCACAGATTGTTCTAAAGGTGGAAACATAGCAGTGATAAGATATAGGACGGGCGTAAATCTGCATAAATTAAGAAATAAAATTAATTTAGAGAAGTAGGTGATACACATTAAATACGCATATAAAACACAATAGATACGCAGCATATACGCATTAAATATACAACATATATGCATTATATACGTGTATGATATGCAAAGAATACGAAAAATATCAGCAGAAATTATTATTTATTTACACTAATCATTTTTCTTTATTGGAATTTTTTTTAAGATTTAATATCCAAAGGATTTATTTTAAATTGTTAGGGTTTGAGTCTTCAACATATACACAAAAAATAAGTAAAATATACGCAGAATATACACATAATATACAAAGAATATATGCAGAAAGAACGTAAATGATGAGATAAATATATCTTTTATCTTTCTCGGAATGATTTTATTTATTTTTGGTTTCTTCAGCAAATACGCAGTAAATATCAAAGAAATACTGAATACATTTTATTTTAATGTAAGCATTAACATACATTTTTCTTTGCTGGTGAATCCTTTCCCTCCTCCATTTGAGAAGAAGAGATTGATGGATTTTTTTTGCTGGAACCTTGGAGAACTGGAGCGAATGGCGGAAGAGTGAAAATGTGAAAATTTTCCACCTTTTTCATCTTTTTATTTTTAATGTTGGACGGGCGAGCGGGTGTCTCTTCAATTCGCTGCAGTCGGTCCGAAAAGGCTAACGGGTCGGGTAAGAATTCAAATGAAAATCCTAACTTTCCATGTAAACACGCCACGCGTAATGATTTTATTGGCATCCACACATAGCTCTATGACCGGATTCCACACAAAATAATTTCTCGTACGGCTGAGAGCAAGGGATGAGTGAAGTTTTTTGGTCTTAGCTACTTGAGGTTGTGGATGGTTGGAGACGAGAAACCAGAGAAAAAAAAAAGAATTAAAAAAAAACAACACTTTCCTTTGCTTGTTATTGGCGTTAAACGGAAGAGGGGAAGGGAGTTGTTGCGGCTCGACGTAAACAAAAAAAAATAGAGGAAAATGAGAGGTGCATAGGTAGAGGATTTTGAGCAGAAGAACCCCGAATGAGTTTCACTTTCATGTTTTTAATGCCAGCAAGCGACGAAGCTTTTAGGTGAAGGAAGGGATAGGAAACCGACGTCCCAGGTTCTTAGCCAGGTTTTAGGGGACAAGTGACCGCAATACTCACCGGAATTCAGGGATTTCCCAGAAATTTAGCACAAAAATGAGGTAATTTAATTAATTGGATTTAAAATTTCAGTTCAACTTTTCATTTTTTTTTGTAAGATTCATATGTAATTTCATTAATGGCTTTCCATTGTTAGTATTAACATTAATCAAGGATGGCATCAAGGTATCAGTCAACGAAACTAACATCAATTTGTGTGTTCTCCTCGAAATCCATGTGCATTTTCTCCTGGTAGTACAGGTCGATCTTGCCAAACAGTTGTTATTGAACAAATTAATAGCGTATTTAGGGTATTGACAATGTTATGGTAGCAACGATGCAGTCTGTTTTTCAATCGTATATCATTTCGTCACTGTCGAGGCTAATTTCCCTTGAAATATATATTATTGCATTCAAATCGCCTCGGGATTCATGACACCACTCCAGATGATCCCGATTGATTAAATAAAACATATATTCTTAATGCCTACGACATTTCGGATGCAATAGTGAATCTCATTTTGCGATCGGACGTCATGTCTCCTTAGAGGCTAATTTTCTCGATATGTGCGACTTCGCATTATATTAGGATTGTCTTGATTTGCATGCCACCATCTCAATTGATCCCAATTGAATTTATAAAATACATATTTTCAATGTTGATGGCGTTTCGGACGCAGTAAAGCCGTCAGTTTCATGATCGGACATCATGTCGTCTCTGTAGAGGCTAATTTCCTCGATATACGCGTCTTGCATTATGTTAAGATTGCCTCGAAATACGTGCCACCAATTCAGATGCTTCAAATTGAATAAACAAAATATAGTTTTAAGAGGTTGGTAACGTTCCCGACGCAGTGACAAAGTCTGTTTCACGATCGGACGTCATTTCGTCACCTTCGAGGCTAATTTCTCTTGAAATACGTGTTATTGTATTTGAATATCCTCAGGATTCGTGCCACCAATTTAGATGATCTAAATTGATTAAATGAAATGTATATTCTGAATGTTGGTGACGTTCCGGATGCAATAACAAAGTCTGTTTTACGAACGGACATCATTTGATCAGCCTTGTGCTTTAATTTCGGGTATCAGTCGTCCCTTTCGACCGATCTTGTCTGATTCGATTGCGAGGGTTCTCGACCCAGTAGAATTTGATGTTTTGATCACAATGCCGCTATCCGTTTGACATTCAGAGGTCATTTGATCACTACGGCAAAACACGCAAATACCGTCGGATTTTCCAGCGGAAAATTATGGACGGTAGTAAGCGGCGCAGTTTCCGGCGGCTTTGTCCAACGTAAAGTTTGCGTCAAACTTTCCGGCGCAAAATACGCCGTAAAGTTACCGACGCATTTTCGGCCGGAACGTTCGACGCTATTGGGATGTCTGAACCATTTCCGTCGCACGTTACGGCGGAACCTTTACGGCGTATGTTACCGGCGGAAATTGCGCCGGCGTATTTAAACTCAACGAAAAATACCCGACGGATTAGACGTCGGAAATTATACCGACGTCACTAATTCCATTACCGGCGGAACGGCCGCCGGTAAAAGCCCTATTTCGCGATCCCGAACCCCTCTGGCCGTCATTTGTTTCCTTACATTCTCTCACTTCGACTGCTTCGCCCGTCGCCCTCCGTCGCCGTTCGTCGCTCGCCGTGGTTAGACATCGCCGACGGTCACCGGACTTCGCCGTCGACGGTCACCGGACTTCGTCGAGCCTCCTTCCTAATCGCACGCATTTCCTGCCTAGTCGCGCGCCGCCGAGGAGAACCGAAGGTTTGGTTTTTGTTTTCAATTTTTTTTGTTATTTCGGTTGGATTACATATAGGATTAGCCTTAAGTTCATATCTTTTTGCTATAGTCATGATTGTTATCACTAGACATTTGCTAGAGGATAGTTTGGTGCATGCTTTTTGTTGATGATATTGTTCTTGTTGATAAGACTAGAGAGGGATTTGAAGGTAAACTTGAATTATGGAAATCAACATTAGTCCATATCTTTTTGCTTTAGTCATGATTGTTAGCACTAGACATTTGCTAGAGGATGTACCTTGGTGCATGCTTTTTGTTGATGATATTGTTCTTGTTGATAAGACTAGAGAGGGATTTGAAGGTAAACTTGAATTATGGAAATCAACATTAGTCCATATCTTTTTGCTTTAGTCATGATTGTTAGCACTAGACATTAGCTAGAGGATGTACCTTGGTGCATGCTTTTTGTTGATGATATTGTTCTTGTTGATAAGACTAGAGAGAGAGTTGAAGGTAAACTTGGATTATGGAGATCAACATTAGTCTATTTTTTTTTATGTTTTAGTCATGGTTGTTAGCACTAGATATTTGCTAGAGGATGTACCTTGGTGCATGCTTTTTGTTGATGGTATTGTTCTTGTTGATAAGACTAGAGGGAGTTGAAGGTAAAGTTGGATTATGGAGATCAACATTACTCCATATCTTTTTGCTTTAGTGGTTAGTAGACCTAGTGAGGGTATTGTGACTTTGAACGAACAATTCATTAATAAGTGTAACATAATTTTATGTTATGGATATTAGAAATATATAAATCCATTAAATTTTTACTCTTATTTATAAGTTATGGATATTAGAAATCAACGAAGTTGGATGTATAACCGATTATCTCAAAGTCGGAAGACATTAACTGATGAATTCATCAATGGGGTGAACTTTTTCATTCAGCAAGCGAAACAGCTGCCGATCTTTATATCTGAAGGAAAGTTTCGATGTCCATGTTCTAAACACAAAAATCTAGTGATCCTAGAACCAGATGACGTAACTGTTGATCTATATCGCAGAGGATTCATGCCACGGTATTGGTATTGGACTTGTCATGGTGAGTATGAGCCACAATTTGATTATCAATGCGGTCCTTCTACAAGTAGTAATGTTGCTGAGGCTGAAAACATCCGTCCAAATCTTGAGGAATTAGTTCATGATGCAACTGGAATTTATGAAGAGTTACCGAATACGGAGGCACAGAATTTTTATGATTTATTGCACGCTGCACAGCAACCAATCTGGAAAGGGTGCACGACTCACTCAGAACTATCTGTTGCTGTGAAGATGTTAAGCATCAAGGTTGAATATAATGTTGCTCGTGAATGTTTTAATCAATTCATTGGGCTGCTTAAGGAAACCAATCCGACAGATAATTTAATTCCTACAGATCTATATCGGACAAAGAAGTTAGTTTCGAAACTTGGTTTGACATGCACAAAGATAGATTGTTGTGTCAATGGATGCATGCTATACTTTAAAGAAGATATTGCAGAAATTGTATGCCGTCATTGCAATGCACCAAGATTTAAACCCAAATCTAGAAATAGAAGAAAGCAGAAGGATGTGTCTGTTAGTAAGATGTTCTACTTTCCAATAATTCCAAGACTACAACGGCTATATGCATCCATGAGATCTGCTGCACATATGAGATGGCATAATGATCGCATTCCACAAGAAGGTGTTATCACACATCCATCAGAAGCAGAGGCTTGGAAGCACTTTGAATTTTGCGCCGGAAACGACGATACAACGAATGTATCGAGCGTTAGTACCGGCGAATATTCCGCCGTTAATTACCGGCGTAAAAATTGCGTCGCAAATAATCGTAGAAACTTGCTGGCGAAATTCCGGCGCTTAATCCGCCGGTAATTAACGTCGTATACTGCGACGGTAAAGACCGGCGCAATAAGCGCCGGAAGTTTCACGTTTTTCACGTCGGCAAACAAACCGTTTAATGCGCCGGTAATGCGTCGGAAACAACGCCGGAACTGGTTCCGGCGTAAAATATGCGTCGGAACAAATTTATCGACGCACTCAAAACCGGCGGAGATATTTGCGCCGGAACATGCGTCGGAAAATACCGGTACCGTCGGAATTTACATTTGTTCCGGCGGATTCCGTCCGCCGGTAATAACAGGTTTTCCTGTAGTGGATCATTTAAGTAGTGTGCCATGCCAACCCGCGCGATGCTTGATTTGCCATTTTCGCCCCTTTTGTGTGCAATTTGGATTGTAGGAGTCAACACTGCGATCGAACACTGTTTAGGTGACGTTGGGTGACAATTTCGGGTGTTTGTAGTCCCTTTGGACCGATCTCGACCGGTTTGAACGTGAGGGGTCTCGACTTAAGCGAATTTTACTTTCTGATTCCAATGACGTAGTCCGTTTGGCAGTCAGAGGTCATTTGAGCCTTTAAGCGACGTGTTGCGTCGACGTACACGTCGTTTATTTTGTCGGTTTGACGTACAAGGGTTACATATATGCAGATTCATTTGAACACATTCTGTGTGTGTGGCTAAATAAATAGAATATATGAATATGCAAATAAAATAATTTTTTTAATATTTTACATATTCAAAGAATTTGATTTGACACTTTATTTTGATTGAACTTAATGTACAGAGGCGGCCTAATTCGAGTTAATGAATCAGATCGTGCAGTCACCGTTGTTTTGACTTTAGCCCGAGCTACACCACTCTGATTGCGTGCATGATTGATGTTCATTTGGCTTTCATAGCTAGAATGCTTCACCTCTTCCAAAACTTCTTCCTTTCGACCCTTTGACAGTAAACTAAACATGCTAATTCTGATGGCAATAATTTGCTGACAATACTCTTCAATCTTATTTTCAAGAAGTGGCAGTGTCTTCTCCAACACTTCTTTTCTCCTTTTAAGCTCTCCAACTACAGCTTTTACTGCCATTCGCCGCAAACTGCTACTTCCACTTTTCTTCCATGCTGATATGAGTTTCAGTAAGGTCTGAGAAGCTAAATTTACACTTGCTAATTCTTCCATTGATGTAGTCTTGTCTGACCTTTTCTGGAACACTTCATAGGGTTTGGTAGAAGACGTAATAGATGTAACAGAATTAAGCACACCGATTGCAAGAATAGCCATTACCGAAGAACCTCTCAAGGCTTTATAGAGATCTGGGATGATTGTATCGTCGGTGTCTTGGCAAGCTGCAGGTGCGTACCTGTTGAGCTTCTTGCCAAATTTTCTCATCCTTGACAAGTTTTTCTCCATCTGGTTACAGTGCCACTTGTCTTTGAAGTGGCTACACTGCAATGCCGTCGCCGCCTTGCGTAGCATGGCCTTGCTCGGCTCTTGCTCCCCCTCAAGGTAATTCAGTCCAACAGAAATCAATTCAAGGCAATTCTTAATGCTTTCCAGCCTCAGTTGAATCTTGTTGCAAGCATCAAGCGATAATATAGTGCTATCAAGGAAGAAACTAATAAACTTCCAATTCGAATCACCGCATGTAGTGGAATTGATTGAATCCATTGCCAGCTTCATGCCCATCTTCTGGGCAATCACGGTCGCATCCATGATCTTCAGAAGATGGTCGCAAGAAATGTGAGATCCTTGAAGCTGTTGGAAATTCTGAAGATTAGGTACAAATAATTGATCAAACTGGTTTGAGAGAGATGACAACTTGTCTGAATCAAGGCTTGGGAAGGGTTGTACTCTACTGTAAGTTGCCATGTTAATGGCTTCTGTGCTTAGTGAAGCTGTGATTTTTTGTCGTAGAGATGAGGGTTGGGCAATTTATACTAAAAGTGTTTGTTTTGGCTTTATTTGTAGCTATGACGTTGCCGTTGGGTTTAGTTTGGTGGAAGTCTAATTAATATGTAAGAATATATTAAGGCCTGCGTTCTACGTTGATGTTCTCCAAATGTTAATATTTACTGCCTCCAGTTTTGGGACTGTCCGGTTCAAAATTTGGTAGAAATTTTATCCGTATACGCAGAATTGATTGAATATTTGAAGGAAGGTTAGTAGGCGTTAGATTTGCCATAGCTGAGCAGATGATTTTTCTTTTATTTATTGTATGAGATTATTTTTTTAACTTTGTATTGTTTTCTCGCACCCAATATGAAGCCTTATTTTGTTAACAAGAATAAGTAAAAGAAGGCGGCTCTCTTGTCTGAGAAATGCTTTGTTAAAAAAAAAAAAATTAATTATGTTTTCAACAGTCAATAATATACGACTTAAAAATAATGCAGATATTTGAAAATATTTTAATGATTGATATATTTTTTTAGAAAGGTTAAAAAATCTTAGGCTTTGTTTGGGATGACTTTCTTACTGCTTCTTAAATCAATTTTGTAGTACAAATATTAAATTTTTTATACTAAAAGTTGTTTTAAGAAGCGGTAAAAAAACCATCCAAATGAAACCTTATTCTTTCTCGAAGTTATCTAGTGGTGGTTCTTGGTATTAATTTTGATGTGTATCTCGGATGTGATATTACTGGTGCTGGTACTAGTAATAAAAGCTATCCTCCGACTAATGATTTCAATCTTAAGGTTTTTATTTTTCTTTCCCCTAATATCTAGACTAGTGCTTACCCGAGAATCAATTTTTGCTTTTGGAATACTAAAAAATTTGATTATTGCAGCAACTTCTTTGGTTTTCTGATCAGATCAGATTGAGGATACCAATTGGCTTGGATACATCAATAATTGTATCCTTGTTTGTTTAAATTTAATTGCTTATTTCTTGCAATTAATTTACTAGTTTGTTTTGTAGTATGTTACTTTTGCGGTCCTTCGGCCTGAGGTTCTGGAGTGTAGCAGTCCTTTTGTTGGAAGACGGAGTAGAAAGTTTATCATCTTTCTTCCTTTTTTTGGGTCCTGCTTCTTTCAGGCCTAGAAAGTTATTAGGTTTCTTTGTTTTTTGTAGAACTGAGAACCATCAGCTTATAGGTTTTATTTTGTAGCTCTTCTAAGCAATAGTGAGCTGAAGGTTCTCTTTAAGGACCTTGTAATTTTTTGCTTAATTAACACGTAGGCCCCTATTGGGTTTTCAACTAAAAAAAAAATTCTTTTTTACTACACATGAAAAGGTCCTGAATTTTTTTACTTCAATATGCAAAATTTTAAAGATTTAAATTTCATTTAGAATAGCTTTCTTATTACTCTATAAAATTGTCGTAGAGAAAATTATTTTGAAAGCTGTTATAGAAAGTAGTTTTTTAGTTAAATTTTTTTTTGAAATCAGAGGTCAAATAAAAATTATAGTTATGATTTGAAAAACAAAACAATAAAAAAATTGTCTCAAACGAAGCCTTATTTTTATATATCAAATTTGACTGCGTTATTACTAGAGTAAAAAAAATTACTGAACTATGAATAAATGAGTAGCTTTTATTTTTATTAAACAAGATGAAAATTTCAACCACAACTTAGACTTTTAAATACGAACATGGTTAATTTGATGAACAAATTATAAGTACTTTGTGTTGATCTTATCCAAAATATTGGATACAATGTTTTGATATGTATATAATAGGATAAGCACTTGTATTAAACTCCATCTAAATATTCATCGTATCATTTAGTAATTAAGCATGTGATTTTTGTATATTAAAGGAAGAAGTAAGTGGAAATGAAAATTAAAAATGACATCATATATAGAGAAAAAAAATTTCTTTTTTCATGTAATCTTTAATTAAATGTAAGAGAAGTACATCATGTTTTAAACATTTTTAAATCTCTAAAAGATGTATTTAAAATGCATGATATAAATTCTTTTGAACAGCTATGTGAATTTGTGAAATAAAATAATATTTTTAAATTTTGCATTCTCAAAGAACTTGATTTGGTACTCTATTTTGATTGAAGTTAATGTAGAGAGGTGGCCTAATTCGAGCTATAGAGTTAGATCGTATGGCGACCTTTGTTTGAACTTTAATCCGAGCTACATCCCGTCGATATTGTGCATGATTGGTGTCCATTTGTCTTTATTCAATGCAAGAATACTTCACAATTTCCAACAACTCTTTCCTTCACAGACTTTCGAAGCAAACAAACATGTTGATTTTGATCGTAATAATCTACTCTTCAGGAATTGGCAGCATCTTCTCCAACACTACTTTTTGCCTTTGAAGCCCCGCTGCTACTGCTTTAACAGCCATTCTTTGTAGATTGCTACTGCCACCTTTCTGCCATGATGGCATGAGTTTCAACAAGGTTTGAGAAGCTAAATCAGTGCTTGTTAACTCTTCCATTGATGTAGTCTTATCTAATTTATTCTTGATTTTGTTGAGTGGCTCATAGATCAACATTGTTTGCAGTTCAACCTTAAGATGCTGGACACTTGGATTTGTAAGAGAACTAACAGCTATTGTACAACTAAACACTTCAATTGCAAGAATAGCCATATCACATGAGCCGCTCAAGGCCTTGTAGACCTTTGGGGTGATACTATCATTGGTGCCTTGGCATGCTAGTGTGCGCCGGTTGAGCCTCTTATCAAATGTTCTCATCCAATTCATGCTTTTGTTCATCTTGGACAATACCGCTTATCCTTGAAACAGACAGACTCCAATGTTGTTACCACCTGTTGTAGTATGTCCTTGCTTGGCTCATTCTCACCTTCAAGGTAATGTAGTCCAATGGTAATCGAGTCAACACAATTTTTAATGCTTTTCAATCTCACTTGAATGTTGTTGCTATCAGAACAACAAAGAAAACAAAATTAAGTGTATTCTTGCTGTCCAATTATATCTTCACACGTGTAACCTCTAGGAAAGTTTCTCTGTATATAACACTCATGTATACCTGCTGGAAGATCAAGAAAGCTTTACGAGTTTGTCTTCTTTGCTTCATCTATTTCTATCTCTCCTTCTTTTCGTTTCTTGTTCTTCTACATGGTATCAAGAGCGGTTCTATCCTAAGGACCCTCCCATGGTGAACACGGTTTCCGCATCATCTCAAACATGCGAAGCATCAGGTGTCGTTTCTGACAAACTCATCATCTATCCTTCGTTAAAATTCGTCATCTCTAATCTTAAATCTCTCGTTCCGCATCAACTCACAGCGGACAACTATTCGATTTGGAGCAACCAAATCACCAAGCTTCTCAAGGCAAATAGCTTTGCCAGCTTTCTTGAACACTTCTCGGCTTCAGTAACTTCTCTGATTTCTCAAGAAACAGAGAATGATGATCCCAACCAAGAACACACCAAATAGCTAGTCACCGATCAAAATCTAGCAGCGATGATCTGCTCCACCATCTCACCGTAGGTACTACCCAATGTTGTGCATCTCGAGTCAACAAATGAGATCCGAAAAGCTCTTCAAACTCGGTTTCAATCAACGAATCACTCCAAAGTAATTCAGCTCAAGAACGAGTTACACAACACATCGATGAAGAATCTCTCTATGACTCAGTACCTAACGGAGATCAAGAAGATAGTCGATCAAATTGCCTCGGCAGAATCCATGGTGGACACGAAGGACATGATACTTTACATCTTAAACGGTCTTCCTCCCTCCTACCAATCATTCAAGACTTCGATTCGGACTATGCATACCCCCCTAAGTCTCGACAATCTTTACGCACTTCTAATCAATGAAGAAATTCATCTTTAAATCGAAGCACTGAAATATCCTACCGTAGCCGATGCTCAAACAGCTCTGTACGCAACCAGAGGCCGCGGGAGACATGATCGGGGTTCTTCTGTACAAAATGACAATCAACAAAACAGATCGGGG